>OY986437.1:53815329-54292829 GCA_963920525.1 Dichetophora obliterata
AAATGCTGCCAAGTTTCAAGTATTTTTTATCCAAACGAACATAGTTGGCAAATCTAAATAACAATTCATTTTCCTATTTTGACGTTTCACCGCTCAATGGGCGTTTTGGTGTTGTTGTTTTCTTTTGTTATTGTTTTTAAAACAGCTGTTTCAAGACTGTGATGACAAATTGATATAAAGTTGAAATATCGTTGTTTTACTGAGATTTGATCTGATCTAGTGCCACGGGAATGCAGCTAATGTTTCGCAGCGGAGCAAAGGGAGGGGAAAGGGAGTCAGCAGAGGAACTTATTGATGGTTGCTTGCTTATGCTTTCTAAGTTTCCTATCTTGTTATCTTTGCTGTCTGCATTGATGACGAGCGTTACTCGGAAAAAGACAATGACGCAAACCAAAGATTTACCCTCTACCAAAATCGTTCAACGCGCCTAAAGAAGTTTTCACTTAAAAAAAAAAAACATACAGAAAAAGAATTTTATTAATATAGATGCATTTAGTTTCACTATAAATTTTTGAAAGCATTGTTTCCACTAATTCGCAGCTCATAGCCGCAAAAGTGGGTACGTTATTAATTTTTTGTGTAGTCCATCTAAATATAATTCACGTAATTTTTAAATTAATTTTGTGTGGCTCGTGCTACTTATCACCACTACATGATGGAAGACAGATAGAAAAAACTAATACACATATGATTAACTATAATAGCTATTCTCGCCAAATCTTCTCAAATCTTCTTGTATCATAAATAAATCATAATAATTCCAACATAGCTATAATGTCCCCTTAAAAAATTATAATGCCTTTATGAGATAAAATTGTGCAAATATTTTTAAATTTTGTCTGTTAACATGTATCTTTTTGCAAATATTTTAGGAAATCGCAGCAATTCTTATCAGCTTTGACAAACACAATGAATGGCAATCCAAAGAAGTCAGAACCAGGTGAGTCATTTTTAGAGTTTTGAACAAAATAAGCTTTGCCTAAATCAGAATTATAGCTGCAACTTAAGTAATTATACAATGACTGACCTTCTTCCTTTCCTTCTTCTTCTTCTTCTCCTCTTTCTTTAATGCTATCCTAGACCGAAAAGTGGTTCGCTGCTGTTGTATTCTAGAAAGAAAGTACGTTACCGTCGCGATGGCTACTGTTGGAAAAAACGCAAGGATGGCAAAACAACCCGCGAGGATCATATGAAGCTGAAAGTGCAGGGAACAGAAGTAAGTTTAAGTTTCTAAATGGTCAAGCAATTCGCATGTGCGTGTTGGCATGAGTGTAATTAAGCAATTAGAGCTTAAGTAAGCAAGTGCTCAAGTGTAGTGTTAAGCTTGGCGGCAACATTTAAAAGTGTGAAACAGAAAAACTATAGCAAGTGGCGCAATTTTTCAAGATTTGCCAGGAAATAAATAGACAGCAGAAAGAAGTAATAAGAAGAGATATGCAAGCAGAATAGGAAAAAAAAACCCGTTTTCGTCCCCTTTTTCCTTTATTCGTGAGTTATGATTTCCCGCCGGAAACATACACAAAGTGTTTGCGCTTCTAATGCAATAAGTCAAGGGTTAAGTAGCAGCGTGTTTACAAGGAGTCTGAATAGTGCATAAAGTTCATCCGCCCCGCAGCAGTGACGACGAAGCAGAAAAAAAATTAAAATTTCACGCCAATTTTTATGTTTGTCAAATTTTTTGTTTTAATGCTTTTTTTTTGCTTTTTTTCTTTTGTTTCTTATTTTGATGTTTTTTATTTAAACATTTTGCCCAAGATTTATGCAGTCTTTGTTTGCCGGAAATGCTCCAACAATAACAACAACAACTACACCAACAGCTTCATGTGCCTTTGCGAGATAAGAAAGTACAACAACAACAACAACAACAAACGTTTAAAAATCTCATTGCAAAAAGTATCTAAATAGAATTAACAACAGCATGCCGCTGACTCGAGCAAATAAATGTGGATTTATCTTCTTTTTGTTTTTGTTTTTTTTTTCCCCATCACAATTGCGACTACGTCTCAAAGGGTTGGAATTTTGGCAAAACGCCGAAGTTATAAAATATCTTTCATATTTTTATTTGCTCGCTATCGAGGGAGTGTTTGCAATTGCATTAATTTATTTTATACAGTTTTTGTTCTTTTTTGTTTTTTTTTTGTTTTTCTGTACTTTTAATTAAGTAAAAATGTGGTGAATGGCATCAATATATCCAAGAAATGTTGCTTTAACCTTCATAATTCGTGTTGCTTTCAATTTATAGGTACTAGTTAGAATAAAACATGTTATTCATGATTAGAAATCGTGTACTAAAATTTAAACATATCTGTGCTACACATACAGTTGTGGTCAAAATAATAGTAGTGCTCTTATACTCAGACATGTTTGGATAAATAATACTAGTCTACAAATTTCGGATGCGGTAAGCCCATTATCATTGCTATATGTACTTTAAACGCTGGTTCCAAATCTCTTTTCAGTTTCCTTCTATATTGTAAAATTTTCAAGATACTGGGTGTTTTACTTTTTTGCATGTGCTTAGAATTATTTGATCTAATATCTAAGCTGCTCACCATAAAATAAAAAAAATACTATTTTGTTTTTTAGAAAAAATATCAACTTTTCCCTTTAATATATCAATCACCTTCGTGTCATGTGCTGTATCGGAGCTAAAATTTTACGATTATCCAACGAAATATCATCATATTTTGTATCTTTTATTTTAGCGGAGCTGTTATCATCCAAACTCAGAATTAAAAAAAAACTGTTGATCAAGTGCATTTTTACATAAAAAACAGACATTTTAAATTTGGGCGCTTACAGCTGCGCTAAAACAACAGATACAAAATTTATTGATATTTCGTTGGATAATCTCAAAATTTTGGCTTCGCTACAGTACATGGCACGTTAGTTGTTGATATATTGATGGAAAAGTTGATAATTTTACTAAAATACAAATTATTATTTTTTATTTTATGGTGAGTAGTTTAAATTCTAGATCAAATAATACTAAACTAGTGCCAAAAAAGTAAAACACCCTGTATCTTGAAAGTTTTACGATATAGGATTAAACTGAGTACAGATTTGGAACCAGCGTTTAAAGTACATATAGGAATGTAAGTACGCAGCTGTAAGTCCAACCAGTTTTGGTTTCAAATCAAGTATTTGCAAAATACTAAAATATGATTTTAATACAGCTTTGGTTTTAAATTTAGTACATGCTTAAAATATTTAAAAGAAAATAACAAACACCGTGAGATTCGAACCTATGACATCCAGTTTGTAAGTTCACTAGTGTAACCACTCAGCTATTGCGCTATACATAGTAAAAGTGATAAACAAACATATGAACCAAATCGCCTAATATTGAGTCTCAGCATTGCCAGGCTAACTTTTTACAGGTCCAAATACAAATTTAGTATACAAATGTACTATAATTTAGTCTAAATTGTATTAAAAACAAAAAATAATACAGAATTGTTCTCAAATTTAAACAAAACATTTGAACAAACCATTGAAATAAATAAAGAAGCAACTAGAACAGATGGTAACCTTAGTAGAGTTGATGGCGGTGATCTATAAATAGCCTACTGCTTTGAAGTGTCATATCGCTGGCTTAACATGTAAAGGCTCTAAGTCCATATTTTACAATTTTACAGGAGAGACAAAAACAATCAAACTTTTTTTTGAATAAAAATTTTTGGAATCTGTAAATGCATTTTGTTTTTGTATTTGTCTTTGTTTTTTATTTGCGTAAAAGCAAAAAGAAAAAATTAAGTATTTGGCGAGATTAAAGCTTTTTTGGACTTAGAGCTTTTTCTGTTGCTTAGTTTGAATGTTTTCATGGACTTAGATCCTTTTCTTAAAACTTGTTTCCCCATTATATTTCATACTTTCCATATTGAAAATGTACTTTTGTTGCATTTTTATTGTTGACATTTAAAAAGCTAATAAAAATATGTAAACAAGTAAAGATTATTTTGAAAGAAACAGATTTTATTCAAAAATATGATTAATTTTATAATGGTTATTTAAACGATAGAAATGTTAAAAAATTCATTTCAATTTCGATGTTTGTTTATACTTGTACATAATGAAAACAAAAATTATTCAGTCTTATTTCAATGCTGTTATAAGAAAATATTAATTTTTTTAATGTAAGATAACTGGCGAAAATTTTTTATTCGTACGGCAAATTGTCATAAAATTGATGGTATTTTGTAGGCAAAATAGATTTAAGATATTGTAAGTCTTCGAACTTTCGAGTCTTTATTTTTATTCTCTCTTGACGAAGTTGGTGTAAATCCGACCACTCCAATGCAACAACATTTTCATTTATTTTTTTGGGGAGCTTTTTCCATTCGTCAGGAAATCTTAGTTTGAAATATATTTCACCATTTGGTGTGTATCATAAACCACGAATGTCCTTCACTTTGGAATCGCCTTTTCCACGACCAGGGCGAATACTTTTACAAAATTGTACATTGCTAAATTTTTAAAAAAACGAATAATCCAAATAAGTAACGTCATAAGGGTCAGGTTTTCTCCTCGCTGCTTTACATATTGCAATGTATTCAGCAGGTACATGGACATTTCTGTTTTTCATGGCTCGCTCTATCGTAGAGTGTACACTATCCGCTTCCATTTGTGTGTGACCAATTTCCAATATTTTTTGTTCAATTGTTATTTTATGTTTAACTGCTGTATTCAACAAGGCATTGCTCATCACACAATTGCGGTTCTGGTATGTGCAACCGTCACTATAAAATATTATTTTCATAGGATTATTACCTTCACTCAGAATTTTTTTTCCACAAAGTACGCCCATATACTTGCAAACTCTTCAGCATTTAGTCCACCTTCCACTTCATCCCACAAAAAACAGTAAGCTCTTTGGTTTCTAAGAGAATAAAAAACTAAATTGGGAACCTGTAATTTTGTGCGGTAATATAGGCTGCTAACATGAGATTTAGGAGCCATTAGTACCGCTTGCAGGTCTACTGTAAAAACATATGTTTCCTCGTTTTTGTCTTTTCTCTTTTCATTTCTAGCTTCTTCTTTTTTCTTCTGGTGAAGGGCGTATTCTTCAGGGACATTGTTGACTGAATAGCGAGCACATAATTCACATTGATCTTTTTTTTTTAGAAACAATGCCAAATGTTTAATATCAAATGTTTTATAAAATACGGCAACTAAAAGTGACTGCATGTTCTTCTCTTTGCACCAATCATTGGCATAAAAATCGTAGAGCCCCTTTTTTGAGCGCCATTCTGGCAGCAGATATTTTTTTTTTGCGTATCAGCACGACAATAATGCGATTCCATTGATGGAAGGGCATCAAAGAATGAATTAAGGCATTGTCTTTCATTTGTCAAGTATCCCTTCTTAAGAGTATTTTTCTTTGAACTTGTTTTTGAAATTGAAGGCATCTTCAACCAATTATGCACAGCCTTCGAGCCTACGTCTTACGTGTTCAAGAAGTACTTTCTGCACACTCGCATTTTTTTGCCCTGTACCTTGAGATAATATTTTAAGGTTAGGCTTCTTTTTGATTCACTTAATAATTTTCTATTTCGCGGTCTTTTAATAGGAGCTGATTCAATTAAAGTGTTTACATAAACTTTTTTCCTTCCCAATTCATTTTCCAAAACTCTTTAAAAATATTTTTTCATCATCATTTCATCATCGTCATTTATCTCCGCACATTTCATGGCACCATTATTTTTACATTTGCATTTACCTTTCATATTTCTTGATTCTTTCGGATTTTCGTAATTTCAAACATTGTTGTCCTTTACTCTTCCAAAATAACTTTTGCCTTTTTCTCTCCGCATTCTATTTTTGACCGAAAACCAAGCTGCATTTTCAACTTGTACTCTTTTTTTTCGAGTTTTAGTTTTAGTTGGTAATTCACGTGAATCATCGGAGTCACTATGAAACCCATATGGAACCAGACCTACGACTCCGTCGTCTGACTCAATTCCATAAACGCCACCACTTTCAATGGGTTGAGTTCCAAAGTTGGAGTTACCAGTAAATGCCATGGCAGGCGTCTAATGAAATCATGATTTAACTATATATTCTAAAAATTTAAATGTATTGAAATATTGTTACCTTCAGCACAATTAATTACACTAACACGTTGATATTTAACAAAATAAGAGTAAATCAATTACTTTAAATCATTTAATCGATATTTTTAACACATGTGATTCAATTATTAACCTCTACACCAGAATGATCGATGTCCATTCGTGTGGAGATAAACTAAGATAAACAATGAGAGATAAGCAGGTGACGATTAATGTCAAGATTGTCAATTGATACTCAAAACAACAACAGTGTAGCCAATGCGGAATAATATTATGTCTCGGAGTAACAGTTGATACGACAACATTGGAAGAAGTGAGATATTACACAAAGATGTGATAAATTGGACTTAGCGCCTTTACTCATCACTACAAAACAACAACAACAAATGAGATAACTTTGTTTTTTTTTTGTAATCTATGTATTTTCACTTATTGAACATAACTGCATCAAAATCTCAATTTCTAAGAAAAGTGGACTTAGAGCCTTTACATGTTAAGCCAGCGATATGATTAGCAGCCATACAATTCAAAAGAATGAATTCCAAAATCTGCGCACTCATATACTAATTTAAACAATGAGTTGATCATAGCTTAATCACTCAAAGACTACTGAAGAGGAAAATGTAGCGATTTCCGAAACAGACTGTCTAGTAGTAGTTGTTGTTGTTGTTGTTGTTGCCTTCTTAAAAACTTACTTGATCTAAAGCTCGCAATTTAATTCATGTTAAAAAAAAATAATTTTTATAGGTTTTTGCAAAAAGTTTTAGTTCATTGACTACTTTCGTTACAGCCAAAATATTTTGGAAATCATTATGAAATAGATTAAGGTTCATTTGTAGAGGAGTACAAATTGAAATTTTTTCCTCCACATACAAGTCGAGGCACCTTAATTTATGAGTATTATTTTAATGTTGATTTTATATGATTTAAATACAAATTCTCAATGTTTGATAGTTTAAATCATACTTGATTTTAAATACAAATTCTAGTTGTTTGATAGTTTAAAATCGTTTATTGAGCTTCAGGTCAAAGTTAGAACAATTAATTGTTCTAACGAATCTTTCCAAAGAAACAACAACAACAACGCTTTTTTAATATGAAAAGGAAAAAATCACTAGCTGATTTTATTGCAACTTCGGCCCTGCTAAAGGCTTCATCAGAAATCTTTGGGATACCCGTGCAAACGCAGGGTATCGTAGCGAAGCCACGGACAACAGTGGCCTGCTAGCAAAATATAAAATTAATATTTTGTCCTCGACCAGTTTTTCAATAGTTGCATGTGAAAAATCACACCCTTCCTTCTGAACTCTTGACCATAGTTCGTCGATGTTCTTTGGGGCCATTTCGTAAGATGTTAGCCATTTTTTAAAAATAGCCCACCAATTTTCAATCGGGTATAAATCAGGACTCTGTGCTGGCCATTGTAAAAGCTGGAAGTATTGATTTTTTAGCCACTCTTGAACAATTTTTGCTGTATGCTTCGGATTCCTGTCTTACTGGAATGTCACCTCTTCTGTTGGATATGCGCTTAGGTCAACGAAATCCGGCAAATTGGTCTGTAAGATGTTCAGGTAGTCTTCTTTCTTCATCGTACCAAATATTCTTACAAGTGGACCAATATGCCACCATGCAAAGCCGCCCCACACCATAAGCCTACCACCGCCATGTTTCATCGTTTGTTTAACTTGATGCTTCTGCAGCTTTTCATGGGGTCGGTGGCAGTAATATTGTTCCCCATCCGACTGCTACCAGTTAATACGGGTCTCATCAGACCAGATCACACGCTTCCAACTATCGACACTATAGTGTTTGTATACTTTTTGCGATAATTCAACCTCGCTTTCACATTTTTGTCAGACAATGCTGGATCTTGTGTCTTGATGGCGGCCTACAACCCAATTTTTTTCAACTCACTGCGTGCTGTCCACTCACTGACCGGCTTTTCAATCTTTTGTGCAGCTTCTTTAAATAAGCGCTTTATAGCTCGAGCTAGTCCATAGTCCGAAAGTAGATTGGGGTGCCTTTTTGTAACCATTCGAGTCTTTATATTCCGTCGATTCAGAACATTTGGAATTTGTAAACGTTGTGCTATTTCTCTTGATGATCGATCGTTTCAGTCATTGAAACAACTTCATCTTCAGCCTTTTTATTAATCTTTCTTATTTTGATAAAAATATACACTCATAGACAGATAAATAAGAACACAACTTGCTTGTGAGTGCATTCACTAGTGATGCTTTATTATTCAGTACTAAATAAAAATAAATGACTTCATTAGTTAAAAGGAACTTAAAATTGGTTAATACAATTAAAAAAAATAACATAATCAAGTAAATAAGAAAACATTTTTGCAAAAAACATATTTGGAACAAAATAGCCTGGCCAAATAAATAAGAACATTCAATGTTTGCTTACAGATTAAAGTTTAGGAACATTACTAGTACAAAAAAAATTTAAGCTTAATATCCGGAGTGTCCTCCTTTGTTTTGAATAACTTTTTGTATCCTATTTGGCATTGATGAAATTAATTTCCGACAAGTTTCTATGGGAATTTTTAGCCATTCCTCTTTTACAAAACTCCATAATTGTGCTTTGTTTGAGAACTGCCTTTTTGATACCTCTTTTTTTAAGACACCCCACAAGTTTTCAATGGGATTTAGGTCCGGTGATTGACTTGGCCACTCAATCATTCGGATTTTATTATCTGTCAGCCACTTTTTTACTAACTTGGAGGTGTGCTTCGGGTCGTTATCTTGCTGTAACGACCATATCAAGGGCATATTCTCGCTGGCATACGGTAACATTACAGTTTCCAAGATGTCCTTGTAGCTCAATGCAGTCATAGTGTCGGTAATGAGATGTATCGGACCAACGCCATACCAAGAAAATCCTCCATACACCATAATGTTGCCGCCCCCATGCTTTACAGTCTTTTTTGTAAATCGAAATCCAAATAATCTTACACTCGTCAGTCCATAGAATATTTCTCCATTTCTTTTCACCTTCAGTTCCCTTCCATGACACATGACTTTTGGCGAATTCTAACCTACTCCTTAAATGATGAGGACGTAGCAAAGGGACTCTTCTGGATATTCTTCCAGGTAGATTTGCGGCCTGTAATCGCCTCCGGATGGTTCTTGAAGACACTTCATTATTTATTTCGCCAGCAATCTGCCTCGAAGACATGAAAGGGTCTCTTTTTACTAGCGTTACAATTCTATTGTCTGTAGAGTCTGAGGTTTTTTTGTTAGATTTTCCTCGACCATCATCACTTTTTTTGTGGCTTAAGAGCGTTGTGCACAAAACACAAGGACCGATCCAAACAATTAGCGATGTAACGGAACGTATGGCCCTTCGATTTCAATTTCTCAACCAGCCGCTTTTCGTCCAATGAACAGTGCTTACTTCGTCCCATCTAATACATTATTAACATTAATTAAACTAAATATTTCTCCTGCTATTCAGAGAATTACAAACCTTTGATAAAAAATCACTTCAACCCGTAGAATTTTGAAAAAAATGCTTACGTTCTTATTTATTTGTCCACCTGTTAAAGCAACTGGTTGTAGAAAAGTACGCATCCAACACAAATAACGGGATTTCCCCGTTGGTTTTTACTAGAATACAGCATTGCCAGAATCAAAATATAAATTTTATTGCGTTTGGTGTTTATGCATCGAATTTTTTGACACATTTAGGTATTTTTTGTTTTTAAAAAATATGTTCTTATTTATCTGTCCATGAGTGTATAAAAACCGTATTTTTAATTTTAACGACACAGCAAATTTGATGCCGAATGAAGTACACGCAACTGAATTACTTAACGAAAACAAAATGACAGGAATAACGGTATAAAAAATGAACCGACGCACGGTGGGGCGAGCCCATACAAGGGGTTGGACTTCGCATATTGCTTTAAATAATTGATTGCAACTCTGGAACAATTTGATGTATTTTGGCCAAATTTTAAACATGTCTTCTTAAAAGAATTGATCATGAAATCTTTTACCTTTTATAAGCGTAGCGAGTCTAGGAGATCCAAAAAATTCATGGTAAAAAAACATTTTTTTTGTTTAGCGATATTTCATACCTTTATTTTATTACACAATGTGTTTTTAAACAAGAATTTATTAGCTTATTACATTTAAAAGATGTTTAAAGACAGCATACATCTCTAATTAAAACAAATTATATGTAATATTAAGAGCAAACAATGATTTATTTATACCACACCTAACTATACACATTATATTTTACACATTATCTGTAAAAGTTGTGTTTTCACTTTCTTCATCAAAAAGATATTTTGTTACAATCAGATAGCTTTGTGGTGATTTTTTATTAAAACCAAGGATTGAAAGTACTGGATCTGAATTGAGCAGAAAGGCATGCAAAAGATCTGAATTGCAAACTGATCTTGAAAATTTTCTCGTGTTGTGAAGTCTGAAGAACCGAAATAGTTTGTGATTGGAATCTTGCGCATCCTCGGATAACTGACCTAATGGGTACTATCGCTTTTTTAACTATATCCGCACTGTGAATTAATATTTTATATACAGTAACAGTCATGTAGTACTAATCATATAGTTCAACGTATAATTTTGTTGTTCCTAACAAAAATTTTTTAATTTTGTGATATTAATTTTAGGACCAGATGCTATGACCTGAAATATATAAAAATTTTTACGCATTGATGTAAAACAAAATAATTTATATATGTATATATTAAAATGTTTTAAAATGTCCAGTGATTTCTGAATTTTTTCTTGTAATTAGTAAAAAATCTGCGAGCAGTGTTACGATCATGACCTTTACCAGAGCCTTGCAATACCATGTATATTAATAAACCTTAAACAATTTTAATTTCGTCGTCAGCAAAATAGTATAGTGGTGTTGATTCAAATGCTTTTATCATAATCTTTACATTTTGGTTATAACATAATATGAGATGATATTAATGTATGTATTTAAAAACTTTTTTGTAGCAAGCAATTTTATTTATACAAAAAACATTATGTTTGCCGTAAATATGTTATGCTCACTGCAATCAAGCTAATTTGTTGCAATGAATATATTATGTACACTGCATTATCATATAAGCAATATGTTCGCAGCAAACATTTTCTGATTGTCACAAATATAATTATGTTCACTACTTTTAAAATATATTTCATATAAATTATTGACGGTTAAAGATATAACAACTGGCATATCACTTTTAAGCGGATTTCATACCCTTTATCTGTTCTGTACGAGTTTATGTAATTTTTTTACTGAAATTCTTGAAAATATTTGCATCGTGTCTAAAATATATCTCAAGAACCAGACGTCTCAGATAAATAAACAGTATACCAAAATATTTTCATTAAAATTGTCTACACTTATTTAGTACAATAAATTTACGTTACTTTACTAGTAAGGATGCTATCCCGCAATCAAAGCAAAATACCTATTTTTCCATTTACAAAAGGTCATGGAGCCGGGCCGGAATGGGTTAAAGCAATAAATGTATCCCAAACTTTTTTTTTTATCCATTGTTTATCCTTTGTGAGAAATGCTATAAAAAAACCCGAGGAATACAATATTGAAATTGAAATTCTCAGAAGGCGCTGGATGGCGCGCGGTAATTTTTTTTTTAAAACATTTCTTACTATCTTTTGTAATGTAAGGTACATTGATCCTAGCCAACCCTGGCCATTTTTTTATTTTTCAAATTCAATAATTTTTTTTTAATTTTTAATTTTTATTCCTTATCGCAATAACGGGATAGCAAAAAACTTAAAAACAAAATATCTGGTTGAAAAGTTTAGAGTATACCCTTTCATATAAAGATCTGTTCAATCAAGCAGTTTAACAAGATGTTATAGGACTTTAAAAAAAAGACTATATTTTTTTATATTACAACATATCAAATTTGCGGCTTTATAAAACAAAAGTACGCACTTAAAAATAAAAAACTGCCCAATTCAAATAGCCCAAATATATTTCTATCGAAATGTATCAAAATATTATAATAATTTGCAAGTTGCACTTTTTTCTGGATGTCCAACCCTTTGTATGGGATCGCCCCACCGTGCGACGCACAGTGATGCGATTGGTACAAGTTAGATGGAAAATATTATTTTTTGGTAGTTTTCGATGTTTATGGTACAAGAAAGTACAAAAAAAGTATTTCAGAAATTTTGGACAAGTGGGCGTGGCAGCTGCCATACAACTTAAACACATTTTGCGCCATATCTTAGGAATGAGATAAGCTATGATAACAAAATTAGCCATTGACGTCTAATATAAGATTTGAAAAAAGTTAAAAAAATTTCAACGCGATTGGACAAGTGGGCGTGGCAGCTGCCATACAACTTAAACACATTTTGCACTATATCTTAGGAATGAGATAAGCTATGATAACAAAATTAGCCATAGACGTCTAATGTATAACTTCAAAAAAGTAAAAAAAAATTTCAGCGTGATTGGACAAGTGGGCGTGGCAGCTGCCATACAATTTACAATTTAAAAAGTACGATTACAAAATTACGAATAGACGTCTAGTATGTGATTTGCGAAATTTACTTTCTAAATTGAAGAATTTATTTATTTTTTCTTATATTAACATTATTAAGAATTGGATGTTCATCTTTAATTCGACGACCAAGAATCGCCCTCAGGATCGGACCATTCATCACTAGTTGAATCATCATTAACAAGAGGAAAACGAGATTGTCGTATGGCGGTTATTTCTGATTCACCAGCAGGAATAAGAAAAACTAATACGTCCGGATGCAATTTTCTAACATTAGTTAGAGGCTTTTCTCGGTAGGAATCAACCAAAGGATCAGAACTGATAAGAAGCATATTCAATAAATCCGTATTTGTATTGACTCTTGAGCTTTTACGTGTGTTTGTCAAACGAAAACGTCTACAGTCTTTGTTACAAGCCTCTTGTGCCTCTTCAGATAATTGTTCATTCCAACGATGCATTGTTGCACTATATCTTTAGCATGGCAGAGAATTTTATGAACTGTTACCGGCATAAAATACCAGCTATAAAGTTGAATATATAATGCCTTAGTCTCATTAATATAAATTTCAAATGAAGAAATATCTATATTATAACCAGAAGAGATACAGCTTAAAATTATATAAAATCTTTTTATAAGCTTCTCGTCTACTCCAGTTATAGAAGAGCTTTTTTCATGGCTTTTAAAAAATCGTCGAGCAGTGTTCCCATCGTTTGAAGAGCCATAGCTTGGGCTTATCTATAACTAGACCAAGTTCTTTTTTAAAACGAAGTTGAATTTGCTTTTTTCTATTCTCGACAGATAACTTATCATTGATATCGCGGATTGCCCATTTTTTTACATCTAGCCTGTACCCTATATGTAAGATACAGTCAAGCGTTTTGATCCAAGCATGTAGAGATGATAAGCCATAAGAATACAATTCTGGTCGAGGTTCTTTGAGGTTTTGGATTTCATTCATTTCAGTTGGCTTGGCACCACATATATAACACGACTGTGTTGACTTGTGAGACGAAAGATGATTGGCTATCTTACCGTCGATCATGGTGCAAACAAATTTGAATTTAATTTTTAATGATTTGGATGATATGTTAAAGTCAGCATCTTTCAAACTTTCAATTTGATGACGAATATTTCCAAATTCTTCTTTTATTATTTTTTCGGTTTCTTTAGCGAATACAAATTTGATTGGTCTACAAAGCCGAGTGGACGATGGATGTTTATTTTGCCATACCACTTCATTTGAATTTTCAGTTAGCCGCAACTGTATAGGAACAAATGACATTACAAATAAATACTCATCAGTGCTATCCTCTTCGTTAAACCTTTGCTTATAAGTACTATGACCACAACTACCATCACCACCCCATTTACAAATTAAAGTCAATGTACTGAAATTTTCAATATTGCCAGCAATAACCGACTATATCACATTTAACAGCCTTTCCGTAGTGTGATTGACAATGTCTTGCATATTTATGGAAGCACTACTTTCAGTCACAGTGATTGAATTTTCTGAAGGAAAACAGTCTTTCTTTGCTTTTGCAAGTTTATAAAGAGAAGGATATAAATTATGGGCCGCTCGTAATGCTCTTTTTCGAAGATTGTTGTAGGTATAGGAAGTTAACCTACTGTCAATGTAAATGGCTAGCGCCTCCACATTGGTGTAAGTGTGTTGTGCTTCTGTACTATATTTTAATTTTTTAATTTTTTTCGCCTCTTCGGGAGATTCACAAACAGATTTTATAATATCTGCAACAGTACGGAGTCCACTTGCCCGTTTAGACATTTGAGCAGCATATGAGAGCTCATTTACAGTTCTTGATTTCAACAAATCACGTACTTTATTTTGCTTTGAACGTTCTCCGCAATCTGCAAAAAGTTTTGATGGCCTACCGAGCGAGCCTTTAGACGTAGTAGGGAGCTCTTCTAAGACGTTTTGACCAGAGGCTTGATCACTTTTCTGTTGAACTAATACAATATCTTCCATTTGTAACCAATCTGAGTTCTTCATCAAAAATCTGAAAAGTATTTTCAATTTATTCTTACAGGAAGACAAAAATATTATCTTTACAATATATGACAAATTTCAAAACAGTCTTGCTGTGTAGTAGAACTTCAAAATTTTGAAACTTAAAAATTTGCCGCATAGTGTAGTAAGCACAATAGCTGCATTTATACCTATCCTTACGGCGACCAGCTGACTTCCACTTTTGTTGAATTTTATTTGCATAAAAACGAATGTTCACCTTCATCTCATTAACAATTTCATCAGATAAAATTTCATTTGAAGAAACAAAATTTATGACCGTATCGTAAAAGTCATCACTTTGTTGATCGCACCATAACTCAAAAAACTCCACACGGGATATTGAAATAACTATTCCTACGAAAAATATTTTTAAAGCCACTTTTTTAAAGCAATGAATGTTTTATTAAATAAACCTCCAGTAAAATCTGTCATTTTTAATTTTCTTAATCTTCAAATCACTTCAGTAACTTTTAATTATTTAACTATTTTTGTTAATACTTTTATCAACTTTGACTTCGTTTGCACTTGCTTGTTTTGTTTACTTTCTGCTTTTTCGTTTTTGTTATTTTTTTCTCACAAAGCAAATAACTGTACATAAAATGAGCGAGTTAGAAAAATGCATTTAAAAAAAACAATAAGAGCCCACAGCAAAGAATATAATTTAAAGATATTGCATGTTGCTCCCTCATGTAATTATTGCAAAATATATTTTTTTAATAATTTTTAATTGATTTTCATGTCAGTTTGAGCAGAGTGTATAGTTTTCTTAATATATATATTTTTATACCACCACGTTTACTTTCTCGATTTTACCCATTTTTTGAATTGAAGAATTGCATAAAAAATCAGCGAGTAAGAAAAATACATTTAAATAAAAACAAGAAGAACAAACAGCAAAGAATATAATGTAAAGAAATTGCATGTTACTCCCATATAATATTAGCAAGACATATTTTTTTAATATTTTTTAATTCATTGTCATTAAGTTTGAGCAGTGTTTTCTTTTCGTAATATATATATTTTTATATTGATATATATTATATATTTTTATTTATTTCATGTATACATATTTTAATACCGAAACGTGTACTTTGTTAGGGAAATATATTTTTTTTCTGTCTGAAATGCCAAAAAATAGGCGTGGCAGGTGTAGAAAAGTATATATATTTTTGATCAGCATCACCTCCTAAGTAGATTTAGCAATGACTGCCTGCCAATCTGTCGTCACGATTACAGCCGTTATTTGGAAAAAACGGTCAGAACCTGGTTTTTCAATTAAAATAAATAGCATTTTTAGGTCCATCAAACAGGTTAAATAACAAGACAACCATACATTTGCGCACCTCGGCACTCTTATAGCTTAAAGTACATATAATATTGATTAAACAAAAAAAAATTTTGGAAATCTGAGGCAGTCCTTTTTTTTATTTTCAAAAAGGTTTTACCAAATTTTCTGTTTTAACTAAGAAAAAACCTTCGTTTAAGAAATTTTTTTTTTTTATTTTGTATGTATTGAAATTTTTTTTTTTATGTAAAAATATTTTGTGATGTGTTGAAAATATTTTAAGCTCATCATACATTCTCATTGACCTCAAATTCGACTTTTTTCATACAAAACGGTCAGAGCACGGTTTTTACAGCCATTTTTAAGACCATCATATACATTCGAACAAAAAATTCAAAAAAAAGTTGCGCACCTTGGCACTCCCAGGGCTTAAAGAAGACATAATAATTATTAAATAAAAAAAAATTTTGCAATTCTGAGGCAGTCCTTTTTTTATTTTCCAAAATATTTTACCAAATTTTCCGTTTTTATGCATATTTATCCTTAAATACTGTTTTATAGCGCCTACATTTTATAAGATACGTTATTAAATTTATTTTATTTCAAAAGATCATATCTTATTTATGACGCCTGCCAATTTTCAACTTTTTTGGATGTTGATAAATATTTTAAACATATAATTAAATTTAACTACAAAACTCATGAACTAAAATTTCAAAAATATCACTTTTTGGGTCAACATTCAACAATTTTAGTATTTTTTGTAGAAAGCGGAGGTAAGTAAAATTTTTTTCCTGATATCAGTGGACAGTTCTTCAGAGTTCTACATATTCAAAATTCAGAAATAAGATTTCGACTTTTTTCCGTCTAGCATGCCCTTTCGCATCACTGTGCGACGCTGACAAATTTAAAAACGTGCAAAATTGGGTTCAGGGAAATAACGCCCAAAATAAAAAACTAAATAAAACCCAAACATTTTCCATAAAAATTCCTGCGTTATTTCAAGTCTGGCCTTATTATGAAATAAGGCCCAAAATTGTTGTCTTTATTTTATTGTATTTGAGCTTATTTCGGGCGTTATTTCGTTTTTGTAAGAATAAAATATTTTGGGTCTTGTTTCATTTTCGGTTTGGGCGTTATTTTATTTTCTTGGGCTTTATTTCCTTTTTTATATTGGGCTTTATTTAATTTTTCTATCCCCAAAATATTTTGGGCTTTATTTCATTTTTTATTTTGGTGTTATATCATTTGGCGCTATTTCCGAGAACCGCAAAATTTGCTAAACATAGTGTTTTGTTAAATTTGTAAAATCTTTTTTGTTTTTGTACAAAAAAAATCTTTATTGTTTTTGCAAACTTCAACTAAAACGTTCTGTTCCTAATAAATGAAGTATACAGAGACTAAATAATAATTATTTATAGATTTTTAAACCAAAAAAGCATTGTGAAAAAATTGTCGTACCGCCGCACTATGGCTTATTTTCGGAAACAGGTCTGTTTTTCAACTTCAAAAATGTTAATTTCTTAGAAAAGTATTCGTCAGAGAAATGATCAAGTAATAATAATCCATTCACAGATTTAAAAAAAAATGTAGTTTTTTGTTAAATCTGTGAAGTTAAAATGCAACTTTTGCATTTTGAATTGTGTTTAATTGAATTCAGTATAAATCTTATATTTGAACTCTTTTTTATTGTTTATTTTTTTTAATTACAATAAATGTATATTGGTTTTTAATTCAGAAAAAACATTTAAAATAATACGATTCGTTTTAAAATATTCACATATCATTGGTATGCTTAAAAGTGAAAAAAATTTTGAATTTGCGTGGAGCATTTCTTTATTAGTAGCTCACTTTGCCGTAGCAGGTTCATTGGTGTCTATTGAAAGATTAGAACGTCTTCTTTTGTTAATGAGAAAAAGTAGCTGCCAATATTTGCCATTTAGTGAATTATGTTAATTTTCCTTAATGTTAATTTTATGTTAATTTTTCAAAAAGTGTTCTATAATTCCTAAACTAAAAGAGATGGAGCGCAAAACGTAGCGCGCTTTTAGGCCAATGTTATGGCGACCATTTTAATGCATGAATCGACATTGTCCGATTTGTAGTTTGGCTTTGTGGCGAATTTTATGTCGAAAAAACGAAAAAAAAAAATCACCAAAAGGGACATATGAAAATAAAATATTATTTTAAAAATTTTTCCAAGGATGCAGTTTTGTAGGTAGAGGTTTAACAAACATTTTGGTGTATAAATTGTCATTTTATGATGAAAAAATAAAAAAAAAAAATAAAAAGTATTTTACCAAAAGTTAAAATAGTACATGAAATTGAAGTTCAAATTATTTAAAAACTAGCTGGAACCCGGCGCGTTGCTGCCACGTCCCCGTTGCCAAACTTCCATAAAATGTTATCAGTGAACCTGCATTGGGTTGATCTAAATTTGGGTTGAATGAGAGGTGCCACGCCCCTTTTTTTAACTCCCATAAAATTTGATTAGTGAAACGGCATGTGTAAATCGTGGTAGAATAATGAATTCTTAGGCTATAACTTCAAAGCTATTCGATATCGCAAATCGCATATTTGGGTTGTATGGGAGGTGCCACGCCCCCTGAATGGCGTGTGTAAATTGTGGTAGAATACCGAATTCCGAGGCTGTGCGAGCTGTAACTGAAAAGCTATTCGATATCGCAAATTATGGGAGGTTGCCACACCATACGTCCATAAAATGTTATCAGTAAAACGACATGTGCAAATTGTGCTCGAATACCGAGGCTGTGGAGGTCTATAACTCCAAAGCTATTCGATATCGCAAATTCTGGTTGCAAGGGAGGAGCCACGCCCCTTGTACAACGCCCATAAAATGTTATCAGTAAAACAGCACGTGTAAATTGTCGTCGAATACTGAATTCCGGGGCTGTGTGAATTATAACGCAAAAGCTATTCAAAATATTAAATGTGGGTTTTAAGGGAGGTGCCACGCTCCCTTTCCCAACGCCCATAAAATTTTATCAGTAAAACGGCACGTGTAAATTGTGGTCGAAAACCCAATTCCATGGCTGTGCGAACTATAACTCAAAAGCTATTCGATATCTCAAATTTGGGTTGTATGGGAGGTGCCACGCCCCCTTGTCCAACACCATAAAATGTTATCAGTTAAACTTAATGTGTAAATTGAGTTCGAATATTAAATTCCGAGCCTGTGCGGTTTGTAACTAAAAAGCTATTCGATATCGCAAATTTGGGTTGTATGAGAGTGCCACGCCCCCCTTGTCCAACGCCCATTTTTTCTTTCTGTAAAAAAACGTTTGTAGACTATTACAAACATTTTAAAAAAGTTAGCCAAATTGGCGCAGGCGTTCTGCGATTTTAGGTATATATAAAAAACTGGGCGTAAAAGTGGGAGTGGTCAATTTTTCTTCAGTAAAAACTTAAAATGGATTACTACGAACATTTAAAAAATAAATTAGCCAAATCGGTGTAGCCGTTTTCCGATTTTAGATAAATAAAAAAGTGGGCGTAAAAGTAGGCGTAAAAGTGGGCGTGGTCAATTTTTCTTTCCGTAAAAACCTAAGTTGAACTATTACGAACATTTTAAAAAAATATCCAAATCGGTCCAGCCGTTCTCAACTGATGCAATTACCAACGAACGACATTTGATTTTTATTTATATAGATATCAAAACAGTGGGCGCAAAAGTGGGCGTGGTCAATTTTTCTTTCAGTAAACACTTAAATTGGATTACTACGAACGTTTGAAAAAAAAAATTATCCAAATCGGTCCAGCCGTTTTCCGATTTTAGATAAATTGAAAAAAGTGGGCGCAAAAGTGGGCGTGGTCAATTTTTCTTTCCGACAAAACTTAAATTGGATTACTATGAACATTAAAAAAAAATTATCCAAATCGGTCCAGCCGTTTTCCGATTTTAGATAAATCAAAAAAAGTGGGCGCAAAGTGGGCGTGGTCAATTTTTCTTTCCGTAAAAACCTAAGTTGGACTATTACGAACATTTTAAAAAAAATTATCCAAATCGGTTCAGCCGTTCTCAACTGATGCAATTACCAACGAACGACATTTGATTTTTATTTATATAGATTATTTAATTTTTAAGAACGCAGTCATGTGGGTATAGTAATTACAAACATATTGGTGTATAAATCGTACTTGTAGGATGTATGGTTCGGCAGTTATGACAAACAGATGTTTTTTACAGATTGTAATTTACACAATTTTTAAAAAAAAAGCTGTATGATAATTTTTTATTTATACAATAAAAAATAAAACTTGCTGTTTCCGATATCTGTTTAAAAAAAATTTCAATATCTCTATTATGTCAAAAGTTACAGAATTTTTCGAAAAAAAACTACCTTTTTGACCGCTGTGCGCCGTTTTGAAGGTATCATTACAATGCTCTCACATTGTAAAACATGATTTCTTATTGATTTTTGAAATGTTGACTTTTAAAATTTTGAGCAATAAAAAATAATTATTTCTGCTTTTTATTTTTTGTAAGCCAAAAATTAAAAGCAAAATTTGCCCGATATTTTTTGAGCACAGAATAACTGGTAAGTTTTCATTGTTATTTTTTTAGGATAAAAAATGACATTTGCTCGATACATTTTTAAGCACAATATAACTGGTAAATTTTGATTTTTATTTTTTAAGGCAAAAATAAAAGCAAAATTGGCCCAATATATTTTTGATTACAAAATAACGGGTAAATTTTGATTTCTTTTAAGGCAAAATTTAAAAGCAAAATTAGGATTTAAGTGTATGCTAGAACCAAAACTGTAAGGGATGAATTTAGGAAAAACCCTTATTTTGCTTTTTTTCCTTAAAAAATAAAAATAAAAAATTACTGGTTTTACTTTTACTGGTTTTTTTGTTGCTTAAAAATTTAAAAAGCAGACATATTGGGGGTTGGAATTAGTTTTAAAGGTTTTCTAAGAGATGGCGTAACTATCAATAGATCGCATCGGGCACACCTGTGACTATATTCATTTCAAAGCACATTGTCTAAGCTTCATTTTTCAGTATGTGTCATTCCACTGAAGTGTAAACAACATATATTTTTTTCTCTGTGAACATGTCGACTTTCGTTCCAACAAAACGCAATTTGCGGGAAGGTTTACTTTTGTGCTTCCATTTGAAGAAAAAAGCGGTTGAAGCACAACGCACGCTTACTGAGGCTTACGGGGACTATGCTCCACCGATTTCTACTTGTGAGTACTGGTTCCGTCGGTTTAAAAGTGGTGATTTTGATACGGAAGACAAAGAGCGTCCGGGCCAGCCGAAAAAGTTTGAAGATGAGGAATTGGAGGCTTTGCTCGATGAAGACCCGTGTCAAACCCTTCAAGAATTGTCAGAATCATTGGGAGTCGACTTATCAACGGTCGGCAAACGCTTGAAGGCCATGGGAATGATTCAAAAGCAAGGAAATTGGGTGCCGTACCAGTTGAAGCCGAGAGACGTTGAACGGCGATTTTGCATGTGCGAACAACTGCTTCAACGGCATAAAAGGAAGAGTTTTTTGCATCGTATTGTCACTGGCGATGAAAAGTGGATCCATTACGATAATCCTAAGCGAAAAAAATCGTGGGGACCACCCGGCCATGCATCAACATCGAGGGCCAAGCCGAATATTCATGGCGCCAAGCTTATGCTGTGTATTTGGTGGGATCAGAAGGGTGTCGTGTACTATGAGCTGCTAAAACCTAACGAAACCATCACTGGGGAACGCTACCAACAACAATTGATGCAATTGAGCAGAGCATTAAAGGTTAAACGGCCGGAATATGCCAAAAGACACGACAAAGTGGTTTTTCAACATGACAACGCACGGCCACATGTTGCAAGAACCGTCAAGGAAACGTTGGAGGCGCTGAATTGGGATGTGCTACCCCACCCGCCTTATAGCCCAGACATAGCCCCTTCCGACTACCACCTATTCAGATCGATGACGCATGGCTTGGCTGAGCAGCGCTTCACTTCTTACGAGGATACCAAAAAATGGGTCGATTCGTGGATTGCCTCAAAAGACGAATCGTTCTTCCGGCACGGAATCCATATGCTGCCAGAAAGATGGGAAAATGTTGTAGCTAACGATGGACAATACTTTGAATAATATACATTGTACCGTTGTTTCTAAATAAATGCTCAAAAACCGAAAAAAAACCTTTAAAATTAATTCCAACCCCCAATAATTATTATATATTGATCAAAATTAAAAAAGTCAAAATATAATTATTATTTTGTGCTTTTTATTATAAAATGCATTCTTAGTACGGTCTCTGGAAGCATATATTCTGTAAATTTGGTAGCGTTATATATTGAAAAATTACTCTATAGCAATCAAAAATGCATGAAAGTGGCAAACATTTAGCCAGATTTACTTGCCACTGTTTATATAGAAGATGCTTTGGTTTTTCTTTCAAAAACTTTAATAAAAAGTTTTGTTTTTGTTAAAGTAATCAGCATTTTCACAATTTTTGTTATAAAAAAACAGTTTTTAATGAAAACTTAAAAAAATTTTGTTGTTTTCTAGAATTTACTGCTCACCATCAAATCTGTTTGCTCTCTATTTCTAGTGTATTTATGGATGTTATGTTCACTCAGCCATTCTGCCAACATTTCATCGCAGATGCTACTGGCTATTACAGGTACAAAAACAACAGCTTAGATGTTCAATCAAAATAAAACTTTATTACTATGTTTTTTTTTCATCTTGTTTGCATGTATGTATTTATGTTTGACTCCCACTACAACAATAAAGAATCCAGATATCGTGCTGGTGCATTATTTAAATGTACCCTATCCGGATGATAATAAAATGGCAGTTATAGCGCCTAGCATAACTCTCTGGGGAGATAAGAAGGAATGGACAAAGGAAGAGCTGGTTAGTCAGCTAAGGCCCATGTGTAAGTTGACGTTGTTGGGAGAGCGTTAAAAAATAATATATAAATGTTTTTTGTACTATCGCAACAGTGTCAAGCGTTACCTCAGATGATGACTCAGATTCCGGCAATGATATAGAAATTTCGGTAACTCTAAAATGGCTTAATCTTTGCTTGCTTAATTGCTTAAATTTTTTTTAATTTTTCTGTTGCTTGCAAAGACTGCTGAAACGGTTGAGTCTATAGTTTGCCAGCTTATGGAAAAGCAGCGACTTTCTCGTCAAGCTGCTCTGGTCAAGCAACTGGATTGTGGTTGCGCCGATTCAACGTGTATAGATGGCAAGTCTTGCTCACATCCGGTAATGCGACGCACCGGTTTATTGAAGAGCGTTTCGGAAAAACGAGCAAATCTTGGCGAGAGCTACAATCATGCAACGACATCCACACCTAATGTGGTCATTGGGCCAAAGGTGAGCTAGAATAAGGCGATGTTTTTAGCACTTTTTATAAAATAATTAATCCAAATTTGTGATTTCAGCTATATTCACGTTGGCCGGAGCGTCGACGGGATCAAAACATGGATAATCATCATTTTCAGCAACAACAGCAACAACATCAACAATTGCCTCAGGAAACAGCAATTAAATTTCAAATTATTCAGCCGCAACACAACGAACACCATACAACTTACCAGCAGCAACAGCAACAGCAACAATCCTTTAGACAGCATAACCACAATAACAGCAACAATAATCATGCCACACCCCATCAATTAATGGTCAATAGAAATAATCTAATAATACAGCATCAACAACAACAGCTGCAGCAGCATCAGCAGCAGCAGCAAAATCCGACAAATTTCAATCAAGCAACACTGGCAGCAAACAATCAAAATAATCAAATAAATTTACAACGATTCGTAGCCAATCATAACAATAATAATAATAATTCACAACTAATAAATAATAATCGCTTGCAAATAGCCAAGACAACAATAACAGCAACGCATACTTCTGCAGCAGCAGTAGCAGTATCAGCAACAACAACTGCTGAAGTAGGAGGAGTGGTCAGTGAACTAATTGGAAATCAAAACCACATTTCTACAAACTCAAATAATAATACTAATAAAATTAACCGCAACAGCAACCAAATAACAATGACACCTCAACAGCAACATCAGCAGCAGCAGCACAATTCAAATGCAATAAATAATAACAGCAGTAATAATAACAACAACAGCAGCAACTACACCTATAACACTTCCATTAGCACTAATTCTTCTTCCACTGTACAGCAACAAGAACTTTATAAAATGCAACAACAACAACAACAACAACAACAACAAACACAGTCAACAACGAATACAGCATCGTCATCCACCTCTAATGTGCAACCCATGTGTATGTCTCCTGAACACCAACCCTCAACGCCTGCTAATGGAATCACCAACAATCCACTCCAGCTCCATGGTAACAGTAACAATGTTATGCAAACGTCCTGCAACTCATCCTCTTCGAACTCCTCTCCAATCGCAGCAACATCTTCATCATGTCACTCAGCTGCATCACCGATTATGGACGATAACAACCTCATCAATTCTAAACAATCATCATTATCGCCAGTATCAACACCAACACCAACAACAACAACAACAAAAATATCAATGATCAAAACAGAGAATCTTATTAGTCCAAACGAAAGTCATACTGATGTTAGCAATGATTTTCCAAAAACTGAGGTGAGCATTTTTTTTTAAGTATAGTATATAAAGAAGTATAGTATATTTAAATACTATAGTATAGTATTTAAAGAAAGTATATAGGGAGCGTAACGGTTATGATTTTTATCCAAAAAGTCAACAAATAATCGTTGTTTTTTGACCGATTTTATTTCGATCAAAAATAAAAGTTGAATTTGACTTCTATTTATTTATTTTTTGATCAAAAATATATTTTAAAATTTTACTTTTATTTTTTTCGGTCCAAAATAAATATAAGCTAAAACATGACTTTTATTTTGATCGAAAAAAAAATTTTACTTTAATTTTTTCAATATAAAACAAAAAATAAATATGCTGCTTAACCCTTTCAGTAGATTTGCCCAATATATTGGACTCGTCAGAAATGTATTTTTATTTTAATTTTGCAACGCTTTTTTTAATGGTCAAATCATTTGGTTCTATAAAAAAAAGATTAACCAACCTGACAAAAATAAATATAGAGAGATATTTGACTTACAAGTCAGTTGGATTTAGTGTCCGACCGAAACCAGAATTTTGGCCGAAAGCGAAACCGAATATTCGGCCATTTTATAATATTCGGCCGAAACCGAAACTGGTTATTAATATGAAAATTTAAGTTTCTACAAATATTTTTTTTTTTAAAGTAAACAAAAGTACTTTCATACACATAAGAAAAAAAATAATATAAAAAAAGTATTATTTGAATATGAAACTTATAATAATTAATTGAAGTTTACTATTATAATAAATGAGATAATTTTTTATTTTATTTTTTAATACAAAAGCATTGCACACTTTATATCTTCAGTGTACACTCAAAATAGTATGCACCTACAATGTACATTTTTATAGAACTACAAAACAAAGTATTTTTGTTTTTTGTTTTAAAGGTTTAGTATTATAAAAATAGAAATATTTCGTTTTCTTTTCCTTAATTCCACACACACAGAATTCGTTCGGAAGTTTAATTATCATTTTTTGGCCTCAGTACCTATAAAAGTTTAATATCAATCAATTGCAATAGAAATGATAAAATCGAAAATAGTAGTATCGAACGCATAAAATTAGCTCAAATGGTTTGCGTTAACTCAATATATCAAATTATAGGCAAATTCATAATTTTGCTTTGTACAATGGCATTGTAAATATTTTTATATTTGAATTAAATAACTGATGCAAGTAGTTTTTGCCAAAAGTTTCGGCTATTCGGCCATATTGAGACCGAAACTGGCCGTAACCGAAACCGAATATTCGGTCGGACACTAGTTGGATTTTCATTTTTGTGCCGAAGAAATGCAAAAAACTTTTGTTGGCCTATTTTATAAGAACAAATCAACCAGACAAAAATCTAATTTAGTTTTTTTTATCTCTTTATTTTTTTAATGAAAAGAATATTAATAGGGTTTTGAAACAAATACCTGAAGGGTTGAAAAACCTTCAAGGGATTAAAAAAAAATGTGCCGAACAGGATCTTGAAAACCAAATTTAGTTCATATTTGTTCAATTTATTCAGATTTTATTATAAAACAAACGAGTGGCACAACAAATTTTCTGAACACGCTAAAGTTTGGTCATAAAATTCGCAGTTTTTTGTAAATTGTGAACATTTTTAGCTAATTCAATCAATTTTCAATTTTTGGAACACTTTACTCAGTATAGATCTTATTACAATATTTTGTGTCACAATATTTTGCTCGAGCATTTTACTCGGTATTGATCTTATTACAATATTTTGTATTTATTTTTTTTTAATTTTCTGTTTTTTTGCGCTTCGTTTTTTTATTAAATATTTTTTTACAAAAACAAACTATATATGAGAACTAAAAAAACCAGGGACCGTAACGGTTATGATTTTTTTCCAAAAAGTCAACAAATAATCATTATTTTTTGGGCGATTTTATTTTGCTCAAAAATAAAAGTTAAAATTTGACTTTTTTTTTTGATCAAAAATTTTACTAATATTTTTTAAAATAATATTTACTAATATTTTACTAATATTTGATTAAAATTTTACTTATATTTTTTTGATCAAAAATATAAGTTAAAATTTGACTTGTATTTTTTCGGTCCAAAATATAAGTTAAAATTTGACTTTTATTTTTCGATCAAAAATAAAAGCACAAATTTGACTTTTATTTTTTCGATCAAACATAACAGTTAAAATTTTACTTTTATTTTTTCAATCAATAATAAAAGTTAAAATTTTACTTTTATTTTTTCGATATAAAAAAATCAATATGATGCTTAATGACTGTTCTATTGAAATAAAAAATAATTTTTATTTTTTATCTTTACCAATAAAAATTTAATTAAATTAATTATTAATTAATTATAATTAATTATTAATTAATTAAAAATATGTATATAATCAAAATTATCATATAGTTTAATAACGATTATTCTTTTAAACCTATTCGTAATATTTTTGCAAAGAGAAAAAAAAACATTACTATCGATCTACATATCGTTGCACATCGTTATTTAAAAGACATCGCTTATTTGCTTATCATTGCACATTGTGTTTTCATTCATTTCGCAAATGACTGAGACAGTGGCTACAAGCATATGATATAAGAATGAAAATTTGACTTTTAATTTTGATCAAAAATAAAATTTTAACTTTTATATTTGATCAAAAAGTAAAGTAAAATTTTAACTTTTATTTTTATAAAAAATAAAAGTAAAATTTTAACTTATTTTTTGACCGAAAATATAAAAGTCAAATTTTAACTTTTATTTCTGATCAAAAAAATAAAAGTCAAATTTTAACTTTTATATTCGATCAAAAAATAAAAGTAAAATTTTAACTTTTATTTTTGACCAAAATAAAATCGGCTTAAACTTTAACTATTTTTTGATCGAAATAAAATTGGTCAAAAAATAACTATTATTTATTGACTTTTTTAAAAAATCAGAAAAATTTAAATCATTAGAGATTATTATTCCTTAGCTAACAAGCATCACATTGCAATAGTCAGATATCGAATATACTTACTCTTTCCATTTGACTTTTTGAATAGAAATTTCGGAAATAACTGTTATTTTCGGTCCCTGAAAAAAAACTGCAGTTATTTGTCCCTTTGTCTTAGAATCGTGTTCTTCAATTTGTGACAGTATGCAAAAATTATTTATTTGGTGTAAATGAATCATGAACCATTTAACTATGAACTTATTCGGTTTGTTACAGTTCTGTTACACGGCCATACAAAGGGTTAAATGTCTTTAACTCACAAACTAGTAAGAGTTAGGCTTTTTACACATGGATCAATTGAAAAGTAATGCAACTGCAACAAAAGTTGCTAACCAATGCCTTTATACCGAAGCCTTCATATGAAGCAACATGAGCGCAACCAGTTGGCAACACGTTTGCGACCGGTTCAATGCAACACAGCTTGCAGCAATATTAATCGCAGATTTTGTGTTGCATATTGTTTTTTGTTTGACATCAGTTTACTGCCGTTCTTTTGCTGCGACGAATAATCTGCAGTTTATATTGTTCCTTATGTATGGATGCACCTATGGCAAAATTAGACAAGGTAGTGTTAGGGCGGAGAGCCGGTGACCGACACTGTCAAAACGAAGTTGACATTTCATACATAATCTGCAATATGAAAGCAAAAATTGGCAAAAATACCAAAATGGCTGAGTTTGACAGTTATGGTCACTAAGAAAGAGAACACATTCAGCCCTAACACTACCTTGTCTAGTTCAACTATGGATGCACCCAAATTCTATTTTGACGTTGAGTTCTTCACGTATCAAATATGAAATAGCATATTCATCATCACTCGAATCTCTTTAACTACTTTAATTTTCTGTTTCTATTTAACATAGTTTCAATTAAAAATGTTTTTTTGTTGTTATGAATTTTTCAAAGTTGCGTTGCGACGGGACTTGCTCATCTGAAAGCATAGGTTGCAATTCACTTTAAAATTGGAGTGGCTTGCAACTTTTTAAGCTATTGCGTTGTAGTTACATTTCTTTTCAATTGATCCATGTGTAATAGGCCTTACAGTAATGATTGATTCTCCATAAAAAATAATGTTAATTAGGCTTTAAAATGAGTGTTCAAATATTAAAATGGGCTGTTTTCAACAAATTGAAGTTTCGAATTCAGCGCCCTAAATTACCTTTAAAACAACTTTTGCTTTCTCAGGTCAAAGAGTACTTGAGTTATCGATGGTTTTCTTTGACTGTTTGTTCGTTAATAACGCTTAAACTTTTTGAGGTACGGAAATTTCGTTATAAAAAATACCCTTGAGGTACAAGAAAAAAAAAGTCAAAAATATTTTTCTTTCTTTATTATTATTATTTATTTTCATTATATTCATCATATTTATTTTTACAATATTTTTTTATAAACACCAAATCTGAGTGGGTTGAAATTTTGTCCCATAGTACTTCAAAGAGTTAAGGGCTGAATGAAAAAAGAGTGCTTAATGTATTCATACCACTGTTTTTGGTATCAAATTGTATCATTTTAACCAATTTTCAGTGTTCAATCGAAAAACATAGAGTTAAATTCAATTGGAAATTCGTGTTTTTAAGTAAATTTAATATGGTTTACTTAAAATTTTGTATTTTTTTATATTGGTTAAAAATTAAGCCTCTGATTAAATATTGGAAGAAATAGCAAATAAATTACTTAAAGAGAAGTCTCATGTAACATGCAAGTTGTTTACCTAAAAACCGGGTAACAGATTAGCTATTCTTTATTAATTCAAAATTTTATAAATTATGCCAATTCTCTGCTCAATAACACATTATTTTAACCATAATATCATCATACTTCATCTTCTGCAGATGCCCACAATCGATGGCAACTCCAACAGCGGCAGCAACATTCATCAACATTCGAACGTCTCTTCCAATACCAATACTTCAGAGTACAACAATAGTAACAAAAACAATTCAAATGGTTGTCACACACTTAGTGCTTCCCAAGATAACTCAATTTCCACAATAGAAGAATTAGAAACAGCAAGCAACCATGACTTGGACAATAGCTCTCATACGACTATCGATTTTGAATCGATGGATACAAATATTGGTGATTCCGGTACTAGTGGTTCCAATGATCAACACACCGCCACAGTGCATGAACTACATGACACCATGGGATTCTTCAATGAAACACTTGATCTTTCCCAGGAGGATATACAACGTACACTCATAGCAAATCTTCCATTTGATTCGGTTGCACAGAGTTCCAAACATACTTCAGTTGATTCTGCCTCTTTGGCTCACTCCTTGGATTTTATCACAAACAACAACAACAACAACAACTGCGCCGATAGCAATACTACGAATGATGCAATTACTTTGCCGAGCGGCACATGCGAGCATGATGATGAAACAGATGATGTTTTTGTTAATCTGGATGCTTTCGACATGTTGGTAGAGTTTCCCGATTTAGATCTAGACGATAAACAGGCGCTGTCGCATGCCAGTTTGGAGCATGCCGGTGTTCAACTACATGAACTACAACAAAACAATAACACTAGCTCAAGTGAAAGTACAAATGCAGCTGGGCATTCACATTTAGCACTCCCCTTTGTATATGAGAATAATGAGAAGACAACGAATTGCACTAGAAAATTGCTAAATATATGTGACTTTAGTCCCGAGTGGTCCTATCCAGAAGGTGGTGTTAAAGTGCTTGTCGCCGGTCCCTGGACCAACATGACTACCTCATATACAGTACTTTTCGATTCGCTGCCTGTGCCAACGATGCTTGTGCAGGAAGGTGTTTTGCGCTGTTACTGTCCAGCTCATGAGGTAGGCTTTGCCACACTGCAGGTGTCTTGTGACGGTTACGTTGTATCCAATTCGGTCATGTTCGAGTATAAACTGATGCCATGCCCAGAGGCGCCTTTTGATGTTACCTCAAGTGATTGCCTATATAAGTTTACACTATTAAATCGTCTGTCGTCCATTGATGAGAAAATGCAAATAAAAACAGAAATGGTGATTAGTTTTGAAAAAATATCTCTCTTATTAATCTAAAAATATCTTCTTCTTTTCAGAGCGAACAACAGTCTTTTTTCTCGCAAGCAAACTTTGAGGAAAAACTTGTCAATTATTGTCATCAACTGATGAAAGGCATTTGGCGTCCCAACTTATCGGGTACCTGGACAAGCGGCTTCAAAGGCATGAGCTTGCTGCACTTGGCTGCTGCTCTAGGCTACGCGAAGCTTGTTTGCGCAATGCTCAACTGGCGCACAGAAAATCCTAACTTTATACTTGAAACTGAAATCGATGCACTCAGTCAAGATGTCTACGGCTATACTCCAATGGTACATTTAAGCAATAGTCACGTAGTTAGTACTTTAAAAAGTTAACGCTGTACAAATTTTAAAATTTTTTAGACTTGGGCATGTGCGCGCGGCCATATAGAGACAGTGCTGATTCTGTACAAATGGAATCAAAATGCAATGAAAATCAAAAATTACAGCCAGCAGACGCCATTAGATGTAGCCAGCGTTCGAGGGTATAGTTTTGGATCAAGGCTCATTTGTAAGGCTGTGGCAATTGAGAGCAGCGAGCTCGGCCGAACTGTCAGAATGAAAGAAAAGAAATTAAGGAAATGAATGCATAGAACAAACAAAAGCGCAGTAGACAGTTCAAGCAAAGGTGAAAAAGAGCGCATTTCTCTCGAGTGCCACAACCTTATAAATGTGCCTTTGTTTTGGATAACATTTTTTCCGTTTCATGGTGATTTCAATAAAATATTTTTTCTTATAGCCATAAAACATTACTAGCTGAAGTTTACCGGCTGGAGTATGAGCGTAATAAAAAGTGCAGCAACAAATCGTCATTGAGTAGCTTAGCACTGAATCTCCATAAATACGATGTAGGTTTTTTTTCCTTTAATTTCTTAAAATTTATGTAACCTTGTTTGAAATTTAATATTATTCCAAATTTTCTTTATTGCAGTTGGGTGGCAGAAAAACACACAAGATTGAACAAAATTCGATTGATGATTTATTCGACGGCAAACTGAGCGATAATATATTCGCTGGTCAGGAATCTATATTAGATGTCCCACGCAGTCATGATGGTGTGTTTCTAAGACCTGTACCAGTGGCTAGGTAAGTTTATATAAAGCTTTCTCGATGCACTCAATAACTTTTAATATTTAACTCTATGTAAAGCAATCAAAGTCCACCAAATTACAGTCGCTACTCAAAACGATCATCTGTCGATAGTGGTATCAATATGGACATACGTACAAGGTCCGGAAAGTCGCTGAAGGACATTTCGCGTTTACAAAGGTTACCTAATTTGTTTTAATGACTATTTAAAAAGCAATTTTATTCAATTTCTAAGTAGTTGCTACTTTTTGATTAAAGTTTTTAGGGTATTAAAATATAATTTTTTGCTTTTGTTTTGAAACAAACAGTCCCCAACAGTCAAAAAAGGAAAAGATTTTTTAATTAAAATATTTAAATATCACCATAACCAATCCGAGTTTTGAATATGTATATTTAGTTTTATATTATGGCATGAAAAATACAATTGATTAATGTAATGTTCAGAACAAGGCCGGATCGCCATGCAATGGGCTTAGGAGTTTAATTCTGCCTCCTATGCGCACGGCTCAATGAGCTTTTATGTATGGAATTATAGTGTTTTATTTACTATTAAGGCCCACAAACAGTTTCGGAAAAAAATTGATTTAGCTTTCAAGTTTTACTATTTTTCATTTTTCATATTAATAATAAATTTTAAAACACTAAATCTTATGCACGCTGCTGTTTGACACACTTCAGCTATTGATTTCGGTTCAGCCATTTATTTAATTTCTTTTAATTGTGGAATTGCATTTCTTCATTAAAATGGCTTTTATTTATTTTTTACTCTTCTGTTTTAGTTTATTTCTCCTCCTTCAGAAGTGCATTTCTTTTCGTGTCTTCCCAATAAGCCCATCGAATCCGAAACGAATCTGCATTCTGACTATTTGTTTGTTATTTCGCTTCGAACTCGAGTTTCGGAGAAAGTCAATAACGAGTCGTAAATATTGAAATAACAAATCGTTTACGAATCGTTAATTAAAAAAATAATTTAAAAAATCGAATTGTTTACGAATCGTAAATAAAAAAGAAAACGAATAGTAAAACTAAAAAAATAATTGTATTGTAAAAAAGCGAATTGTTTTCGAATTGGTGAAAATATGAGATTATTTGCCAATACTTGACATTTCTTATGTTTGTTGAACTGCATCCAAATTACGTTATATTTAATGTGAACAAAATGAAAAAAAAATTGTTTTGTGGATTAATAAGAAGGTTAAGTTTTTAAAATTGACGAAAAACTTGTAAACATTATAATTATTATGTTGATTTTTTATGATTTGAATACAAATTCTAAATGTTTGAGAGTTTAAATCATACTTGATTTTAAATACAAATTCTAGTTGTTTGAAAGTTTAAAATCGTTTATTGAGCTTTAGGTCAGGTCATGATTCAATTACTGTAGTTTGTCCATTCATTTGACGTTTACTCACAAGAATGAAGATATACACCCGTAAAATTGAAGAGGAGAGCAAAAGAGTCATTTTTTAATGCCATAAAAGTAATCAGTTGCAGGAATATCACACCTTTTCGCAGTACTAAATACCCAAGAATACATTTCACTGCTACTTTTTCTACTACGTTCTGTACTACTTGTTTGTTTTGATAAAAAATTTAAGTGAGTTTTTAAAAAGCTAATTTCAATATTTTTTTGTGCAAATGTATTCCCACCGCTCACGGCTTGTTGGATCCACTAGCACATTATATTTTCAAATTTTATCACCAAAATAAACTGTTTTGCAAATAACGCACGTTGAAGGCATTATTATTTTAATAATTACAACTTAATAGTCGCGATTTATATTTTAATTAAAAAAAAAACGGCTCGCAACAAAATTTGAAAATAATTTTCAATAAAAATTATCAAAGCAATAATTATTTCAAACGCAATGCACACTCTTTTTTTTCCTGCTAACAGCAAAATATAGAATAACTCCTTTAACAAAAAAAAAAAAAAAAAAAAAAAAAAAAAAAACACTGAAACATAACTTTCTTCATAGAAGATCACAAAACCTTGGTTGTCATTTATATTTGAGAGAGAATATCAGCCCTATTCGAGAATCCGCCGTAATGAATTTCCGAACGTAAAGCTACGCTACAAATACGACAAATTTGCTAATCCAAAATCCGAACGAAACTTCCCCTTTTCGAACTTACTTTCGGGAGTTCGAAAACAACTGGTTTCAACAGCAGACAAATAAATAAAAGGAAAAATTTAAAAATTGAAGTGTTCTTGATCAACATTGTATTTTTTAGCTGTGATTTTTAATGGATTTCATTGCAATTGCAATTTTCGCACAATAAAAGGAAGATTTCTCACATAGACAATCTATGAAAATTCGTCGAGAATATTGGGAGATTCCCCAACCCTTTGGAAATGGATTACGAAACGTAGGAAATGCACTAAATAAATTTCAACTAACATATTCACAGGTTTAAAATAAATAATTTAACTTTATTAACTAAAAATTAATTATAAGTTTTATTTTACGACCTAATTCTTCAAAAAATTAAATTGTTTTCTTTTGTCGTAAACAAATCCGTCGAGGCAAGGCTTTCGTGAAAAAATCCGAAAAACAGCTGTCAAAAGTTGATACGTTCGGAATGTGTAGTTGCAATGCTACGAATGTAAGAATGTTCGAATTCGATTCGGATTGTAGAATACTTCATTACGAATCCGAAATAAAATTTACGCTACGACGGATTCTGGAATAGAGCTGTATATTTTTGTTTACATTTTTACGGGTGTTATCAAACGAATGGACAACCTATAATAATTGAATCATGGGTCAGGTTAGAACAATGAATTGCTCTAACGAATTTTTCCAGAGAAACAACAAGAACAACATTTTCAATATGAAAAGCAAAACATCACTAGCTGATTTTATTGCAATTTCGGCCCTGCTACAGGCTTCATCAGAAATCTTTGTGACACGCCGTGCAAGCACAATAGTGCACTACACAACAGAGGCGATAAGATTTCAGTGTCAATTTCTCAGTTTTTCTCCCTTTTATATTTTCCTGTTGTTGTATTTCTGCTTTACTTTAGTTTAATGCTTATGTTATGTAATTATTAACTACAAATCTATTTAAAAATTACAAAGGTCTGAAAGGTTAGAGTTTTTCGTTTCCGTTAGAAAGCTAAAGTGTTTCAACTGAAAACTGGCTACTGGCACAACCAGATATTCAATTATTCATGACGACCAAAGTCAATAAATTGCTTTTCAAAACTTACTTGTTCTAAATAGCTTACAATTAAAATCATGTAATAATTCAAAGAATAGATCACAATTAACTATCAAAAAATTACTTTCTGGACTAAAAATAAGAAAACTTTAGTTGATGTAAAATTAATTAAATAATCTAATTTCAACTTTGTTCAAAGTCATGAATAATTGCATATGTGGCTGTGTCAATAGCCAGTTACCGGAGCTCACCATTTCAAGTGAAAAAAATTTATATGAAAATTTTCAGAAATTTGAATTTAAATAAATAGCTTGCTATAGGCCCATAACCTGATAGCTGAGCATTTTTATTAAGACAAAAAAATTCAAGTATTTTCAATACAATTTCATATCAGTATCAATCAATGCTAACTCAATTTGCTATAAAACCTGTTAAGGTTTAGCAATCGAATGAATAAATAAATATATAATATAAATAGAACAAGTGTTTTGTAACAAGTATTCTTGCAATTCGACGTTTAACAAAAACAGACACAAACCTTTGTAGAGTTTTGAGCTTTGTGATCTAAATATAAATTCACTGCTTAAACGTCATATGAAAAATGGTAGATGAAGAAATAAATTCTTGCGATCTCAACAAAGGAATTTATTCGAACCAGTGTTAAATCATATATAAGACTTAACAGTGTGTTTAGCCGTTTCCGACCACTGAAAGTGGACGTTTAGCCGCTTCCGAAACAGTTCTGTCTAGTCTACTGTGTGATTGACTCTATACGTAGTTTGTTGTTGGAGTTGTTACCTTTTTCAAAACTTACTTGATCTAAATAGCTTACAATTAAAATCATGAAAAATTCTTGTTGCATTGTGCTAGATGAGCACGGAGAGAAAGAGAAGAATAGAGAGCAACATGGAGTTGATTGAAACTCTAGCAACATAAACGCGTCAAAAGAAAACGATTAAGCAATGCGTGGCAGCTGGAATGATTTCTTAAAAAACGTAGCGCTTTAATTGAATATACTTATTATTAAAATTTCGAAAAGAAAATACCATAAAAACATGATGGAGCACAAATATGATAATTTTAAACTTTTTCATAAAAACACATTAAAGAAGGTGGCAACATATGTACCGCACACAATACATATTGCTGCCTCTTTTTTGCTGACTTTGTTTTGTCTCGCAGCCAAAAAGAAACAATAAATTTTTCAATACAACAAATTTTTCTATCTTGTTAGCTTTGCTGTGTATGTTGCTCAAATAGAACTTGCGAGTAAAAATATAAGGCTTTTTTTCTCGTTGAGAATAAGAATAAAGAAATAGTATGGTTACGCTCTTATGATTTTAGTTAACTATTTAAATAATGATCAGCGCATTTATATAGCGTAACTTTCAAATGGGTACCATAGCTACCCAATTGAATTATTGAAATAGCGTCTGCCGTTCTCAAGCTCTGAGCTGACAAAACTTACATGAGTCTCCTTTTATATAATAGTGTAGATTAAAATTTCAAAAAAAAAAAATACCTTAAAAACATGATGCAACACAAATATGAGAACTTTAAATTTTTTTCATAAAAATCAGCCCAGTACTCTTGGAGTTAAATGGCGACATAAAATTTGTATTTAAATTTTATATAATACTAGCTGAAACCCGGCGCGTTGCTGCCACGCTCCCTTGCATGTGTAAATTGAGGTCGAACACTGAATTTCGATGCTGTGCGACCTATAAATTCAAAGCTGCTAGATATCCCAAATTTGGGTTGTATAGGAGGTGCAACGCCCCCTTGACCAACGCCCATTATATGTGATCAATGAAACTGAATGTGTAAATTAAGATCGAATACGGAATTCCGACGCTGTGCGACCTATAATTCCAAAGCAATTTGTTATCGCAAATTTGGGTCAAATAAGAGGTCCCTTGGGAAACGCCCATAAAATTTAATCAATGAAATGGCATGTGTACATTTAGGTCGAATACTGAGTTCCGGCGCTGTGCGACAAATAACTCAGAAGCTATTCGATATCGCAAATTTGGGTTGTATGGGAGGTGTCACTCTCCCTTGTCCAACGCCCAAAAAATGTTACCAATGAAAGTGCATGTATAAATTCGGATCTATTACTGAATTCCGACGCTGTGCGACCTATAATTCTAAAGCTATTCGATAGCACAAATCTTGGTTGTATGGGAGATGCCAGTCACTCTTTTCCTACGCCCATAAAATGTTATTAATGAAACTGCATGTATGAATTGAGGTCGAATACTGAATTCTGACGCTGTGTTACCCATAACTTTAAAGCTATTCGATTTTGCATGTTTGGGTTGTATCGGATCAGGCCTGTAGCCAGGGGGAAAGGGGGCAATGCCCCCTACTACAACCGTTTTCCCCCCTGGCCAAATCAGACAATGAAAAATTTAAATGAATAATTGATATGCATTTTGTTGTTATATTTGTTTATTGCTTTAAAATTACTTTTGTTTAAAATAACAAAAAATATACACATTCACCTTATTCATGACTTGAATATGTATTTGAAATTTATTTAACAAAATTCAAATTTCTACTGGGTCGCCAACCAAACATTTGCTACCAAGAAATAAGATTTGAATTTTAATAATTTTTTAACCCGCATCCATAGGAACTTTCTAGAAATGAAAAGCACGTTGTGCACCAATTTGATGCAGATACAAAAAAAAAAATATATAATTCACTGAAATGTTTTTAATTTTTAAATTTTTTATGTATGATGAATGTTTACTTTACTTTACTGAAAAAAAGTCTGACCTCAAAGAATGCAGAATTTTTTAGATTCTGACCTGAATTTACAGAATGTTGACTTCTTTTGAGCTGAGAAAAGAACGGAAAAAATGCAACATTTTTTTTTCATTTGATATTGGTTACACTGTTGTTTTGAATTCCGATTTATTTACGATTGAGGTTATGTATAGTGCGGTACTGCATGGAATTTTTAAGAAATACTCATCGAGCTGTTAAATTTTATTAAAAGTAACCACTTTAATCAAAATTGTTTTGGATTCCATTTAAAAAAATTTTCAAAATTGGAACATTTTGCTTCTCACAACTGTCATAGCACATAATATTACTGTCAAAATTATTTTTTTTGTTTTTATGTTGGTATTACTAGAGAGCAGAATGCAGAACCGCCGAATTTTACAGGTCAGAAAATTCTGCATTTGTTATACTTTTACGGTTAGAATTTTCGAGAAAAGAACACGATTTATTTTGAGGTCAACATTTTTTTTAGAAAAGAACGGAAAAAATGCAGAACTCTTGAAGAGGTCAGAAAAAATGTAGAATTTTTTCCAGAAAAGAATGCGCTATTATACATATGTTAGCGCATTTCGCTACTCTTTCTTATATTTCTAGCCACTTTAAATAAATCTTGTATTTTTATCTTCATTTTATTACAAAGTCCGGAATATTTTACCTTTAGCTAATATTAAATTTTTTCACTTTTTTTAAGTTAATGGTCGCTCTCATCTGGTTTAGAAGTTTTAGGGGTCCAAAGTTGAAAAATGGGTAAAAAAACTTGCCATATCTTTGCTATATATATAAACAAAACTATTATTAGAAAGGCTATTCTATTACCTATTCAATAAGCTATTAACCATAAAATTCCATCAATTACTTTTTAAGATATCACTCTTTTTATGTACCAACTATTTTGCATCCAAATTTTAGATGCATTTCAGATTCAAATAAAAACGACAAAAATTAATTCCATGATTCGAATATGAAAACGACAAAAATTAATTCCATGAATTTGAATGTAAAAAATTAAGGATAATTTAAAAGACAAAAGATAAGCGCCTACGGCACTTTCTTTAACCATCGTTAATGTTACTATATAATTTACTATGTAAATATTTAAAAAAACTGTTATTAAAAATCGCCGCAATTTTTCGCCTGCGGCGCTTTATTTATTTACCGTTTAGTTAACAGTTCCAAAATATTTCAAAAATTCTTAAAATGTTTTTTATATAATTTGGACTTCCAGCCTAATAGTGTTTTGCCCTTGTACGGAATATTGTTTTTAACACTACAAAACGAAAATATTAAAGTATAAAAAAAGTTATATCTTAAAAAGTTATGCATGGATTTTAATGTTTGGTACCTCGTTGAATAGGTCGTATTACCTTTCAATACTCATAATGCTTACTTTTCTAGGAAAATTAAAAAAATGACAGCATGTTTTTAAGGCCATTTTTCCTAACTTTGGACCCCTATAACTTTTAAACGTCTTGAGAGCGACCTCTAATTTTTTCACTATTCGCTTTTTTAGCTCCAAATACACATTTTGAAAAAAATTTAAAAAAGTCCAATTTAGCTAAAGGTAAAATGTTCCCAAAGTCCTGAATTAATTTTTATATTATATTTTATGTATTAATCTAATACATGTAAATATTATAAAATTAACTGTTTTTTAATAAATATGTGTAGTGTATTCATTTCACATGTTAAAAAATTGTTTTTTTTTTGTTTAAATGAAAAAACAAAAAATGCTCCCCCCCCAAAATTCATGCCTGCCCCCTCTGTCTTCTTGGTCTGGCTACAGGCCTGTATCGGAGATTCCACTCCCCCTTGTTTAACTCCCATAAAATGTCATCAGTGGAACGTCATGTGTAAATTGTGGTTGAATATCGAATTTCGAGGCTGTGCGACCCATAACTCCAAAGCAATTTGATATCGCGAATTTTTTATATATTTGTGGGCGGTAAAAGGAGGTGTGGCAATTTTTTGTAAACCATCTCGTACTCGAAACAAATCCACTGCAAAATTTTAGCTCGATCGGACCAGGAATTTCGAAGTATCTTTATCTTTTCTTAAAAGTAGGCGTAGCTACAGTGGGACTACGCCCATTTTAAGTATAGTTACCGATAGTTATCATACGAACTTAATTACCAAATTTTTATTGATTTGTGGGCGGTAAAAGGGGGTGTGGAAAATTTTAAATATGACTATATTGTTCGCATAAGTGCAAGCAACAAGTTGACAAAGTTTTATCACAATCGGATGAACGGTATTGCAGCGCATAGCGAACACAAACAAACAAATATTCATTTTTATATATTAGAAGATATAACGATTTGTCCTTATACGAAATGTGGTTTTAAAATTCCGTACAAGGGAAAATCATTTTATCGGCCAAATATCATTTTATGGGGTGGAGCAATATTTCATATTGAATAAAGATACCTGATTTGGGCCCTTATTTAATATTCCGTTTTGTGTGCATTTTTCCAGAGGTCTAGAGCCTTCTATGTTCGCTTTATGGTCGCGGCCAGAAGAACCACAATTGTTTTTTTAGTATTCTGAAAACTAGGACTTAATTCATAATTGCCTTTTAGGTTTTATTTCATAATGAACATACTCCTAAATGTTAGGTTTTATTTCATCTTTTCTTTAGGTCTTATTTCACCAGGACTTATTTCATCTTTCAACGTTAGGACTTCCCTATCGGAAATTTTAAAGCACTTTATTAAAAAGCACATAAAAAGTGCTTTATTCTACCTTTGCACAGTGCTTTTGTGAAGCGCTTTGCTCTCGCTGCGAGCTGAGCTGTAAAAAAGATCTTTGCTTTCGCTTTTCTTAGTGCTTCAAAAAAGTTTTTGTGATTACTTCGAATATCTTGTCGAATTCGATATCTACTTCGATACTACTGACAATCCCATCACTAGCATTCGTGTCATCACTAGCATTTTAGCATTGGAAAAGTAAAGTTTAAGAAAGTGTGTTAGAGTGAAAAATAAATAATTCAGTTAACAAGTAAAGTTTAATTGATAGCAATATAAAGTCATTACAAAAGGTAATAAAATGAGTGGCAAGTGGTTAGGGTATTCAAAATGCCACTTTAAAAGATTGGTAGCAGCGAAAATAGACGCTACAAATAACGAAGCTGCGCATGCAAGTGCAAACGACGAAGGCGCAAGAGCCGCAGATATTTTAAGTGCTGAAATAATTCAAAATGAAACTACAATTTCAAAGTGCACAAATGAATTGATTTAACTTTTGATCTCTTATTTTATATATATAAAGTAAAATACGTTTAATTAACATAAATTAAATAAATAAATGTATGTAAATATAATTAAAATGTATTTGGTCTATTGTTTGTAATTTGCTCAGGTCAGCGACGGGAACACAGGGTAGGTATAAGTACGCGAGCAAAATGCGTCGACTTTCCAAAGCAAAAGCAAAGCAATTTTTCAATCACCTTCCGAAGCAAGAGGAAAGCTCTTTTTTAATAACCTTTCGAAGCGAGAACAAAGCCCTTTTTCGAATCATTTTCCGAAGCGAGAGCAAAGCACTTTTTTAACGTTTTTTGAAGCTAGATCAAAGCCCTTTTTGGAATCACTTTCCGAAGCGAGAGCAAAGCGCTTTTGCAAATCACCATCCGTTGCAAGAGCAAAGGCCTTTTTCCCAATGACATGGCAATGTTAAAAAAGGCGCTATTTACAACGAGAACAAAGCGCTATTAAGATTTTGTTAAGTGCTTTCAAAGTGGTTTCAAAGCGCTTTGTTTCCTAAAGGGTTATTTCATTTACTGTTAGGAGTTCTTTCATTGGGAGTTATTTCGTTAGGACGTATTTCGTTAGGAGTTATTTCGCGGAGCCGGTAAAATGTTCCCAATTTTTTTCTAAAAGATTTTGGGTCTTATATTATTTTCTTCAAAAATGTTTTGGGTTTTATTTCATTTTTTATTTTGGGCTTTATTTCATTGGGCATTATTTCCCTGAACCCATAAAAAACACTTAAAATTATTGATGGTTTCAAAGTTTTTTTGATTAATAAAAATTTCGTTAAATTTCTCATAAACTGATTTGAAAAAGCCTTTATTTGTTGCGACACGTGAAACTCACTAAAAGCTTCTATAGGTTTAGTGGATATAGTTTTCCTGTGTTTCTAATTTATTTAACTACAAAAAGATGAGTTATATTAATAATTTTGAAAATTTTGTTTTTAATTTTCACAGCTTTGATGTTCATGAAAACTTTTCACTGGGCGTTGACTCTCCTCTGGACACTTTCAATACAACAAACTCAACGAATTCCTTGCTATCGCCACTACGTAAAATGGATTTTGCTCTATGTAAGTATCTGCAACTAGTTGAGAAAACGTTGTGTTTTAAGAAAAACTTCGAGATATTATACATATTTTTATAGAAAAAAAAAAAAAAATTAAATAAAAAAACTTGATTTTGTATTATTTTTATTTAATACCGAATCCGTGAATTTAAACTTTTTTAATTTATAATAATTTGTATTATTTTGTTTATTTTTCGCTTTTGAAAATTTAAAAAAAAACATATTAGGCGAAGTTTCTACAGGCGATTCAAGTCCTTTACCTGACAAAGAACACGACGATGACTCATCAACACTTAATAATGATGATATCTCCGAAGTTGTTTTAAATATAGAAACAAATGGCGTTGTAGGTCAGTTGAAGGCGTTTTCAATTCTTTATAAAAAAAACTATAATTTTTAGCAATATTAACACATTATTACATGTTAACATTGTTGTCGTTATTGTAATTGTGGTTTTAACTTTACGTTTTTATGTGTGCGTGTACGATTGTGAATATATGAATGCGTGTTTATCAGTGTAAATAAGTTAGTATTGTTTTGTTAACATCTAGCTTTTCATTTTGCGAACATTTTGCAATAGTTATTTCATATTTCACCTTAACATTATAAGTTTCTATTTGTATGGACTCGTTCAAATTAAGGCTTAAGATAACAAAGGATAACTTTAAATTGTAAATACAAATGTTAGCTGTCGTATGAAATTAAACTTATCGTATAATAAAGCCTGCATGAAAATGATATAATTTTGATTGTGCTATTAATATCTGGGGGCAAATATGCAATATGGCTAAATAACAGCAATCAGCTCAGCATTGAGCTCAAGATAAAGTCAAGTGTTTACTTTAGATGAACTTTGAATAAAATTATAATGGCGTTTCGGAAGGGTGTTAAATACGGAGCAAAAGAATTGAAAATAAAACTGTCGAAATTAATTGCAAATAATTTTATTCTGGGGCTAATAGGAACATATACTTTACATAACTATGCTTGAGTTTCAGTGTTCACAGTGTAGCCGTTCATGTATTATATTATTCGGGTTTTTATTATTTACTCCAATAAATGTGTATCTTTGTTACTAACAAATACAAAAACTATGCTTGTTGATGTAAACTAACACAGTCAAGGTTAAATTATAAATGTAGCGTTATAAACGATTATTATCTATTACTAAAAGCAAGAAAACTATTCAGGAGTTTTTATTTTGCAGGGGATTCCGATGCCAAAGTGCTAACACTAGCTGAACATATTATTGCAGCAATGCCGGAACGCATCAAGGTAACCAGCACAGTGCATTTACTAATATTTTTTTTAACAAGTACTTATGTAAATATTTGAAATTTGTTTGCTTTTCTGCTGAATCGATAGAATGAAGCCGATGAAATGATGGTACTTGGCAGTCCAATGACTGAAAATCTCAACTCGGAGTCATCTGGCTTAAATGATAGTTTCATGGATCCTCTGCTTGACTCATTGCCAAATACACACTTTGACAGTGATTTCAGTTTAGACTTTAACGATCACAGCTATCGTTATCATGATGTAAGCACACCGTGTTCCAGCTTGAGTCCGGCCAGTTCGGGACCCTTACAATCTCCAGCGAGCTATTCGCTGCTTGGTGCTGATCTTTCGGTGAACTCCCCGAGTCCACCGCCATCAACGAAACAATTGACTGAGTTCCTGCATGCGTCTAGCAATAGCCAGTGTCCGTTCGAAGCAGATTTCTCGCGCCTGACATTAACTGGTATGTGTTTTTATGGTTAAGAAATTGTGACTATATCTCTCTTAAACTTTAATACTCTAACATACAGATAGCGAACAACGTGAGTTGTATGAAGCTGCCAAATGCATACAAAAAGCTTATCGCTCCTATAAAGGACGCCAGAAGCTCGAGGAGCAAAATAAGGAACGTTCAGCCGCAATCGTTATTCAGAACTACTATAGAAGATACAAGCAGTACGCTTACTATCGGCAAATGACAAGTGCTGCTTTAGTTATTCAACATAGCTATCGTTCGTATTGTCGTCACAAACGCTTCAAGAAGTCACAACAAGGCGTCAGCAGAAGCTGCAGCAGCCACAACAACTCCAGCAATAATTCGCAGTGTCTGTCTTCGTATTACGATCATTATAAAAATGATCAACAACACCAACTCGATATGCTCGGCTCACAACCAAGTACACCGAAGGAAACAAGTCCATCTGGACCCTTAAAGTATGCACTAATTTGCGCTTTAGCTTTCTTTTTTTATTTATTTTTTAATTTAATATTTATTTATTTTATTTTTGTTTTGGTTGTAATGAAAATGACATGTTTTTTTAGGCGAACTTATTCACAATCAACACAAAACCAAGCTGCCAGAAAAATTCAACAGTTTATGAGACAATCGAGAATCAAGTAAGTTTTATATATGTATAAGCTTTTTTTTTTCTTCGTGGCTAAAATTTTTGCATCCGAAACTCGTAAATAACTCAACTGCATTAGTGGCAATTGTTGAGTGCATTAACAACAAAATAAATACAACATTAAATAAAATGTCATTTATGTAAAAAAATCACTAATTCAAATACCATTCCACGCAAGCATTTGGGATGGAAATGTCGCTAATTTGGTAAGGTTTCACGTGTTTAAGTGTTAGAACAGTTACAGTTACTCACAAAATTGATGATGCTATACCATAATTTTGGAAATAAATTCCTTTATACTGAAAAAACTACATGGTTTATTCCGATTATTTTTGTTGATAATTATTGTTGCATACAGTTATGTCATATGAATGGCACAAAGTTATAATTCCAATAATGTTAAAATTTTTGAAATTATTTATTTTAAGTTTATCAAAATGTACATTTTTTGCATTCAGCTATTAAAACAATAAGCAAACTACAGCGCACAAATGTTCTTTTTGTTTTGCTTATTATTTACTTTATCATTTTTTTTTTTTACACAAAGCTGCTTTTTTGAGTGGACTCGTTGAGTACTCGTGTTGTTTTTTATAGAATCACTTGATATTTTTTTTAGTTTAACAAAAATTTATTTTAAGGTGTGGGTGTGCCACATTTAATGGGTGTGCCACCCATGCCAGTGGCACACACCCCCTGGAACCCCCGTGGGTTCCACATTTACAAACCGTACAAACATTTGTTTGAATGGGTAACTTTGTTTGTATGGGGAACACCCCAGGGGGGTTCCGGGGGTGTGCCACTGGAATGTGTGAATCGGCCCTCCAAAGTTAGAAAGGGTCAGTCATACATTTGGACTCGATTGGGTCACTATAAATGGGTCAAAGAGGGATTTTTCAAAATTTAACCCTACGGAAAAGTTGGGGCATTAGAATTCGTTTTAGAGGTATAGTTCCTCGGGCAAAGTTTCTTATTTTGATCCCTAGAATACGATTTTCACTGAGCAATGGGCGATTTTTAAATCGACCCGCCCTAATATACAGTGTTTGTTTTAAAGAGACACATCCTTTGTAGAATTCCGCTTACTTTCTTAATCGTGTTTTGTTATAATTCTACATACTCTTGTACCAAATTTCAGTGCCGTAGTATCAATATTAACTGAGATACAGTATTTTTCTGATGGTGACACGGCCTTCGTCAAATTCCGCCCACTTTTTCATCGTGTTTGGTAATAGCTCTAACCACTCTTGTTACGAATTTTGTTACCCTAGTGTTAATAATTTTCGAGATAGTGTTTATTTAATATTTCTACTCACCTTTATCGAATAACGCCCACTTTATTGATATTTTTTTTTTGTACTTGTGCTTACCCCTGTAATAAATTCCAGTGCCCTAGTGTCAATATTAACTTAGATACAGTGTTTTTCTAATAATAATACGCCGAATTTGTCGAATTCCGCCCCTTTCTTAATCGTATTTGTAATAATTCTACCCATTCTTGTAACGAGTTTTATTATCCTGGTATCAATATTATTCGAGATATGTGTTTTTCTAATGTTGCCACTCCCCTTTGTAGAATAATGCCCACTTTCTTGACTGTAATTTGTTATAATTGTGCCAACTTCTGTACTAAATTTCAGTACCCAAGCGTCAATATTAACCGGGATACAGTGTTTTCCTAATAGTCACACGCCCTTTGTCGAACTCCGCCCACTATCTTCATCGTGTTGTGTAATAATTCTACCCATCCGTGTAACGATTTTAACTACCCTGATGTCAATATTATTCAAAATATAGTGTTTTCCTAATATTGTCACGCCCATTTATCAATAACTCCCACTTTCTTGACTGTATTTTATTAAAATTGTTCATCGTGTTTCTACCCATTCTTGTGATTTATTTTACTACCCTGGTGACAATATTATTATAGATACAATGTTTTTCTAATATTACCACGCCCCTTTGTCCAATAACGCCTACTTTCTTGACCGTAATTTTTCACAATTGTGTCTACCCCGTACTAAATTTCAGCACCCTAGTGTCAATATTTTTCGAGATACAGTGTTTTCCTAATATTGCCACGCTCATTTGTCGAATACCGCCCACTTTTTTAAATGAGTACCTCCATGTTCAATGTCTCTATCTGTGGACAAAAAAATTACGGCAATCGGGCAAGTGCTGTAGTAGTTATCGATGTACATACATTAAAAAAAGAAAAAAAAAAAGAAAAACACAGTTACCAACGAACTTGAGAACATCCTTCTTTTTGAAGTCAGTTAAAAATTGATACAGTATTTAATCTTTTTGCTCCTTAAGATCCGGACTCCACCATAGTGGTCTGATCCATAGATCTACAACGAATCACATTTTTGAATCAATGAGCCACTTACTCAAAAATGAGTATGAATACGTTAAGTAGTTTCCAAAGTAGTACTCATAAGTTATTGATTCGAAAAAAAGAAAAACACATTTTTTAATCATGAGCCACTTACTCAAAAATGAGTATTAATAAGTATAAGTAGTTTCCAAAGTAGTGCTCATATGTTATTGATTCGAAAAAAAGTGAATCACATTTCTGAATTATGAGCCACTTACTCAAAAATGAGTATGAATAAGTATAAGTAGTAACCAAATTAGTATTCATATGTGATTGGTTCAAAACAAAGTGAATCAAATTTTTAAATCATGACCCACTTACACAAAAACTAGTATGAATGAGTAAAAGTAGCTTCCAAAGTACTACTCATAGGATTGATTCAAGACAAAGTGAATCAAATAAGCATAGAATGAATTAAATATTAAGGGTTTCCACCTTATAATATGCATTTTTAAGAATTTTAAACATCATTTAACAGTGTTAGAGGGTCTCTGATTTCGAATCTGAAGTCAGAATTTTAAAATTCAATATGGGTAATAGGGTTACCACCTTAATTTTTTTATTTTTACGAATTCGGTGCTGGTGCGAACACTAGGTAAAATGGATCGCTGAATCCGAATCCGTAGTCAAAATATCACAATGTAATAATTTTGAAATTCCATATTTACCATATTTAGTGATCCTTATTTACCTAGTGGTCGCACCAGCACCGAATTCGTAAAAATAAAAAATTAGGTGGCAACCCTATTAACCATATTGAATTTTAAAATTCTTCAGATTCGAAATCAGCGACTCCCTAAAACTGTCAAATGATGTTCAAAATTCTTAAAAATACATATTATTAGGTGGCAACCCTTAATATTTAATTCATTCTATACTTATTTGATTCACTTTGTTTTGAATCAATCACATATGAGTTCTACTTTGGAAACTGCTTATATTTATTCATACTCATTATCGAGTAAGTGGCTCATGATTAAGAAATGTGATTCATTGCAAATCTCTGATTTGAATCACTGAGTTGTGAACGAATAGTAATCGAGTACTACTTATTTTTAAGTATTCGTTTCAGATCTCTGGTCTGATCATACGCTTTGTTCGCGTGGGCTTACAAGAAGAGTGATAAGATTTGAGAAGATGAACTGAGAGAATCTTCAGCGACCTCAATGCCCTCTTTCGTATTAATTTGTTAAAGAGAAGGCAACATGGTCTCAATGATTTTTTTTTTAAGATCAAAGAACCAAGGCATGTGCCGCCTCATACAAACAAGGTTTGGTCTTTGATCAGAAAGGAAAGGGATAGATTATTTAGAGGAATTGATTGGAACCATACGGGAATTATTGATTAGGCGAAACAACCGTGAAAGACAATTTGAATTGCTTTTAACCGAAGTTAGTGTTATGCCTTAACCTCGGCAAGCGTTTCCAGCCCTTAGTTTTTCCTGGCCTTTAATTCCACATTTTCCACAATTTAGATGTGGATGTTTAGTTTTCCATAATTCTTAAATGTAGCAAAGAACAAAGAAAGTGAAAAGAGCCATGCCCGAACCCGGATTCGAACCAGGGACCTCTGGGTTGATAGTCTAGTGCACTCTCCACTAGACCACAAAGGCCGACAACTTTGAAGCTGTTCCTCTTAGTATTTCTGGGGTTTCTAAAGATCTTTTGAGCTGGATTGTAGTTAAATTTTATATTAAAACTAATGTATTTGTGGTCTGAGAAGAACAGCTGTTCTAGTAACTCTCCGATCTGTGACCAGAGTATTACTCCTCACTGTGTCCACCGATAGCCGCTGGTATTTTTGTTTTTGTTTTTAAAAAGGTTTCCATAAAGTTCCCATCCCCACAAAGGGCTCTGTGCGTGGGCAGGGCTCGATAGTACCACAGGGCGCCTGGTATCCGATACGCTCCGTTAGAGACTGGACTTTTTTGGTTGGGCTTTTAGCCTAGTAAATCTTTGGCACGGATCGCATGACACCTTGATTCAGCCCATAAGAGAGGCTGGGCGGGGATAGTTAAAGGAATAGATAGGAAGACGATATAGGGAATGAATGGGGATATAGGGGTAAATAGCTCTAAGTGCGTCGCTCCACAATGGCCTGTACGACATGGGCGACCTCACCAGAAGCTTGTGCTCCCGTCATCATACGCCATTGCTTCTTTGCAACCTTAGCCCCTACACTAGGCCAAGATAGCTTTTATCGTAGGGGGCCTTTCTATTAGCTACATACTCAATCTTGAGCACTTTAATATTCTTAAATTAGGTACTTAAATTGGTTTGTAATTGTCTAAAAAAAGTACAGGTGAATCTGGATAAAGTGAACAAATTTTTCACATTTTTTCCGCATTTTCGATTGTTCCCATTTTCGAGATTACATTTTTTTAAAAAATAATTTTAGTTTTTCTTAAAACCTTTTTTTAATTTTTTTTTTGCGTACTTTTTTGCTCTTATTCTTTGAAATGCCAGTAACTATTTTGTGCACTATCGGTTGTCCACTATTAAGAGTAGTCCTAGTAAAAAAATTCACTATTTCGGGGATTCGTTATATCCAGATTGGACTGTATCGAAATAAGTCCTAGGATTTTTACAGTAATAGGAAGTTTTCTCTTAAATTGTGAGTGAATGCACAATTTTTTAAGTAACTGTATATTGTTAAAGACTACTTATTTTGATTTCCTTTATACGGATATTATATTGATTTAGTTGCAATCTCAAATCTGTTCTTAAGCTTTAGCTGTTTAATTATTAAAACGCTTAACCCCCCTCTCTCTCTCTCTCTCCCTATACTATTTCTGTAACGCTAGACTGCAGAAAGAACGAGCCGAAAAAGAGAAGCTTGTGCATCAACGCAGGGCGGAATACCTTCAAAGCTTGCAGTTTCGAGGTCTACAGGAAGCTGTGTGCATAGCAGAACCAAGGTTGGTGTTTTTTTAATTTCTTTAAATTAAGTTTTTGAATATTAAATTTTTGTTTCCTATTTTTACTTTACACAGTGAATATAAGCAGCATCCGCAACTACAACAAAAACCACATCCCTCGAAGTTTTAAATGCATCCTAAAAAATTAATTATAGCTTTATTAAATGTTTAATTAGAAAATTTAGTAGTAAGTATTTTAAACACTTTCTCACAGTTTTTGTGAAACTGTTTTATTGCACCAAATGTTTTAAAATGTTGGAGTCTCTAGCATCCACTTCTAACGAAATTATAGAAACTTGTATTGTTAATTTCTAAGTAAAACTTATGAGATATTTTATTTCTCTTACATTCAAGTAGTTGAACATTATTTATTTATTTCTAAGTATAAGATTACCTTTACATAAATATTCAATGAAGAAAAAAAGCAAACAAAAAAATGCAAATATTTAAAGCATACATGCATGCAACTCTGAACTTAAATTGAAACTTTAAAGAACTTAATTATGAAGCCTTTGACCTTTAAAAAAAATGTAGTGAATATATTTGTATATACATTTTTTTTATATTCAATAGCTAAATAAAAACATTTTTCTTATTGCCTAAAATAACCTATGTAACCTTTGAAAGCTTGTTTAAGAAACAACTATTTTAAAAATTAAACAAATCTATACCTTGTCTCATTAGAATTTAATATGCATGAATTGATTGAAAATCATTAAATAACGAAATTAGTTAGTGAATATTATTAATGAAAAATAACCAACACACTTTTATGTGTTAACGTGAAGTATTGCAAACAAAGTTTAAAGCATATGTACATTAAAACATGTGATTTATTCATTGCATATAAAAAAATATAAAATTTGGAGTCTGTATGAATATACTTCTTACCTAAAACTTTCAATCTACTGATTCGTTTATAACAGAATTTAAACTATTTATTCTACCAAAAAAAAAAAGTTAACAAAAAAAAAAGAAAATATTCTATTGAACATGCAAGCACATGCAACAGTTACTTAAAAAAAATCAACATACTTCTAAAACTTAACATTTAATTAAATAGAATAGAGTAGAAGAAGAATGAGCAACTTTTCATACGGAAAAATGTTGTGAATAAAAATAATACAAGATTAAAATAATTCAATTTACATAAAAAACATCAAATATTTGGCTTTTTTTTTAAAAACAAAATAAAACAAAACCAATTAACTTTAAACTCTTTTACTCTGCATACAATAACATATGGGAAAAACTTTATAAATTTTAAGAGAAAACTTTATAAATATTATAAGAATACAATAAATGCATTTTAAAAGTTGTTTTCTTCCGTCCACATTGTTAGCTTTCATAAAACAAGCCGAAGAATTGTAAGATGTTTTAGTAAAAAAAAAAAATTAAAACTAGAAAAATGAAAATTTAAGCGTTAAATACAATTTATATAGTAGTTGTAATAAACACATTTTTATTGCAATATACATAAAATTGAAACACTTTGGCAAATACCTCTCACACACTCAGTCAGACGGTCGGTCGGTTAGAAAGACAGTCATTCATTTATGCAGTCCGTAGTGAGTGCGTCGAACTGCTTGTCACTTTAAGAAATAAAAGCTAAATAAGAACTACTCTACTCAATAGTATTAAAATAAATATAAATAAAACATTTGAATTTGAAAGTCATTGAAAGGAAACGGTAGTAAATGGCTGTGAAATCCTTGAAATACAAAAATATTATAAATTAATAGAAAGATCGTGCTCCACATCGTAGCGAAAAAGAACAACTTAATTTAGAAAGAATAACAAAAAGCACAAGAGTTAAAAAAAAAATAATAATTTCGAATGTGTCACTTTTTTGTAATTGAGTTGTTTCAGTATAAGTTATTTTTTTCGAAACTGCTATGTGTCTGATGATATGTCATAGAGCAGGTGTCTCATAATCAGATACAAGTCTGATCTTTGTGTATGCAACCTCAGAGTAAGCAACGACACGGTCGAGAACATAGAAGCAAATAGAGACAAATATTGGCAACAATAAAATTTTGGTTAAATTCACATGTACAGAAGAGGTTAGCAAAACTGAAATTTATTACGTTAAAGCGAAATGTATCGAATTTTAAAAACATCCAATTCAGTTTCTGGCCCTGAGTATAGAAGCAGCATCCAACTTACCTTACCACAACACACTTACAATTCATACTTAAGTACCTAAGCCAGCCATTTGGCATTAAATTACATTACATGTAATAAAAAAAATATAAAATAAAATAAACAAACCTTTTAAAAAAATATTGCTATTATAAAATAATTAAAAGTATATTAAATTAATATAAAAAGTGAAATTTAAAACACCAATTCTTAAGATAAAATGATTTAACGAATTAAACAATGTATTTAAACTTTAATCCAATTAAAGAAATCTATTAACTTAAATACTTAGTTTGCACTCGAGCAACGCCCAAAGTGTGTTGAAATCAATTATGTTTAAATAAGACTATTGTTGTTAAACTTAACCATTAAAAATATTTAAATTGGAAAACAAAAAACCCAAAGCCACACAAAAATATGCAAAGCTTTAAATTAATTTCTTAAAAAATACTTGCTACTTACTTAAATTAAATAAAAGAAAAAAAGAAAACCAACTTACAAATAAATTTACATAATGGAAATCGTAGCTTCTAAAATAAAAATTTACACAACTTTAGCATTAATATTAATATAAAAATAGTTATGGAGTCTTTAGAAATGCAAAGAAAAAATATTAGAGTTTAAAAGAAAAAAATTGTCTCTGCTATTGAAGAAAAATAAAAATCATATCTAAGTACAGAACAAATATAACGACGCTTTAGTACTTAAATTCTCTCGAAACTAAACTTCAAATAAATCGCAAATATTTCATAAATTCCAAAATTATACATAAACTACTTTATATTGTTAGCATATAAAAAAAAGTTCTAAATCTGACTTACTTTTTACTTTGTTTTTGAAAACAACTAATTGTTACATAAACTACACATATTTACATGCAAGTATATATATATATATATATAAATATTATATATACATATATTATATATAAGATATATAACTTAAACAAACACATAATAAAATATTATAAATTTTCTGATTCTGTAAATTGTAAATGATTCAAAGTTTTATTAAAATTCCAAAATAAAGCGAAAGCGTTTTTATTCATTCCTCAACCATAAACCATAAGGACAAAAATGTTTAATTTTGTATGTCGTATTACTAAATATTGATTTTTCGGTCTATCGATTTGAAGCAAGTGGTAACAAAAGAAGCGCCTATTTAACCCTTTCGACCCAAAGTTGCTTATAAGCAATTTGTTTTCGTAGACTTGTTTTCACTTTTCAATGCCATGCAATACATCCCCAATGGCCCAAAGTTGCTTATAAGCAACTTCCAATATCTAGTGACCCGAAAACTCCTGAAGTTTGAAATCTTCAAAAATTCTTAATTCAGGTCTAATAACCATGGAAATCATGAAAATATGTATTTATAACAGTTGGATTAGGAGAGGGGCTGAAAGGGTAAAAGCCTTCTCAAATTGTAAATGAAAACACATTAATTAATTGAATAGAGTAAAAAACTGCATATTACTCAATGGACAATGAAACTACTAGTTAAAATAGTTATTGAAAACCGATGGAAATCAGCACATGAAATTGTCAAAATTAATCAATTTTCATCAGGGTACAAAACTGTCTTAACTGGTGTCCCTTAGGGTTCTATACTTGGCCCCCTTCTATATTCTATGCTTTTAAATGACATTTTTTCTGTTTGTAATCATGTTTACGCATACGCTGATGATGTCCAGTAGTATCTTTCTCGTAGAACTGGCCTCATGAAGACCTCAATAATGTTAATGAATGGGCTAGAAACAATGATCTTGTACTTAATTCCTCCAAGTCATATGTTCTCCCCGTTTGTGAGGTTAATTCTTGTTTAAATTATGTTCCTGATTTGTTTATTGGATCAAATAAGCTTATTGTTGTGTCAAAAATTGTGAATCTAGGCATCCATTTAAATTCTTCTCTGTCATGTGTTGACTATGTTAATAGTGTTGTAGTAAAGTGTATTTGTTTTGCGTTACCTAAGATTATCTGCCAGTGTAACTCCAGTTGATATTAGGCGTAAGTTGGTAATTCAACTTGTCTTACCTGTTATAACTTTTTCTTGTCTTACTTTTTCTGAAATAGTTGCCTTTATCCTTGTTGTCACCTCACCTTTGTAAGAGTTCTCACACTCGTGTCACGTCACTAGAAATCTGGTATTTTTGTTGTCATGTGACGTGAGTTTGTGGAACAAGTGAAAATGAAATAAAAGAACATATTGAACACACCCTTCTATTTTTGCTTAATGCAATTATTTGTTTCAGCAAAACTGAATAGTTAAATTCAATAAATAGTTAAAATATGAGTTAAATTGATAAGGATATTGATAAAGATATATTGATTAAAAAGCTGATATTTTTTCTAAAATACAAGATAGTATTTTATATTTTATGGTGAGTAGTTCAGATTCTATATCAATAATACTAAACAAGTGCCAAAAACGTAAAACACCCTGTATATTGAAAATGTTACAATATAGGAGAAAACTGAGTACAGATTTGAAACCAGGGTTAAAAGTACATATATGAATGATAATGGGTTTACCGGATACAAAATTTGTAGAATAGTATTTTTTATCCAAACATATCTGAATATAAGAGGACTGCTATTCTTTCGATCGCAGCTGTATGTATGTTCATCTGTTCCACTCTCACTTCTAAGCAACTAATCATAATTTGACATAAGAGGTATCATTGGAAGCGTTTTGATCATCTGCTGGTTATAAGCTATGTGACGTCACATTTAATCTAATAAAGCTCTCTCTAGAGGACATATCGTCATGAACTAAAAAAAATTGTTAGTGGTGTAAGCAAATGAGGTATCCTTAGAAGCGTTTTGATCGTCCGGTGAAGAAAAGTTATGTGACGTCACATTAAATTTAATACGGTGACCTCTAGAGGACAGAAAGCCCACCAAACACCTTAATTCTAAGGAGTTTGGAGTTTTATACAGTTTTCTCGGCGATTGCTAAACTGCTGATATGTGCCAAATGTGAAGGAAAAATCGAGTTTAAAAAGCATCGGCGTATGGAATTCGCCGCATCAAAAGAAGGTAGAACTGCCCGAAGAGCACAAATAGCCATTGAGTCCTTATTGTTTTGAAGAAAAGGAAGGAGTTCTTTGTGGGACTGGCGTTGCAGATTGATATATCTAAGTATTTCACAAAAAAAAAAAGGTTTTATTAGCTGCGTTCCATTCGCTTCAAAATAATCCAGATTATTTTTTTGTACATACAAAGTAAAAACAAAAATAATAATCCTATAATAAATAGAATTATTTTTGCTATCCATATAAAATTGTGATATAGCCTTTAAAAAATTTGAAACACAGGTGTCGCTCCTGTATATTTTTATGAGTTGTCATTTCATTTTTTGAATTATTTGTTTGTTTGATACAATGACTATTAGGTAGCCATGACAGTCACCTATTTTCTCACGAGCTGCGACCATCGAATATTAAAGAAAAGAAAACAAAACAAACGGCTTGTGTCACACACATTGGACGCATTCAGCGGAGCCAACAATTGCACTTAAATTATTTATATAATTGCATAATATTAATAATTCAATTAAATAATCTACAATTTTTCTGACGTTTAGAGTAAAACACATTCAGAGAAAAACATCGTTCTCTAAGGTATCGCTACCATAACAGTTCACAACAGTTTTGAACGACACATGTTCTCATGACACCTAATAGTTATTGTATCATGATTGCTTGTTTGAATTTAATTTTGACTGCAACGGTAGTGCCCTCTACGAGTCGTTTTTCTTGCAGTTCCTTTGAGAAAATTTGTTAAAGCGATTGTATTAAGGCGAAAGGATTGCCTAAAATTTTCTTTGAATTTTTTCAAAATCACGTTTTGAATTTCGAAGTCACTTTTCTCCGGTTCTACTAAACCGATTATGATGAAGCCAAGTGGAATCGACGCAGAATTGCCGAATTTTTAAAACTGCATGCATCAAATTCACCTTTGAGAGAAATAACTTCAAACTTAAACGCGTTTATCTCGAAACCACGTTTTTCGAGCTTGCGGCCTAGATTGCACCCGTAGTTCTGAACCGATTTTGATGAAACAAAACGCCGTTCACTTTTTAAATTTCAGATGATCCGAAGTCGTGTTATCCGGGCCAAGCAACATACCTTTTTTTTGACGCCCAACTTTGAAGGACGACAACTTTTTGAACAGCCCTCATACAAAGGAAAATTTTTTATCTAATGTAATATATTCTTAATACAATAAAAAACAGAATTAATATAGCTCTTTGCATTTTCAAATGAGAAGCTTTTCAAAAAGGGTAAAAAAACAGCCTTCCAACCAGGAATACACAACCAGGAAATAAAAAAATTTCAACAAACACATAAAAATATTAAAAATACTGGTTGACTATTGTCAATTTGCCAGAATAGAGCTGTTGGTTTTTTTTTTTTTTTTTTTTTTTTTTACTTACATATATAATATATAAAAACTTATATATATTATATTATATAGTACTATAAGTTGTTTATTTAATAGACGAAAAATGTACATTAGTCATACATTTTAGAGTGTGCTTGTTAGTTGTCGGGTTTTAGTTTTTTTTAACTAAATTTTTAATTTTAAAATTATGAGGATAAATGCAATTTTTATACAATCAAAAGTAATAACTACTTATCCATTGTTTGATGATTAAATTATAAGGAAATATGTTTTTATGCCCCTATAAAAAATTTTTAGTTCATTACTTTATGTCCTCTAAAGGGCGCTTTATTAAATTTAATGTAACGCAACTTAGCCTATAACCAGCGGATGATCAAAACGCCTCGAACGATAGCTCAATTGTCAAATTATGATAAGTAGTTTAGAAATTAGAGGTTTAGTGGACTTTATTTCCTCTAGATGGCGACGTAATCAATTTAACGTGAAGTCACATAGTCTATAACCAGCGGATGATCAAAACTCTTACAACGATACCATATTTGTCAAATTATGATAAGTATGTAGTTTAGAAGTTAGGGGCTTAGTTGGCTTTCTGTCCTCGAGAGGCTGGGGCGTAACTAGCTGGGGTAGAGGGGAAGACTACCCTCCTTACTTGTTTAGAGTCGGCCTCTTTGTTGTTTTTTACTAAAAATTTTTAAAATATTGATTTTTATAAACAATAATTATGAACGCATCAAAGCCTGTCGTACTGTTATTGCCATTTTTATGACAAAAACCAACTGCAGTCGGCTATTTCATATAAAGTCATACCCAAAACTATCTTCAGTCGGCCAATTCACTTTTAGTCGTACCTTAAACGAACTTCACTCGGCTAATTCACTTTCAGTCGTACCTTAAACGAACTTCACAGTCGGCCAACTTATTTTAAGTCGCATCAGCGTTGAATTGTTGTAAACGAATCAAGTGTTCCTTTGTGACAAAATGCAGAAAAAGTTCAGAAAAGTAGTATACATTTTGTTAAAAAAGTACGGAAATAGTAATGTATAGTAATGTTAAAGAGAGCAGCGGACCAAATGGAAAAAATGGACCATTTTTAGTTCAATTGGGCAACCGTGTCCTTCACCAAAAATAAAAACCGAAAATGATATTTTTGTTTGACCAAAACAACATTAATGAATTTTATTTAAGATTTAAAAGATAAAATCAGATTACTATTTTTATATCTGAGCAAAAACTTGAAAATCATAAACTAATGATTAATGCTTAAGTTTTTGGAATGATAACAGTCCCTGACACAAATACCTTGTCAAAAAGCTAAAAAATAAGTGGAATAAAACAAGCCCAAACGAACAAAGGTTTACTCAGTTGCCACACATATTCCCCTTTTTAAAACGTAATTAATACAGAGCCTCTGTATAGAATCATTAAAATTGTTACCAAAAAATTGTTTGTTGGATTCACTTCAAATGAAAGTGGAATTTGAAGTATTCTATGATCTATGCGAAGGCATAGAAGCTCTATCGGGTACAGCTTATGTTTCAGAAGCAATAAAAAAATTTCTTCCTGCAGTTAACAAAATGTTGCGTTTCCTGTTACTGTTTCAGGAAATGAGAGAATGTTCAGCAAATTAAAATTAGCTAAAAATTATTTAAGAACCACGCAAATTGACTCACGTTTTAATGACTTATTAATACTTTCATCGGAAAAGGACATAGTTGATCTCATTAACTTAGATAATATTGCGCAGCAATGGGCTACCTTAAAAAAAAAAAGAAGAATCAATGTTTAAATGTTATACTTAAATATTAAGCTTGCAGTTTTTATTTCAAACACTATTTTTTAATTAATTTAAAAAATTTAAAAAATTAATAGGAAAAATGTAAAATAAATTTAAAGCCCTGTTTATTTTTTAACACATATAAACTATGAATTTTTAAAACAAAAACGAAAACTAATTTTTAAATGCTGATTCGATAATGTTGAAATACTTTTATTTTCTTTGATAGAGGGAACGATATGAAAAATGGCTTTAAGGGATCTTCTTCACTTGAAAAAGATGAAAAGATTGGAAAGTGTTAACTATATGTGGGTTAAAAATTTCAGGATTTCTTGAAACGGTACCAAAGAAAAACAAAAAAGGCAGTTTGAGCTGAAACTGTTTTGCATTATATTTATTATTGAAAAATCTCTAAGTTTATTACCTACAATCATCTATTAAAACCTAAAACTCGAGTTCTTAGAGCGTTAGAAATGTAGATAATAGGGTAATTTTTCAATTTTTGTTTTCAATTACAATTAAAATTTTCAATTACCTGTTGTAAAAGCTGAGAAATCGTTGCCACCTTTTTGGATTCGAAAAATGATGTCCAAATTGCGAAAACCTTAAGAGAGCAGATAAAAGGCCAAAACAAAAAAAAATTCAAAACATACTCAATTATATATATTTTGATCCACACAAGTTTTTTTTCATCATTAAAAAAGTTTATAGTAAAAATAATTACAAAGTGTTTTTCTTAACCGCTCAAATGAAAAAGACCCCTTAAGATTTATTTATATTGATCGAACAGATGAGTAACTTTATGTAATTCAGCTATGTTGTATTTAAAAAAAAGTCTGGACTTAAGGGTACCCAGTCGGACGAAATACATTGATACGCCCCAATCAAAATGGCCTCGGTACGCCCCTGTCGAGAGGGCACTATATTCAATTTAATATGACGTCACATAGTCTATAACTAGCGAACGATCAAAACGCATCCAACGATACCTCATTTGTCAAATTATGATAAATAGTTCAGACATTAGGGGTTTAGTTGACTTTCTGTCCTCTAGAGAGCACCATATTCAATTTAATGTGACGTCACATATGCTATAACCAGCGGGTGAGCAACACGCTTCTAACGGTACTTTATTTGTGGAATTATGATAAGTACTTTAGAAATTAGGGTAGCTTAGAAGTTTGGGGTTTAGTTGACTTTCTGTTTTCTAGAGGGCGCCTCATTAAATATAATGTTACGTAACATAACGTTTCTTCAGTTGCCGATCAAAACGTTTCTAACGATACCTCATTTGCTTATGTCATTAAAAAAAATTTTTTTGTATAACCTTATGTCCTCTATAGGGCGCTTTATTAAATTAAATTAAACGTCACATAGCCTTTAACCAGCAAACAATCCAAATGCTTCCAACGATACCTCATTTATCAAATTATGATAAGTAGTACATACATACCTACATACTAGGGAAGTCAATCCCGGGATCCCGGACGATTTAAGTCTCTTTAAATCCCGGGATTGTCTTTCCGGGATTCCGGAATTTTTAAATAAAAAACTTTTATTACAAATATTCATGTAAATGCAAACATTTCAGTTAAAGTTGATATGAATATATAATTAGAAAAACCTTTTGTTGAGGCTGAAAAAGATTGTTCGGACGATGAGTGTAAGTCACTGGAGCAAAGACTTTGCAAAGTTTTAGAAGAATTGCAACATCAGAAAGTAAGCTATGTATTTCAAAATTGTTAGATATTCTGACTTAAGAAATAATTTTGTTTTGTGGTGAAGGCAATAGTGATCGAAACTTACAAATTGCTTCCGACTATTGTACAACTATTTCTCCAACTGGCATAGAATTAGAAAGGTCCTCTCATCAGTGGTTTATATTTCAAATAATATCCGAACAAAACTCTCCAATAAAAAATAAAATGCGTTGATCAGCTTAATAATTACTTTAAAAATAGTTAAAACAAAGAATTTAATTTTGAAAAGTATTTCCAACCTTAATTTGCCTTAAACACAAAAAAATCATGAAGACGATGTACAAAAAAACAATTTAAATTTATATAGTAATACCATAAAATGTTCTGTATTTTATTTTTTTTATATTTTTTGTTCTTTAACCCTTTCAATTTCTAGGCTAAACTAAGAACAAAATAATTTTTTTGAGGTAATATTCCTATCATTTAGGTCCTTCAAAGATGAAAAAAACATAAGTTTGATTTTAACCTGCGCTGCTTAAGTTTTGCAAGTTTGTACAAAGAAAAAATTATTTTGCTCCTGTTCAGCACAAAGTCTTTTTTTAAACCCTTAAAGGTTTTTCTACTCTTTAGATCTTTATTTCTGAAATCCTTTTAATATTATTATCATTAAAGCCAAAACGTTAAAAAAACATAAATTAGATTTATGTCCGGTTCATCTTTTCTTATTAAATAGGCTGAAAAATTTTTTTTTTGCTTTTCTTCGGCACAAAATCGAAAATCCAACTGACTTTTATGTCATATCTCTCTAAATTTATTTTCATCATGTTGGTTCATCTTGTTTTCATAAAACCAAACAATTTGATTTAAACAACAGCTTTGCAAAATAAATACATATAAAAATGACCTTCTGATGTGTCCAAAATATTGGGCAAATTCACTGAAAGGGTTAAATTAATACAATTTGCTAGTCATTAATATAATTTAATTTTTGTGTGTTTATTAGTAATAAGGGTATTAACAATTGTGTGGTATAGTTGTGTTGGTATCTCAATCCCGGGATCCCGGGATCGGGAAAAGCTTCCGGGATTGGACTCCCTACTACATACATACCTACATACCGGTCAACCACATATACCGCTCCTTTTACTTCGCCGTATTCGGGTAAAAAAAGATATTGGCCATATTTATTTCGCTTTGCATATTTATTTCGATCGTGCTTGAACTCTGTTATAAATTATCAACTATGGCTAATTTATTGTCTAATAAGTAAAATATAAAATAAGGGCATAATTGAGTACTTAATATGCATATATACTTCCTGTTAACGGTGGGTGAGAGAGTTAGAGAGAGAGCGAGAGTTTGGGCAACCCAGCCTTAATTAAGGAATTCCAATGAATTTATGTTTCCTGACATGAGCATATCGCAAGTTTTACCTTTTTGACCAACCTCCAATTAGTTACTAATTTGTCTTGGATGCATGATAACAAATTGATGAAGTGGCAAAGGACGAACACACAAGAACAAGACTGATTAAATCTGGCGCCAAAAACATCAACATTTTATCATGCAAAGAGTTAAAGTTAAAATGGTAAAGGTCAGTTTTTTTCGAAATTAAAAACGCTTCTAATCATCTCATTTATAATTGATGGCAACACTAAATAGTTCGTTTACCATGCAACATTGCATAGAAATGGATAGCATTAAGGTATAAACAACATTCCTGCTGCAATTCGGTTACCTGCAATTTGTGAGTTTTAGTTGCTTCATTTCTTTTTTTTTTCTAACATACAATGACCTTTCACGTTATTGATGCTCACATAACATCAGCTAATCTTTTTTCCCTAAATCCAGCTGTTAAGTCGGTTATGTGATCCTGAGTTTATGATCTTTTGTTTTCTTGCGTTCCTGCTCATTGAATATTTGTAGGTTGAAAAACGAATGCATGGTTTGTTTTTTTATGGCATCCACTGCAACGGAAGCAACAGCTACCAAAACAACTTATATAGAAAAAACAAAAACAATGACAGAATGCATTTTCTCTCAATTAACAACATGCTAACAAGCTAATATACTGGATATATTTAGCGGGTTGCATGAAAAGGTGTTGACCACGGAATTGTTTTATAATTATTATATTATTGCGAAGAACAGTTTTGCGCCATAAACAAATTCAAACTGAGTAGAGAGTCAAGAATATGTTGATGGCACAGAAAGTCAAGTATTTCTAAATAAATGAAAGGGTAAAGCTACAGAATTTTTTAATTTTTTTTAAACGAGTACTCAAGAAGTAACTGAGCTACGATAAGTTTTAACATCACTGTAAGATAAAATTTTGCAATTATATCAAAAACTAGCTGATAAGCAAAATAAGTAAAATTTGGTCAAGCCAGAGTTAAGACTAATACAAAAAATAATAAGGGTATTCACTTCACTGCTGAAATTTCCGAAATGCTGAAATTTACTAAAACTTCAGTGCAATTATTAAGGGTATTCACTTCAACGCTGAAATTTGCGAAATGCCGAAATTTACGAAAACTTCTGTGCAATTGTTGTTGTTTTGGTTTTCCGAAGGTTGCTTAAATTTAATCACCTATTGAGTTGATGAAAAGTAATCGTCGGAAATTTGCGAAGAAAAGATGTGTTCAGTAACCACAAGCAAGTCTGTGGAATGAGTGCGAGTCATTGTGAATATGATAATTTCGCTTATAATAAGGGCATTCTGTCAAATCCCGTCTGAAAGCTAATGCAATGTCTGCGAGCAAGAAAAAAATTATCACTAATTGTATTGTAGCTGAGTAGTAGTCGATTTATATACCTATGTATTAATCTGTGTCTAACAAAATATGAACAAAATTATTTGTTTTGGTAACAACCGCACTAACGAAATGAAGCAATGGCGATTTTAAGTTTGACAGATGTATGTGAAAAAAACGAAACATTACAAATGGGTCGCTCACTTCAACTCGTCGGAAATTTCCGATTTCTGAAATTTCAGCATTGAAGTGAATACCCCTATTGTTGTTTTGGTTTTTCGTCGGAAATTTGCGAAGAAAAAATGTGTTCAGTAACCATAAGCAAATCTGTTTAATGAGTGTGAGTTATTGTGAATATGATAATTTTGACAAAAAGAAGAGTATTCTGTTAAATCCCGCCTAAAAGCTGATGCAATGTCTGCAAGCAAGAACAAAATTATCAGTAATTCTATTGTAGCTGAGTGGCAGTCGATTTATATATATATCTGTGTATTAATCTGTGTTTAACAAAATATGAACAAAATTATTTGTTTTCGTAACAAACTAACGAAATGAAGCAATGGCGATTTTAAGTTTGACAGATGTGTGCGAAAAAACAAAACATTACAAATAGGTCGCTCACTTCAACTCGTCGGAAATTTCCGATTTCTGAAATTTCAGCATTAAAGTGAATACCCCTAATATAAACTGTGTATCCACTTCGATCAAACTATGTGATACAGCGTATCTTCCGCAAATCAATGAGTTAAAACTAGCGAATCACAAAACTTTCTTTCCACGTTTGTTAAAGATATTCGCAAAAAGTTCTAAATAATAAGAAAATTTAACAATATTCATCACAAAGAGCAATTCTTACTAGAAATAACTGTCTTCATCATCCCTTTTTTTAACAAATTAATAACTCACAAAAACAAGGAAACGAACATTTGGAGATGTTATCTGATATCCAATGAAAGAAAAGCAAAGTTTTCAATAAATTTTAAAAAGCAATTTTGAGACTATGTATGAGTGTATGCAAATTTTAAGCAGAGTTGTATTTTATTTTTTTTTGCTATAAGCATAGTACTTTGTTTGCTTGCGTGAAATTTCGCTGACAACATTCAGTTATTTGTTGCGTGAAATTTCTGACTTAAAGTTTGTTGCGAGGAGTTCCTATGGCTACATTTCTCAGAGAGACTCTCCTCAAGAGTGATTGGGCAAATTTCATATGATTTCTCTCTTTTTACTTCAAAATAAATAGGTAGTACAATAAAATTGTCGTGAAAAAATGTTGCTTAGAAACATGTTGCGATAATTTCACGCAGCGGAACAGAGTACTGCTTTGACGAAAATGTTGTGAAAATTTACACGCATGTTTCGCAGCTGTCATATTTTGTATACAGATTTTAGTGGAATTTCACATGAAACTGAACAGAGTACTATGCTATACTCTAAAAAATTATTGGCTGAAATTTACTGCTATAATAGTAGGCAATCGTTTTGCTACCAAAAACGCAGTAAAGTAAGTGCCATCACAACTTACTACCATAATAGCTGTAATGTAAAAAATTGGGATTACTACTACTTTAACAGTAAAACTCTATAAAATAACTACTATTATAGCAATAAAATTCAAGGACCGCGTACTTATTTTAGTATTATTTTTGCAGTAATATTTAATGAAAGTGTGATAATTTTACTACTACATTTGTAGTAAAATTCATCTAAATTAGAGAAATATTGTAACTATTTTGTTGCAAATATTAATGCCTTATATGTCAAATATTAATGCCTTTTAACATAAAAAGAGATGTTGAGTTTTTACTATGCGATTCCCTTTACTCTTTAGATGTGTTTCAAATTAATGAATTTGTAAGCGATTTGCACAGAACTTTAGATTTACAGCCCTATTCTGGCAGCTTAACTAAGCTCACCACATTAACAAAATAGTTAATATTAACAAATTGTTAAGGTTTCGTATTCTGCCACAAATTTAAAAGCTCTTTTCTTTACATTTTTGTTAATAACAGAAAGAGTCTTAACAACGAATGAAATGAATGTGCTTTGATAGAAAATTGTTGTGAAAATAATAAAAAAATAAAAACTATAATATAATATTGAGTTTAAATACATTAAACTGAAAAATTGAATAATTTTTTACTTATTTTAACAGCCCTATTCTGGCAGCTTAACTAAGCTCACTCCATTAACAAAATAGTTAATATTAACAACTTGTTAAGGTTTCGTATTCTGCTTCAAATTTAAAAGCTCTTTTCCTTACAATTTTGTTAATAACATAAAGAGTCCTAACAACGAATGAAATGTATGTTTTTAAATAGAAAATTGTTGTGAAAATAATAAAAAAAAAAAATACAAATTATAATATTATATTGAGTTTAAATACATTAAACTGAAAAATTTAAGAATTTTTTACTTATTTTAAGTGTTGATAATGAAATCTTTCAGTAGCCGTGGCAAATTTTTCAAGCGCTTGCAAAGTCACAAGCAGCACTCGAAGCATCTGTTTATATAGCGCATCTCTTCTTTCAATAGGCATATCGATTTTCACCATGCATGGTGAACTTTAAAAGCTTTTTAAGCTTTTATGTTGTTAGTGATTTTTAAGAATACCAACATTTACATAACATAACAATCAGCTTAACAAGAGCTCCTTAACTATTTCTTGTTAAGCTTACAACCAGAATAGGGCTGTTAGTTTTTAATAGCAGTGATCTTGAATATATCATAAATAAGTGTAATATGTCGCTTACTTGCGAGTCCATTTATCACAAAGTACTCGAGCTAAAATTTTGCTTTAATAAACCATGTAATATTACAGATAATTCTTCCAGTTTATCCCATAATTTCAAGAATGCAAACTACCCTGCATTAAATAATTATTTAATTTCTATTTATTGGATAATTGTTTTGACTCTATGGATTTGAATGTCATGTACTTAATGTTTAAACAATTCTTGACAAAGGTTTTTATTTATATGTGCCAACCAAAAAAGTTTATCGGCAATTTAACTTACCCTGGTATAATCGTCGTTTGTTGCACCTAAAAAACATAAGAAATAAAGCGCATTGAAAATTTAGGCAAGCAAATGCACAATTTGATAAAGCATAAGAAATTCGACTTTCTTTAAAACTTCTTATATAAAAAGTATTTAAATTCTATCGAATCTGGAATTAAATCTAACTCCAAGTCTTTTTGGGTATTTATTAACTCTAAACGTAAATCGCATGGACTTCCCAAATCTATGAAGTACAAAGATAAATGTTCATATAGCTCACAAGAATCTTCCGAATTGTTTGCAGATTTTTTTGGGTCCGTTTTTAATAATATTGCATTGCTAAATAATAAGGATGGCTTTTTAAACATTAACTAGATTGCAAATGTGTCTAGTATAAGAATGTCAAACGAAGAAGTCTTTAAAGTCTTACAAGGTTTAGATATTAATAAAGGCGCTGGGTTTGATTTGCTTACTCCGGTTTTAGTTAAGCAATGCGCTTCGTCACTCTTTATTGCTTTCACAATTATTTTTAATACGTCCCTTTCCACAGGCATATTTTTAGACGAATGGAAAACTGCATTCGTATCGCTTATTTCTTAATCTGGTCAACATTTCTTAATAGAAAACTATAGATCAATTGCTAGGCTGTGCGAATATTCAGCCCATCGTAATTATATCTTTTGTAATTATGAAATAGTCTGTAAGATCTTGTATCAATAGACTGTGATAAAAAATTAATTATTTAAGGCCCTGTTATAAATAATTATAGACTTGTTTAAAGATTTTCAAGGTTTTTTTTTTTTTTTGATAAAAGACTTATTAAACTATTTTTTAAAAACAAATTTCAAGAACATATTATTTAAATTTTATGTATGAAATTGTTTCAAAATAGGAAAGAAATGAGTTCTTAATTGCAAGTTAGCTTTAATTAAAAAAAAAAAAACATGAATACAGTCAAGAAAATTAATTTTTCTGTTTATTTTTTTCAGAGGGCCAAACAAATCAAGGCACATAAATGATGATGACTAAAAATTGCAAAATGATACTCAATTTTTTTTCCTGTTTCGAAACACGCGATAATGTTTCTTTGTGTACAATTATTTTGAAAAATGACATAAAAGATATATAAACATAACAAATTTGATTAAAAAAATCTTTTTATTGCAGCATTTTTTAGTTTGGAAATCATATAAAAAATAATAATTTATGCCTGATGACAAATTTCATAAAAATTTTACTCAATATATCCGCGTTCGCGAAGTGAACATTTTATAAATTTAGAACTAGGGCATCCAATTTTACTTTTGGCAATCCCGGGATATCGGTATTCGAAAAATACAATCCCGGGATCCCGGGACTAGGCCCGGGTTTGACAAACCTTATAAAATGATTTTTTTTGGAAGACGTAATATGAAGTTCCAAAGTAGTTATGCCTTGTTTTAAAACAAAGATGAATGCTTAAACAAAAAATTAATTTAATGAGATCATTCGGAAGGCTCATAAAATTATTTAAAAAACAATAAAATAGTTTAATAATTTTAGTAATTCTAAGTACATTTGTGATATTTTGTACAGCTTGCTTAACCTCTTCAATCCCGCACCAAGAAATTTATAGTTTAGTTTATTTAGTTAATTTTTTTTTTTTTTTTTTTTTTTTTTTGGCATATAAGAACAATTATTTTGCATGCCGAATTTACAATGGATATAACAACAAATAAGGATCAAAATGCAAATAAATATTGCAGACTGCTATTAATAGTAATTGTACTTAAAAGGATTTAAATTAAGACAATGATTATTTAGACAATTTAGTATTCATTAAAAACTAAGTAGAGAGTGAGAGAAGAAAAAATGAGAGTAAAAGAAAATGGGAGCTAAGAGAAGTGTTTGAAAATTAAATGCTTTAAGTTGTTTTTATTACTGACGAAAAACAATCTACTGGAGTTAAGAAAATTGTATCTAGGGATCATGAGATTCATATTTCTACTTGATCTGCAAAACTTCAACTTTTTAAAAAGATATGTGGGACTACGTGTATAGATGATCCGGTGCAGGAAAATGCAATGTCTAGCTTCAAGGTAACTTGGTAAGTCACGACCAAGTAATTTTTTACAACAGACAGAGATATGATCAAGCTTTCTAAGACCGTAAACATAGCGAGCTGCATTATTAAAAGCGACAAGGAGCTTATGTAAGGACCTAGAGTTAAGTTTGCAGTACACGACTTCAGAGTATGTTATGATCTGCATAATCAACTGCAATACAAGTTTCTTTTTTGTTTCAATGGGCACAAACAATGATGTCATTCGGAGATTTCGAAGAAGATAGTACACTTTTTTTACACATGAGTTGATGTGATCATCGCAGGCAAGGGAAGAGTTTATTTGAAAATCAAGATTAGTGGCTTTATTAACAAGCTTCAGTTTCACGGTATTAAGTAGTATTGGAGGCAAATCTTCGTGATAGTATGGATTTTTAGATATAAGCAAAACAAATAATTTCGTGGGGTTCAACGTGAGCATATTTTCATCTGCCCATTTAGATACCAAAGCTAAGTCCTCATTAACTCTAGCACATAGATCTTCAACTAAGGACAAGGAAAATACAATGAAAAAAAATTTCAATACAAAAACTTTTGTCCACATATGTGACTATTTTACCCGAGAGGTTAAGGAAGTTTTTTTTTAATTTTTTAACCCATTAAAGACTGCTCATAAATTCCGCCGTACGATTTTTTTCAAAATTTATCAGAAAGCTTATATAGGCCATAGAAGTTGCTTTGCAAAATTTCAGCTTTGTAACTGTCACCGTATTTGAGATCTGCATTGGGTATTGAAATACCCAATCGGCTAATCCGGGTTCTTGGTGTTAATAAAAATTTGCATATATGGCAACATTCTTTTGTCATAATGAACACCTGATAAAAAGAGGATACTAGAGGCAAACTGACCACGAATTTTTCCCTCGATCTTTCCATTTTCTAATTTTCTACATAGCTTTATATATGGATTTTGTCATTTTTGAAAACCACACATCTTCGATCTCGAAAAGTTACATTTAATTGTATGAATTTAGTTTCACATTGTAAAGACAATAAACAGTTTCATTTTTCCGTAATGTTTTAAAAAAAAATTATTTTGATATCTCCTACCACTTTCGAGATATGGCCTTTTTCGTTAACACTGTTTTATGGGTATTTAAATACCCATTAGTCATTAATGGGTTAAGGTCACATTTAAGTTTTTTTAAGTAAGTATTTTGTAATATTTTGTAAGTTTAGTTCAAGAAAGGTTTATATTTTTATATTTTTCATGTCATATTTTGTGTAGATAGTTACAAATTATTTTTATTTTTGTACTATTAAAATCACATTTCAGTATTTCTAAGATTTTCATGTTCATGTGTTTCTCACATTGTGTTTTTTTGTACAGATATTTTGAGAAAGGTTTTTATTTAAAAATTGGTGTAATTTGTTGGATTTTTTTTTGCAGTGAAGACAATCCCGGGATCCCGAAATTCCCGGGATTTTACGCCTTCCAACCCTGGGACTGTCGGGCCTAAAAAAAGTCCGGGACCCCGGGATTGGATGTCCTATTTAGAACGAGAACTTCTTGTAACAATTGTTTTGTTCATTTAGTTGCATCGATTACTACGATTGCAGCAAAATTAAACAACATTTGACTAAAATTAATGCAATAATTGTAGTAAAGCTTCAAATAACTGCATTCTTTGCAGTAAAATTACTGTCCGAAACAATGCTTTTACTGTTATTGAGTTAGCATTTTCAATATTTATTTGCAGTAATTTTACTGCAATATTAGTAGTAAAAATAAGATTTACTACAATTTTTGCAGCAAAATTGAGCAACCATTGAGTAAATTTACTTCTATTTAAGAAGAGAATTTGCAACTGATTTTGTAGTAATTTAAGTACACTCATGTGAAATTACTATTTCGTTCAATTACTACTGCTGTACAATAATTTCACTGCAGTTATTGTAGTACAAAATTTTTTACTATCATTTTGGCAGTAAAAAAATGTTGAATTTTCAAAAATTGAATGAAGTTATTACTGCTGAAGAAGTAAATAACAATTAATACCAAATTGATAGGAAAATTACAATTTTCAACACAAAATTTAATACTCAGATAGAAGTGAATTTAAATACATTTTTAGAGTGTATATTAATGACATTTTAAGTTGAATTGTGTTGAAAAATCCTTATTTTCTAAATTCGATTGCGCATTTCCTGAATAAACGTACTTGTGAGCGATGTAATACGTGAAATTCGATCCACGTTTTTCATGAAAGAGCCAGTCGAATTTGGTAGTTTTTAAAATTATTGTGATTTTTGTTACTTAATAAGCATCTGTAGTAAAATTGCATACTTTATTTATCACAAAAATAAAGTTTTGCTAAAAACAATCAGAGCTGTATGTATATTTTTGTTGACCACTGTAAATATTTTTAACAGTTTTTTACAGAAAGATAGTTAGTGTATATTTTCATAAAAGCCTTTGAAGTGATTCCATTGCTTTTCGACAAAAAAAATTAAATTCTCAACCTGACCCATTCCGATTTGGTTTAAACTTTGTGTAGACGTAGTGTTGGCTATAATTTAGAAAATAAATTTGTAATTTTTATTTGTTTTGAGTGGTTACTGAATTACGGGTACTCAAAAATTGAAAAAAATTCGGTTTTTTTTTCTTGAGGACTGATTTTCATTTGATCATAACTTCGGTTAAGTTTGAGATAGAGCAACGATTTTAGATTCATATAAAAGATATTTTAAAAAAGCTTGTTTTGTATAATAAGACTTTAAAATTTTTCAAATATTAACGTTATTTTTTTTGCATAAAAATTTTAAAAAAATATTTTTGTGAAAGTCATTTTTAAAAATTTTGAAAAAAATATATATTAATTAATGATAATTTATCTAAGTTTTCTCAAAATTTCAGACTGGGACGACAATGGGAAAACTACTAAAATAATTTTCGAAGTAAACTTACTTTAAAATTTATGCTCAACACAGCAGCTTGCGAGAAAGCAACAAGAACTGAACACACTAAAGTAGACCATATGTGTGTGTATGTGCACAGTGCGTCATCGGTGCTTCGGCATAAGCTAAGCAGAGTTGATAACATTCTTCGAAATAAACTCTTCTAATAACAATTAAAATTAAATTTCACGCAGCACATTCATGCAGTACATTCAGGAAAAAACTTACATTTATAACAAAAATTGCCGAACGTCCTTAAATCCCAATAATCGCCAGCTTTGTGAATGCAAGTGAAGTGCTTCAATATTGAACTGTGACGTCAGTGTTTTTTTCAATTTCAATTTACATAAAATGTATAATTTCAAAGTTTTGTGTTGTAATCCTTTTATTGAGAAAGATCACAAATTTCAAAGGCGCAATTTACGCTCGGTTTTTCAATGGATGGTAGAAAAAGTTCCCTTCATAACACTTGAACATAAGATATGTGACAAATGTAGAAAAAAATTTCAAAAATGGAGCTTTTTCAATATTAATTGTTATTAGAAGAGCTTATTTCGAAGAATGTTATCAACTCTGCTTAGCTTATATTGTCGTCCTAGTTTGAAATTTTGAGAGAACTTAGATAAATTATCTTTAATTAATATATATTTTTTTTTAAATTTTTAAAAATGACTTTCACAAAAATATTTTTTTTTTAATTTTTATGCAAAAAAAAAAAAATAACGTTAATTTTGAAAAATTTTAAAGTCTTATTATACAAAATAAGCTTTTTTAAAATATCTTTTATATGAATCTAAAATCGTTGCTCTATCCCAAACTTAACCGAAGTTATGATCAAATGAAAATCAGTCCTTAAGAAAAAACCGAATTTTTTAAATTTTTGAGTACCCGTAACTCAGTAACCACTCAAAAAAAAAAAATAAAAATTACAAATTTATTTTCTAAATTATAGCCAACACTACGTGTATACAAAGTTTAAACCAAATCGGAGAGGGTCAGGTTGAGGGTGTTGTTGAAAAGCAATGTAATCACCCTTTGAGTTTTAAAAATCGCATTTACAAAATCTAATGCTCGTTTATACTATCCTTATTTCGTATCTTTTGAACACATTTTCGAACAAAACAGGATCGTTTCTATGGTTCCTTTTTTAATTCACTTACGAACAAAAAGAAGCAAAACTTATGTCTTTTTTTATAAGGTCTCTTCGCCAAATAAGGCCCAAGCCTTAATAATGCCCGATTTCTAAAACGCACATTTATTGCATTCCCTGCAAAATGATTTTTTGCACGTTTAAACATGTTCATGTCTGCACCACGATGCAAAAAAAATTACTTCGATTGCGCATCTGTGAAGCGAGTGACAGTCGAACGAAGTCAGCGGTAGCGTCAACAACGTGGTTGATGTAATATTGTGCTCGCAGTAAAAGTCCGTTATTCTACGAATTAACTATTGCCTATGTCCAGCTTTGAATTAAAAATCAAGAGAGCTATTTTAACGAAAACAAAAAGGTTAATTGATCAAATCTAACTGTGCCCAGCAGCGGCCAAAGAGGCAATTGACACCCATTGAACTAGTTCTGGTAGTAGCTCCAAAAGATGTAGTTACATTTGAGACCCTTTAGAGTAGGTAAATGGAGCAGTTACTATTAGGCCTTTTACGGTTCACGGCACAGCAGTAATTTCTGTTTTGATTGTGTACATTGCTAATACTCGTACTTAAAATGCGACACAGCAGTGTATTGCTGCGTGTATTTCCGCGGAATCGGAAAAAAGAGTTTCCGTTTTTAAGATAAACCGCAATAAGTTTTTGAAAATTTTTAATGTAAATTTGTTCATCAACCGTCAATATTCATGAGTGTAAAAAATGTGACGTTATTATCTATCCGCTTTCTTAAAATTGGAAGCTCCTTTTTCCAATTCCGGGGAACAATTAATTATTCATAGTAAGTGTGTATACTTTACTGTAGCTAAGCGGTCAGAAAGTGAAGCACTTACATTTGAAACTCCATAAAGACACAAAGTGCACTATGTTGTCTTTGAATTGAAACAGAATTGGCTGTCTTCGTAACGTCTCTGCTAAAACCAAAACGGGACTTTTTCGTTGTCTCTGTTACACTCTTCGTCAAGTACAGTGTGAAACATATGTAATTTCACAACTACTCATGTCATGTGTACTAAATCCTTGTCATCGTACTTATGTTGACCACTGTGCTTGAACACGTGCAAAGAAGAGGCTACTAAAAAGTCCTTTTTATCTTTTCGTTTGTTTGTTCATTTCGTTGGTTTTTTGCTTAGTTCACGTTTTGAAATCATCGTGCGTGCACCGTAAATATAACAAACTAGCTGATATACCCGGTGTTACTCGAGAGTCATTTATATAAAAATTTTCATATACACTTTTCGATTTAATGTTTTTGTAAATTTTGGAATTTTGTAAAAACGTGTTAAATTTAAGTTTGAGACGACTATAAAAATATTAGTTAAAAAATTTACCAAGCTTTTTTAACGAAAAAATTATTTTATCACTGTTTTTTACAAATCAAAAACTGTTTTTTAGTTCTAAACTGAATTTACTGGCTACTGGTAAGCATGTTACTTGCACTTCGCTAATGAAAATCAAATTTATAAAAATCTTCCTAAAATTTTTTTGTAGTTTTTCCAGTTGAAATATAACAATTAGATTGTCTCTAAATAAAAAATTAATATAAATTGAGTGAAAAGTATATATTTTTTAGCCATAACCTTTGATTGGAAGGAGATATTGGGTTAATTTTTTCACATAAATTATTTTTGAGACTTGACTTTTTTGTAAAAAATATAAAAACAATATTTTGGAAAAAATAAATTTCGCGACCATTGTACCATTGTACCATTGTTGTTTTGATGACAAAAACAGTAAAATAATTTTTGCGCTTAGCTGGAAGAATTTTTGCAAATAAATGCTATGTTATATGAAAGATAGCCAGATGTGCAATTTTTAATTGATTTCATTTTTACAACAACAACAATTTTTGAGTCATTTTTTGAGTAAAAAGTCAATATTTTAAACCTTTTTTGACATAATCATAAAACATATATACACTGACTTAACGGTACAGTTCAACCTATTTTTGTGAAGTGATTTTATTGAACTTTTGAACAAAAAAAATTTGAATGAAATATATTAATGGACAGCGGAGATATTTGCATCGAAAGACCAAACTTTGATTTTCATGTCGTTTTTTTCTCATTCTTAGGTAACGATGTTTTATGAAAAAGTCGTTGTACTGAAAATTTCTCCAATTTTGAAGATATGTGAGTGTTTTTGACGTCAAAATAACAAAAAAATTTTAGAATTAAATACACAAAAATCTCCGATGGTAAAAAGTTTTATAATAACAAAATTACCGTTAGTTGAAAAATTTCAGAGGGGGCGTGGCAAAAACTAAGTATGTAACATTTTAAGTTGGGATAAACTTAATATGTGTACTTAGTTTGAGCAAAATCCGTTGAGCCGTTTAGATTTGTATAAAGGCCAAACAAACAAACAAACAAACAGAAAATGAGTTTTATTACTATAGATAAAGTAATAATTTAATTTAAATAAATAAACAATATACAAGTAATGTGCAGTTTATCAAGAAAGTGTTTGTTTCAATAACCAAATAAAGAAATAATTTAATTTACATAAAGAAACAATATAAAAGTAATGTGCAGTTAGTGAAGAAAGTGTTTGTTCATTTCGCCGGTTTTTTTTAACTAGTTGTAATTTTAAAATAATTGTGCGTGCACCGTAAAGACAAAAATAAAGAAATAATTTCATTAAAATTAAATTAAGGATGAATATAAAAGTGCTTTTTTAATTTTCCTGCAATTACGGTAGCATTATGGGTATCAAAAGAAAGGTTATGCTGTCACCTATTCAACGAGCTAGCAATTATTAAAATTCGTGCATTACTTTTGAAGACATATTATTTTACATATTTCCCACACTTGGGGGCGGTTCAGCTTTTTACGAAATAACCTAAACGTAAGTATAAACATCAAATTAAGAAATTTATATTTGGTCTTCCAGCTGCATCTGTATATAAAAATATGCGCGATTTTTTTACAAATTTGTCGACCGCGGCGTGTTTTTTTCTTATTCACAACATATTAAAATTGTTTGTAAAATGTCGTGCGGTTAACATTAACAGCTACGATTTGAATTGCAGCATTGCCTACTTTATTCGCATTTCGCTTATATTAGGGGTATTCACTCGTATAAAATCGTTCCTTTTGATGTAAAAACAATAAAAATAGCAATTTTTTGGTAATCGGAAATCATTCCTACCATCAAAGCGATTTAAATTTCAAATTGAATAACAAATGAACATTTTTTTTACTTTTTACATATTTCTCGATTGTTTGCACATAAAACTTTATTTTGTGCATAAAACTGGTATGCTTTTCGTTTGTTATTTAATTGCCCCTAAAAATGAGCTTTAAAACATAAAAATCGGATAAAAATTGCTAGAGTTGTGATATTTTACTTTTTGAAAAATTTCCTGTTTTTTGTTGTAGTAAAAAAAACTTAAAAATTCAATTTTGCGTTTGTAAAACTCAAATCTGTTAGTTAACCTATGGTCAGTGGTTAACTAATGGTCGTGAAACTGATCCTAAGGGTATCTAAGCTTCGGCCTAACCGAATATAATCCTCTTACTAATAAACATTTGCACATTTGGGCAGGGGCTTCAAAATCTTATTTGGAGCTTCTGGACCGAATTCAACGTCGTGCGATATATTTGATAGGGGATGAAAGTATTTCATCCTCTCTCGACTCTCTTGGGCATCGACGTAATGTAGGTTGCCTAAGCCTTCTGTATAGGTATTACCATGGAAAGTGTTCAAGGGAGATACATGGCCTGACGCCACCAGCTCGTGTGTTTCCCAGGTCCACTCGGGCAGCTGTCCAAGCCCACCCCTTTACCATTGCATCGATGCCTCATAGAACCTCGCATTACCGTGATAATTCGTTCTTTAGTCGCGCGGTTAAGTTGTGGAATAGTCTCCCTGCGAGCGTGTTTCCCGGCAGTTTTGAGCTGTGCAAATTCAAAACAAATCTTCACCGACACTACTCCATCTATCCACCCTCCAACTAACTATCACCCATCTTCCGAATCAACACAATGCTTACGCATTTATAGGGGGCATCCCCTGAGCGTTGGTTTAGTCTAAAAAAAAAAAAAAAAAAAAAAAAACAGTTCTTATCTTAAATAATAAGTTTTTCTTTTAATGCATTTCTTTATTTGCAGACCGATACCATGAAAGCCCTCATAAAAAATGGAGGCATCGCCAAAAACTTCAAGAACATCATTTCGACTGAAATCACTATGGCCTACATTTTGTATGGCATACACGGAAAAAAGTCTTTAAAGGACATGAAAAATATTTATGGTGCTCTCATAGGTAAGAATCGAAATTATATGCAAATCTTCATCTTAATACTTACAAAATGTTATTTTAAACAGATTCCATTGTGATTCCGCCAGGCGAAAAAGAGCAATCGGCTGTCGATATTTTGCGCAACGCTTTCCGCTTGGAAAAGAAAAGGGTTTTCAAGAACAAATCCGTTTAGAATAAGAAAACTTCATGAGACTGAGTACATTTCTTACGAAGCATATTTTATGAAAACCTTACATACTTGTTTTTAAAAACTGAAATAAAATTTACTTTCTTTTATTTACATTTTACATGCGTTATACAGTTCTTTAGATAAGTAGAGGAGATTCTACCACGCGGTGGGTAATGAAGAAAGGACTTACCTTTCCGACGCTTGTCACCCATTTTGGTAGCTAGTGTATTTACCACCTCATAGTGGGTAATAAAGAAAGAAGTTACCTTTCTGACGCTTTGAAGCCAGTTAGGTAACTAGTGAATATATCACCTCAGAGTGGGTAATGAAGAAAGTACCAACCTTTCTGACGCTTTGGAGCCTTTTAGGTAACTAGTAGAATATACCACCTCACAGTGGGTAATAAAGAAAGTAGTTACCTTTCTGACACTTTCCACCTGACACTGAATATGACACTGAATATACCACCACACCATGGCTAATAGAGAAAGTAGTTACCAGCCCGACTCCAAACACCCAAATAGGAAGTCAATTCACCCCCTCCTAGGACATCGCCACGTTAAATGCGACAGTAGAAAGCACTGCCGGGGGATTTGCGCGGAACTACTTACTGTCACTTAAGAACTAGTTCGGAATTACCTTAGTGCTACCTCCTTTCGCTGCTGGGTGGTGTTATCCGAGAAAAACTTGATTAATGAAATTATATTGAGAGCGCCTAAAAAGGCCCAAACATTTTTTCTTTCCGGCTTTTTTTTCCGATCTCATGTCCACACCTAAATCTACCTGGCAGAAAAAAACTACGAAAAAGAAAGCCCTCAACTATAAAGGTCAGCAAATTACCAAAATTTTCTTGAAAAAGCCAGAGTAACTTTATTTTAGTTTTCAAAATGAACTTTTGGCAATAAAAGTATTTTTTTGAAAAAGTCTTAATAAAAAAAAGCTACGAATAGCATTTATGTTTAGTATAAATGTAAACCAAGATTTGTAATAACAATATGTGTTCTTATTTTATTATTTTCTGAATGTTTTGTTATGTTTCTAAAACCGTTATATATTGGGCCTTATTTAGACATGGTGGTCCTAATATGGAAAAAATCAAACCTTCTGAGCCTTTTTAAAACCTTCTGAGCTGGATATATTTTTGACTTTTTCATGCTTTATTTTTATGTTTTTGAAAACAGAATTGAATAAACAAAAATACAAAAATTGCAAAAATAAGTTTAAAAAAAACCCGTTTCTCTTCTGTCTGGTAAAAACCGATAGGTTGGCCTTATTTGGGTAACTTACCTTACTCATGTTCGATCACAAAAAGGCTAGTTTTTGAGACATTTTTGTTTGGCGTATGATCAAATAATTTAAATAGGATCAGTTCTGATTGCCAATTTTTGGGTACATGCTTTTCTACCGGAAAATGGTTATAAATAAATTCAAAAAAGATAAATAGAGGTCACTGGAAGAGGTATAAAATCAGATATTAATCTATAGATAGCTAAGTTCAAAACTTTTTATTTTGAAAAATTTAAGATATGAAATATAAATACAATAAGACATGCTCGCAAGAAGATGCTTGTCACAAACAACGGCATCATATTTCGAGACAAGTAGTAAAAATATAAACACACAAAACTATAGCCACACTTGTTATTGTTATGTTGAATTTTTTATTTTATTTTATTTTTTATAATGGATTTATATGACATTGTTTTCCTTTTTTTTTAATAAGGCATTGAAATCTAAATGCACATAAACAAATTTCGATATTTGTATAGAGTTGGAATGAAGATTTATCTCTTCCGTTCATACTGACAAAAAAAAAATCAAGGTAATTGCATACCTAGCCAGGAAGTAAGGTTTACGGTTTTTATTTGTCTGCTCAGTTCACCGAACACAGTTTTTACTAATACAAAGCAACTGAAACACAGATACGTGTCAAGTATTATTTCCACATTTTCGCATTATTAAGCCATTCATGTGTTTTAGTTATATGTGTGTGTGTGTGTGTGTGTGTGTGTATGATGATGGAGTGATGAAAACAATCACTGATTTTAATCAGAAATGTGAAACCAAGCGTTGACACGACGGCAACAAATGACAGTGTTTTATTTATAATTTGTTTTTATATTTTTTTTTTGCCTTTTATGTTTTTGTATCTAGAGAATAGGTTTTTGTTTATTAGCTAGTATTTTATATAAAGAGTTTATTATTTTACAGCTACCGCGAATTCTAATTACTTGTACACTTTTTTTTATAAAATAAATAAAACCAAAGATAATGTTTTATGCGTAAACACTGAACGTACTGAACACTGAATGACTTCATAAATAAGATTTAAGTGGTTCAAGGTTTATAAATAACTGCAAAGTATATTCAAAGAAATCGGTGTGGCATTGCTTACTTTACTATTCAATTCTTAAGAACTATATGATAACTGTAGTTTGGCTCATATTAAAGTTAAACATTAATCGAATCTGTAATTGAGGATTAATTAAAAAAAAATGTTTCATAACAAAAGTTCTGTTTGGTGTTTAGAAATTAAGAAATTAGGTATAGTGGCAGTTTTAGGACTTTTGGCAACCCCGAGTTTAAAAACCCTCCAGGAAATGTGGGCATTCCCGGATGCTATCAGGAAACATTCCATGGAATGTAGGAAGCATTCCCCTTTGTTGCACACTCCATTGCTTTTTTTACATAGCATGTCATTAGAGGGAAACATTCCTCTCCGCTGTCTTAAAAAGCGAATTACAAGCAGTCCTCTTCCCTGTTCTAAGAATTAATGTGGAAACAATCCTCTCCCTTGTTACGAAAATGCCCGGCCAGGATTCGAAACCGGGAACCCTGAGCGACAGTCAAGCGCGCTACCACTAGACTATCGAATTCTACAATAAGCGGCTAGAAAACAATGATATTAATATTTTCTATTGTCATTGCTTTACAATAAATAAAAGTTTCCAAATGCATTCTTAAAGATTTGTTCACAAAACTACCCTTAAGCTTCCAAAAGATGCGGTGGGGAAACAATATAAATACAAAACTACCCTTAAGCTTTCAAAAGATACGGTGGGGAATGTTTCTTTATCACTTTTAGATGGAAGCCTTCCGATTTTTCCTGGAGGGAAATGCAAGCCCGGATTTTTTTTTTTTCAAATCAATATAAATAAAATGTAAAATTTTAGCATTTTACTACTACATTAGACTTATATTTAAATCTACTGTTATTACTTACGATATAAAACAAAATTCAATTGTTATACTTAAAATGAAATTTATTCGATTTTTAATTATGCTTAAGACTTCTAAGCAAAGGACAATTGTTATTAATTTAAAATTACGATTTTTTACAAAAATTACCATCTATGTTATTAAACTTTTGATTATTAACCCTGCACTATCTGTCCAATATTTTTTAACAACTATTCAAATGAACCTAAAGTTTCGTTTTTTTTTTCATCCAATATTATAAACCTCAAAATTGAATAAAGATTTTTTTGCCATATTCGAAATCTGCTATCATTATTCTATTGAAATCGACTTCAATATTGAAAAAAAAATATTAAATATTTTTTAACACTAGAAGCTAAAAGTTATTTTGGAATAGGAAGATTATGTTTATATCGAGACCAGTGTTGCGGTTTGGATCCAATTGGATCCATTTGGATACTGTTTTCCTTCCAACATTTATGGATACTTTTTTTTAAGGCTCAGTGTAAGTTTGGATACTTTTTTTAAAAAATCTTTTTTTATATGAATATTTGTTTTTGTTATCAAAATATAAAAAGTAAGCATACCCTCTCAGTACGATAAAAACGTGAAGATAAATGATGACATAAGACATATTTTCTTATCAAAAAATTCATTATCGCAACCTCTTTACAATTCTGTGAAAAGTATTTGAAAGCTGCCATTGCTCAGCTGCTGCTCAACGTATTTTTTCTGATTTAAAACTAGTATTAAACGATAAGACTATTAGATTTTCTTTGGAAATGGTAGAAAATATTTTTTTTTTCCAAAATTATAACAAATGAATACATTTCAACTTCTAAATTTAAGATGCCATTGCATGTTGAAAAAAAAAAGTTGAAACAACTTTATTTAAGACATTTATTGTAAGTTTGGCCCAATAGTACAAAATTGGTGCGACTTTTTAAAAAAATCTTTAATATTTAACCCTTAAGATTCCCGTAGCGATGGCAAATTGTAACGAAACTTAATAATTCTATTATAGTTTGTAGCGACAAGTACCCTTGTTAATGTGCACTTTGATTTTTGTTTCCGACAAATTGGGACCAAACTATTTTGATCCTGCCGAAACACGACTACTTTTTTACGCCACCTAGCGAGAAGTAGTTGCAATAAGAAAATTTTTTTGGAATATTGTTTTTGTATTATTTTCGTCAAGTTAATTTCAAGTCATTGAGATAAATATTTTGAATTAATTTTTTTTTCAACGTGCAAAGAGAGCTTAATATAATTATATTATAATTAAAAGGCAATAGAAACCCATATAATTTATTTTACACTAAACTGAATAAGTTGTTTATTTTTTTTTTTATTTTTTATGCAATTACATTTTGTTTTGTATATTCATTTTATATAAATACTAGCAAATACCTGCGATAAAAATATTAAATACCATGTAAAAATTTTAAATCTTAAAATTTAAGTATTTATTTATATTGAATCAGATTCTAAATATAAAAATTATTGTGTTTGTTTTGTTTGATTATGTAGAAATGTTATAAATATTAAAAAAATTACTTTATTTAATTTGAATATTTTATTTAAACTGTAAATGTTATGATGACATAAATTAACCTGGCTTTCTTTTTTTTTGTAATTTTTTTCATATATTCTGAAAAGAAATATATTCTTAAATTTAAAAAAAAGACCGTTATAATGACATCCAACTATGGCGATATCTCAAAAACTATAGACTTTCTCAATGCACAACAATGCATTTTTGTATGGACAGTCGTTTATTAATAAAATTAACGGTAAAAATTAAAATCTTTTCTTTTCCGAAATATTTTGTACGGATATAAGGTATGTTTTAAAAACCTGCTATTATGACATTTAAATCATTGCGATATCTCAAAACTATAGATTTTCTCAGTATAACTTTACAATTTTCTTAAGCCTCAGAATGAGAAAAAACGATTGAAATTTCATGTTTTGACTTAGCAAGCAAACATTTCCGCCATTTTCAAATCGATTTTCATCAAATTTTCTTTGCTTGAAAGTTTAATTAACTTAATTGGGAAAATGAGAAAAGGTTTACTGTTACCTCACCAATACAATGTTTTATGTTGTTTTCAAAGAACCTCTAAATATCCGACTTGTACTCAAAAATAGGCCAAGAGTTACTTTTGTTGTACATATTTATTTTTAATTTTATTTTTTTTTTAATTTTCATTTTTCTTATTCTTTTATATAACATAATTTATCTGCAATAATTAATCTTTCTTGACACAAACAGTGTCTATCATTAAAAATCATTGGCCACCTATCCCCTCTGTGATTTTTTGATAAAAAATAATTTGCCTAAAATTCTTTTGTTATTGTTTTTGCAATGTTCTACAGCTTAAAAACTAATTTATGTGAAAACATTTTCAAATAAAGCTTAAAAAATAATTCTGTGAAAAATATTTTAAATATTTCACACTATTCTAAAGTTATATACATAAATCTATGTTTTAATCTTTTTCCTTATCTATATATTCATAGTTAACGTTATAGTTATAGAAGACTTTTTCCTGACCCAATTCAATGAAATTTTTATGATCGTTTTGTGAATTTGTAAAAGTGTAAATTGACCTTCGAACAAAACACATGCTAGACGTTTCCGTTTGAAACGTCAATGCATGACGATCAGAATTTTCTGATATATACAGCATTCTTATTGATGTATAGTATTGCCCGGCAGACGTTGTCCTGCCGCAGACCACCTTACTGCTATATACGAATTATCACGCTGTTCAAAAAAAAATTTATATATTCGCCATTTTTAATACAGTTGCCGAAAGTAGCCGTATGAACTAAATTATCAAATTTTAGTCTAATACGACCAAAACCGTTCGAAATATACCATTTTCGTTTAATTCTGGGCGGTAATGGGGGTGTGGCTAAATTTTTTCACTTAACGATCTCATACTCGAATCAATAGAATGCCAGAATTTCAGCCCAATTGAGCTTAAAACTAGTGCACTTTGCTTTATTCCAAGCTTATCCCCCGGAAAGTGGACTTAACTAAAGTGGGTCATGTCTATTTTTAGTAAAGTTAGCGAACGTAACCATACAACGTAGATTACCAAGTTCTAGTCTCATACGACCAAAATTGTCTGAAATATAGCATTTTTTGCAAAAAGTGGGCATGAAAAGTAGACGTGGCAAATCTAACATAGCATATTACGACTAAGTTGAAATAACAAATCGTTTGATATCTATATCGTGTTAATCGGTTGAGTGGTTCTTGCGTGATTGTCAAACATCTGTTCAGTGTTACAACGCTTTTATATATTTGTATACAACACAATCTCAAGTGAGGAAAAGCTGGCTGGCAAGGCTGCAAAACATACTTAATGCTTATAACTAAATTCTAGCAACTCCTTTCAAAACATTTGCAAAGAAAATTAATCAACAATGTATGAAAGCAAGAATTTCAATGAAAGTAAAGCTGGATTTACTGATCACCTTCAACATATTTTGCAATTTTTTTTTATATGAAGTTTTCGCTCAGAGAGAAAAATTTCTGCACGCTCTCAACTTGATTAACATTAGGGGTATTCACGATTCAGTGCACTTGCCCGTGCAGTTGAGGACTTGAAGACTTGTGCAGTTGTGCAGTAAGGTTTTCGTGAACACACCACCATCACCATTTCAAAGCTGTCAACATTTTTCAATGCACACAAGTGTACAACTGCTCAAGTCCTCAAGTCATCAAGTTGAAGGTAATAGTAGAAATGCACTTGTGCAGAATTTTGACGTACGTATAAATTGTTTTTGTAAAGTGCACAAGTCCTCAAGTCCTCAACTGCACAGGTAAGTGCATTGAATCGTGAATACCCCTATTATTTTAAATCACACAAAAACATTCTGAAGGTTATCAGTGAATCCATCTTAACTACACAACATGGCTGCCGTGTTATATTGAGAGAAGCTTTCGAGACAAAGAGAGAAAAGCTTTGTTTGCTGTTATATTGTGCTGCTGGTTGAATGAAGGCATCAAATTAAATGCGTGATTTTGTAATAATTAAGAAATACATTTTTCGAAAAACTTGTTAAGCTATAAAAATTTTTATTATCATAGGAATCGAATAAAAAAAGAGTTATCAAAATCGGTTCAGCGGCTACCGAGCTTATTCTGGATCAGTTTCGTGAGTCTCCTTTTATATAATAGTACAGATACAGATATAGACTAGCTGATATACCCGGTGTTAGTTGGGGGAAAAAACGTAAAATTTTAATGTTTCGGTTTTGTTCGTTCAGAAGATAACGATTTTTAGCCAGCAAAAAAAAGCTTTTGACGTAAAGCATATGGAACCGGTGAGCTTAAATATGCTTTTTTCAAAACAAACACAGACAACATGAAACAAAAAAATTTCGTGACTTACAGCTATTTACTGACAGGCAGCGGCTCCGAAATATTCCGGGAAATTCTTGTTTTTATTTTACAGAAAATGATTTTTATTAATATATATGCACATGACAAGCACGATTGGCTTGCGTCTAAGAAAAATATAGTACACTGCTGTCATTGTCATTTGACTGTTGTCATTTAATTTTATAGCAAATTCTATTAGGAAATTATTTTAGTACATTTCAACTTGAATAAATGTACTTTCGATAGCTCAGTCGGCTCAACCATCAGTTTTGAAGCCATGAGGTAGTAGGATCGATTCCTACAAAGAGCGGAACAAACGATTTTTTTTTATTAATTTTTTTTTTATTTTAGGGAAAATGCAACAAAACCAACTTTACCAAAAAGTAATGAAGATAAAAATCTCTTTCAGTTGCAAAAGTTACGGTTTATACGGAATTATCTTTGACTGGGCCGAAGTTAAAATACCCCCAGGGCCGAATTAGAGTATATATAAAGTCTTAAGCAAACTGTTAAATATATTTAAAGAGATTTTTCCGTTTTGGTTCAGTCACTTTGTATGGGAGGTAGGCGTGGTTTTCATCCGATTTTTACATATTTAATACTCAAAATAAATATTCAATATTTAAGACACTGTGGGAAATTTGAAGTCATTAAATTGATTTTTGTGGAATTTAAAGAGATTTTCCCGTTTTGGTTAAGTCACTTTGTATGGGAGGTAGGTGTGGTTTTCATCTGATTTTTACAAATTTCATACTGAAAATAAATATTAAATATTTTAGACACTGTGCGAAATTTGAAGTCATTAAATTGATTCTTGTGGAATTTAAAGAGATTTTCCCGTTTTGGTTAAGTCGCTTTGGATGGGAGATAGGCGTGGTTTTCATCCGATATATTAATTTCGTTATAATAGCTCAAAAATTACGGCTGCTATCGTGGACGCAGACGGACAGACGGACATGGCTAAATCAACTCAGGAGGTGATGCTGATCAGGAATATATATACGTTTCTATACCGGCCACGCCTCCTTATCGGCGTTACAAACGGAGTGACAAAATTAATATACCTCCATTACGTTTTTTAAACGTGGGGTATAAAAATGAAGAAATTTTTATTCGTTTAAAAGATTTGATTTTGATTATTTAATGCCAGAAAAAAGTTAGTTTTTGCAGTAAAGTATATTGAATTGAATTTCCACGCCAAGTTTCCAATGCCATTGACAGTTTTCCAGTAGAAATGCCTGACCAATAAGTAACTCCATACTAAATTTCATTGTTATATGATATTAATTTCCAAAGCTATTCGATATCAAAAATTTGGCTTGTATGGGCAGATCCACACCCCCTTATTCAATGACCGTCTCAGTTTTCTAGTAGAAGGATATCACCCAATAGTAATTCCATACTGAATTTCGTTGTTATACGACATTTAGTTCCAAAGCTATCTGATATCAAAAATTTAAAGTGTATGGGCGGAGCTACAACGCCTTTTCCAAAGCCCATGCCAGTTTTACAGTAGAAGGATATCACCAAGTGGCAACTCCATACTGAATTTCATTATTATACGGCATTTAGTTCCAAATCATAAATTTTAATTGTATGGGCGGTGCCACACCCCTTTGGCCTATACTTGCTCAATTTCGTCAGTCGAAAGATACGACTAAATAGTACGTTCTAACCGAGTTTTATTAATATGTGACTTATAGCTTGAAAGTTGTACTGAAAATTTGGGCTGCTGAAAAAGTGCCACGCCTTACGTCCAACACCCATAAAGTTTTACCAGTAGAACGGCAAGTGAAAATTAAGGTCGAATACCGTATTCCGTTGCTGTGCGACCTATAATTCCAAAGCTATTCGATATAGAAGATTTTATTTGTATGGGAGGTGCCACGCCCCCTCAGTTTTTCCGATATTTTAATAGTTATTCTGCTATTTGGAATGAACACAAATCCAGATCAAATAAAAGATCATTAAAATTGGTCCAGCCGTTCTTGAGTTGCAAATAGTGTTACAAACCCGACTTGGTTTTATATATATATATAGATTACACTGTGCAACACATTTTTCGAACGGAAAAGCGGATAACACAGGATGATATTACCAGTGTATAGTAGGAAAACCTTAAAAGAAATTTGCACAGTTAGCTCGCTTTTAAAAGATATAAGCATTAAAAGTTTGCCTCTTGCAGAGTATTTTTTAAAAATAAAGTGCTCATTAAGGCGTATCAAATTACCATTTCTTCGAAATTCACATTCTAAGAGGTCTCAAAAGTTGCATGGTGGTCAAGATCTATAAAAAAAATAACGAGAAAAAAAAGGATGTCTTCCTTTTACACAAGGGCAAAGTTCTTTTTTGAGAAAAATAATAAAAAATAACGATCTATAAATGCTTTTATATTTGTAAGAAAAACTACATATGCCTTAAAGCAAAATTTAGTACAGACTTTAACTAAAAATATCTCGCCAAACAAAATGCAACTCCCGATTTCTGCCCCCATTGTCCTGTGTGAGAGATACTCGAATCCAAAGGTACTCTCGAAATAGCACAGAAGTTTTGATTGTTATCTGATTTTGTTAATTTTAGTGGTATTTTACAAAAATCAAAGCATTTATAGATCGTTTATTTTTACTGTTTTTCTCAAAAAACAACTTTGTCTTTGCAGGAGAGAGAGATATCCTTTTTTTGGGAGACCACCCTATGGAACTTTGGAGACCTCTTAGAATGAGATATTAAAAAAATAATTTTTAATTCGATACGCCCTTATGACCACTTCATTTTTAAAAAATACTCTGCAAAAGGCAAATTATTAATGCCTATATCATTTAAAAGCGAGCTAACTTTGCAAAACCCTTTTAGGGTTTTGTTGGTCTGGATCAGTACCATACATGGGCACACTGCAGTAAATATTTACTGCATTACTAGAAGCAGTAATCAGTAAACTTTTACTGATAATGAAATTCAATTTGCATTACCAGTAAATTTTTACTGATTACTGGAGAAAATTGCAGTAAAAATAAATTTTTACTGATTACTGGGAAAAAATTGCAGTACAAATAAATTTTTACTGATAATGAAATTCAATTTGCATTACCAGTAAATTTTTACTGATTACTGGAAAAAATTGCAGTAAAAATAAATTTTTACTGATAATGAAATTTAATTTGCATTACCAGTAAATTTTTACTGATTACTGAAAAAATTTGCAGTAAAAATAAATTTTTACTGATTACTGAAAAAAATTGCAGTAAAAATAAATTTTTACTGATTACTGAAAAAAATTGCAGTAAAAATAAATTTTTACTGATTACTGAAAAAAATTGCAGTAAAAATAAATTTTTACTGCTTACTGAATAAAATTGCAAAAATAAATTTTTACTGCAATATTTTCAGTAATCAGTAAAAATTTATTTTTACTGCAATTTTTTTTAGTAATGCAGTAAAAATTAATTTTTACTGATTACTGAACAAAATTGCAAAAATAAATTTTTACTGCAATTTTTTCAGTAATCAGTAAAAATTTATTTTTACTGCAATTTTTTTCAGTAATCAGTAAAAATTTATTTTTACTGCAATTTTTTTCAGTAATCAGTAAAAATTTATTTTTACTGCAAATTTTTTCAGTAATCAGTAAAAATTTACTGGTAATGCAAATTAAATTTCATTATCAGTAAAAATTTATTTTTACTGCAATTTTTTCCAGTAATCAGTAAAAATTTACTGGTAATGCAAATTGAATTTCATTATCAGTAAAAATTTATTTGTACTGCAATTTTTTCCCAGTAATCAGTAAAAATTTATTTTTACTGCAATTTTTTTCAGTAATCAGTAAAATTTTACTGGTAATGCAAATTGAATTTCATTATCAGTAAAAATTTATTTTTACTGCAATTTTACTGGTACTGCAAAGTGCCCATCTATGATCAGTACCATCGATCTGTATTGGTAGCTTCTTCGTTAGATTCCATGACCCTGGAATTGTCGCATAGTGTTATACTTATAAAATCACGGTTGGCTGGAAAATTTTTTAACCCAAAAGTTGATTCCCTCCAATAGTTCATGTCGGTACTTACTCGGGGTACCACACCGATTATATTTCTGTTAAAAAAATTAAAATCCGTCGGGCGCTTTTTTTTAGTATCAATTCAAGCTACTCTATAGTAAGAGTTAGAAAAAGAGTCGTGTTTTGTGACATTAATAAATTAAATTTTACCAGAATGATTAACAAAAAGTGTTCACATGAAGAAAGTTTGTCAAAAGTTCATTTAATGCCTGAATGCTTAAAGAAAAATTTGCTAAAAAATTAAACAATATGCATATTATGTCCTTTCGAGGACATTCGTTTACCTCGTGTTTTGTGTGAATCTTGCAAAAAAAAATTGTACCTCTTTGATATGGAAACAAGCAGAGTGAAAAATAAATTCATTTACATGTTGTTGTAAGGCCCTAGTCTCAGCAATCGAACACAGTTCAAATTCCAATAGAAGACATAAGAACGTAATATTCGAAATTGTAAAAGCTTTTCGGTTAATAAAAAAAAAGCGAAGAGTAAAAGAGCAACTTGCAGCAAACAATCATATTTTAGATGATTGTTTCAAGAAGTAAGTGTCAAAAATATCCTTCAAACATGCTATTATGAAACACTTTTAATCACTTATTACAACAGATGCTTAACAAAACATCAGATCTTTAGCTCTATATGACTTTCTCTCTCTATCTCTCTCTCTTGTTTGCTCTTTCTTAATTTAAGCTCTATGTGTTTTATGAATTTACATTTGTTTTACATAAAAATTTTTTGATAACACTTTTAATTGTATAATAAGAAATTTAAATTACCTTAGATTTAAATTTAAATGTTTTATAAGTTAAATTCAAATTATGTCTTTGAGCTCTGTACTATAAAAGAACCTAGTTCTTAATGTACTAATATAAAAATAAAAAAATAATAATAAAAAAAAAGTAAAACTTAAAAAATTGCAATTTATTGCAAAGATGTGGAAGTGGAATATTGAAATTGGGCATCGACAGCGAAGGAAAATTTCTCAAAATTGATTTGAGTGTGCAGTCAGAAGACGGATCAGATTTCAAGGAAAAAAAACTAGCAAAAAAATCTTACAGAGTTGAGTTTGACAGAAAATTTAAAGTCACGAGTGTAAAGCGCTTATTCGTTATAACAATTTGAAAGAGCTGTAGGACTTCTTAAAATTAAATAATCTGCAAGCATTCCTTGCAATTGATTTGAAAGTTGCAAACATGCTCGTCAGCTTAGTCACTCATGCCAGTGCTTATCCATGTACATGTGTGAGGCACCATCACAGAATTTGATAAAAGCAGGGACTCTGCGAACGATTGTCAGTATTCGTGAAAATTACGATAATTGAAAAAAAGGCGGATATCACAAAAACAGTGCAAATTTATTCAAAAGATACATTGAAGATCCTCTATTGAAGTATTTAAAAGATAACATGCAAATTCTTGACATTATACCGCCACCAGAACTTTATTTACTTCTTGGAGTTCTAGATAAAATATATACAGAAATTTTCAAGGAATTCACAATAGTCAGCGAACAATTTTCTGAATTATGTTACGTCCAATACGAAATCAAAAGAAATGGCTCAGCTTTCAATTGAAATTCATATAAAACAATGTTATATTAAATGCGTTTAAGGTTTTCAGAAAAGTGGAAATGTAGTAGATTCGTGTTTTGGACAAGATATTCAACCCGAATATGTTGAAAATATTACTGTAACTCCCAAAATTCATGCACTAGGATTCTTCAGTGAACAAAGCTATGTTTTTTTCGATGTTGCGACAACCTGAGCTTACTACAAAATGGATGACTACAACACTATCACTTGTAAAGATTTTTATTTATTTTTCTCTTTCCTTTTTACCTGTTGGATCTGTATAAAGATAAAAAACACAAAGCTGAATATTTTGTTTTTATTTTTATTATAACAGGTCAACTGAAACTGTTGAAAAAAATGCCTTAAAAAATAAAATTAAATTAAAAATTAGGTACCCCGTAAAAAATACCTTTCCACCAGGAGTTGTTTTTTCGTCAAACAACGTGCACATACCGAATTTTATTCCAATTGGCTAAGAAATATATACATAGCTTCCTTACATAGTGCCGAGCACACCCGAAGGCAAAAGCTGAAGGGGTGGATCGACCGAGCTCGTTTGCAATACCTGCGTACTTCTTGTCAAAACTTGCATTTTGGTTTTTAAATCATCCAATTCGGTTAAGAATTACTGAAGTTATAATAGGTACAAGTTAGGATACAGGGTACAAGATACAGGGTTCCGAAACGTGCAAGGAACGAAATTTGTTTTGCTAGGCTTAATTATGTGCAAACAAATTAAAGATAAATTACTTTTGCACGTATTTCTGAAATTTTAAAACAAAATTCGCATCGTCACGTTATAAGATTTTTTTGCGTTACGTTATAAGATCAGGTTTTTTGATCATAATTTTATGAAAGCAATGCTTTCTTATAGTAATGAAAGCCCTATGTGTTAGCTGTAACCTTTATGTAAATTTTGTAGAAATACGAAAAAAAGTTGAAGTAACGTGTTCGCAGACTTCTGTTCGCATGTTATAAGACGACTTTAAATTGGAATAATTCAAAAACCACAAAAGATATCAACAAACTTTTTTTGGACAAAATATAGCCCATTCCACTCATAAAAAAAAGAAAAGTTGCTTTGTGCAATATTCTTCAAGTTTTGATTAAAAAATTCGTACGATCATCCATTGGCGTCGGAAGCGGGGGGAAAGGGGGGCAGTTGCCCCCGCACTTTTTTAGCTAGATAAACAATTTAAAAGGAAAAGTTATTCAAAATATCAGTTTTTTTACAACGATAATATTTTTGTATTATATATTTTCCTCTTCTTTCTCTCTTTTTCATGTTTCATGTGAAGAAATTTTGGTGAACTTTTTTTGCACCACCATTTGTACTGCCCCCCCATTTGTACTGCCCCCCAGATGAAATTCGCTTCCGATGCGCTTGCGATCATCACGTTATAAGGCGGTAGCCGTGCCCATATGGGCATTTTCAAACTGGCGTTACGGACGATTTGTACGAAGGAGTATTAAAAAAAAAGAATGAAAAGGTCAATTTTTAAAAAGGCTTTTTTATATTTGCGTAGTAATTAAGTTTTTTTTTTAGACTGAACCAACGCTCAGGGGATGCCCCCTATTAATGTGTAAGCATTGTGTTGATTCGGAAGATGGGTGATAGTTAGTTGGAGGGTGGATAGATGGAGTAGTGTCGGTGAAGATTTGCTTTAAATTTGCACAGCTCAAAACTGGCGGGAAACACACTCGCAGGGAGACTATTCCACAACTTAACCGTGCGACCAAAGAACGAATTATCACGGTAATGCGAGGTTCTATTAGGCATTGATGCAATGGTAAAGGGGTGGGGTTGGACAGCTGCCCGAGTGGACCTGGGAAACACACGAGCTAATGGCGTCAGGCCATGTATCTCCCTTGAACACTTCCCATGGTAATACCTATACAGAAGGCTTAGGCAACCTACATTACGTCGATGCCCAAGAGAGTTGAGAGAGGATGAAATACTTTCATCCCCTATCAAATATATCGCACGACGTGGAATTCGACCCAGAAGCTCCAAATAAGATTTTGAAGCCCCTGCCCAAATGTGCGAATTGTACTCCATTTTCGGCCTAATATATGAGGTGTAGATCATGCGAAGATCAGCTGAAGTGAAATATTTTTTGCACCGTTTTAGAAAACCTAGGCACTTGCCCGGTTCTTTCGACACATCGAAAATATGATCATTCCAACGAAGATCAGATTGAATCGATATGCCCAGAACGTCAAGAGCGGCTGATTCCACAAGATCCATGCCATTCATAATGAGAGGAGCTGAAGGGCAATTCACTCGCTTATGGGTTAACAGACAACACTGGGTCTTGCTTGCATTGAACTCTACTCTATTAGCAAGACCCCACTCGGAGATTTTTTGTAGACCATTAAGGAGTGTGTCATTCATATTTTGCCTTTTTCTCTCAATCTCCATAGAGTTTGGGCGTTTTTTGAATGAATATGAATGACAAATGCTGCTGTCGTCCGCAAACGATTGTATTAGGTTATGCGTCAAAGACAGAAGGTCGTTGATAAAAACCAGAAACAAGGTTGGCGATAGAACTGAACCCTGCGGTACTCCTGCGATGATGGCGTGCTTCTCGGATGAAATACCGTCAACTACGACTCGAATCGTTCTGTCCTTGAGAAAACACGTGATCCATCGAGCAAAGTTACCACCAAAACCATATGCAGCAAGTTTTGACCCGAGCGCTTTATGCCACACTCGGTCGAATGCTTTTGAAATATCCAGAGCAACAACCCTGCTCTCGCCGAAAAAGTGAACACATTTATTCCATTCTTCGGTTAAGAACGCCATAAGATCACCAGTAGAGCAAGCCCAACGGAAACCATATTGACGGTCACTGAGCAGTTGGTTGTGCTCTAGATAGTTCATAGCGTTGAAGTTTATTACGCTCTCCACAACTTTGGAAAGCGTAGAGCATATCGCAATGGGACGGTAGTTTGCAGGGTTCGTGGCATCACACTTTTTAGGTACCGGCTGGACATTTGCCACCTTCCAACAAGATGGAAATATTCCTGTTCTGTAGGAGATGTTGAAAAGGTTGCGCAAAGGCCGAGCCAGCGAAGAAGCACACATTTTAAGTGCAATTGGCGGTATGCCATCAGGACCAGAGGCTTTGTTTACGTTGAGATTTGTAAGGACCCTTTTAACTGCTCTCGTTCGAAAGTATATCTCCTGCATTGCAGAAGATCCACCCTCAACAAAGGGCAGTGGCTGATTGCTATCCGAAAGAGTGGAATTTTGTGCAAACAATCTAGCCAATAGGTTCGCTTTGTCAGCCGAGTCAGTGAAGATTTTGTCATCTTTTAAAAGAGCTGGAATCGATGACGATGTCTGGTTCTTAACTCTTTTAACAAATGACCAAAAATTTTTGCTCCCTTTGGGGCAGAGAAGAACCTGTTCTCGAATGCGAGCTTCGTGCAGAAACTTTTCGCGTTTTAAAATTGCATTACAGCGATTCCTTGCCTCGATGCGAAGTATTTTAGTGTCGGTATTCTTGTTAGAACGCCAATTCTGAAAAGCTTCCTCTTTGGACCTGACTTCAATCCTGCAAGTCTCATTAAACCATGAGTGAAAAAGTAGCACTATATTAAGTAAAAAAAATGACAACAATCGACCCTATGGCAAAAATCTCTGAATTGTGCAAGACTTTTTATCTATAAATTTTTTTATAAGGGCTTAAAATAACATAAGTTTATTTTCCAAGTGATCAAATTTAAAAATCTGCTCAATCTTCTTTTTTATTAGGCTTTTTGATCTGGCGTTACGTTACTTGCGTTACCTTACTTAAATTTCCATTGCAATTAAATTGGGTAATTAAGTAATTAGGTAGTTAAGTAATTAAGTAATTTAGTAATTAAAAAACAAATTTAATATATTGTTCTTTCTTTGCCTCTATCATTTTTTCATTATCTTTATCCAATGCTATCCCTTTACTGTCAAAATGTAAGGGGTTACGCTCTATGACGCGAGACATATTTTTAATGTCTCAAAATTTGTCTGAAAATAGCTGCGTTCCTTTCGCCTTAATATAATCGCGATAGAAAATTTTTTCAAAGGAACGGCAAGAAAAACGAATCGTAGAGGGCACTACCGTTGCAGTCAAGTTTAAATTCAAACAAGCAATCATGATACAATAACTATTAGGTGTCATGAGAACGTGTGTCGTTCAAAACTGTTGTGAACTGTTATGGTAGCGATACCTTAGTGAATGATATTTTTCTCTGAATGTGTTTTACTCAAAACGTTAGAAAAATTGTAAATTATTTAATTTAATTATTAATATTATGCAATTATATAAATAATTTAAGTGCAATTGCTGCACACGCGGTTTGTTTTGTTTTCTTTTGTTTAACATTCGATGCTCGCAGCTCGTGAGAAAATAGGTAGCTGTCATGGCTACCTAATAGTCATTGTATCAAACAAACAAATAATTCAAAAAATGAAATGACAGCTCATAGAAATATACAGGTGCGGCACCTATGTTTAAAATTTTTTAAAGAAAATAATCTGGATTATTTTGGTTAAATGGAAGCATTACTGACTTGCAATTGTTTGATAATAGTTTTGAAGCATATAGAAAAGACAGACACGCTGGCAATACTTCTGCTGTCGGTGGTGGTGTCTTATTAGCTGTTAGGAACTTCTTCGTTAGTTCCATTATCGATATTCCCTGCTCTTCTAATATCGAACTTATATGCATTAAGGTTGTACATTGTAACTCTAATGTATATGTAGTTAATGCTTATGTGCCTCCAAAGAGCAGTGTGGAAATTTATACAAGCCTTGCGGATTGCGTAGAAAACGTTATAAATATTCTTGACGTCAGTGACGACATTTTATTGTTGGGCGATTTTAATCTGTCTGACTTGAAATGGGAATCTTCAGACGATGATACATATTTTTTTGCATCTAATTCGAAGACACGCCAAGAGCATATATTTGTTGATAATATATGTTCTGACTTACAACAAGTTAGTTGTATTTATAATAGTCTTGAAAGACTTCTTGACTTGGTCTTAACCCTAGTTCGGCCGACGATGTTGATAGCCCTTTAAAGGCCGACGCAGTCACCCCGGTGACTATTTTATAAAATATGATAAATTCTGCATTAAAAGAGTCAATTTTGCAAAAAAATTGGAAAAAATTTAAATTAACTATCTGGCAACACAATCAGGGGATGAGTTTGACAGATTATTCAGAGCAATTGTTTTTAAAGTTAAATCAGTGTCCTTTGTGAGTAGAAATGAATTCTTCTAAGCGTGCAAAACGAGACACTTTGATAGATGTGGAGATTGAGGCGTTGCTCTATGATGATGACAATGTGGAATTCGGCGATGGCGACGATGGTAAAGATGATGAATGGCTACCAGATAGCGAAATTACATCGGATGTCGAGATAGATGATTGGACGAATGAAGTGAATGAGCATAATACCGATTAAGAGATAGACGCAGCCTTTTCAGCATGTATGATGCGCCCGATGGAACGCAGTTGGCCAAAGATTCACTTCCCACAGCACAAACATCCACAGTCACCACCACGAGTATGGGAAAAAACTGATAATATTGAAATGGACGAATTTATGAAATTGTTTTGGGTTGTGGTGTTCATAAGTCCAGCATGGAAATCATCGATGAGTTTTGGGCTCCATATTGGTTTCCACTTTACCGTGCAGCAATGAGTCGAAATAGATTCAAAGCTATTCTTTGCACCATTCGTTTCGACTAACGCACAAAACGTGACGCTCGAAAGGCTACTGACAAAGCTGCTCCAATATCAGAAATTTGGATGCTTATGAACGACAATATCGTAAACGACAATAGCGTAAACAATATCGGCCATACAGCAACATAGCAATCGATGAGGAACTTTATCCGTTCCGTGGTCGAGCATCGTTTCGCTGATACATCCCGTCAAAGGCAGAAAAATACGGCATTAAAGTATTTTGGGCCTGCGATGCGAAAACCAGCTATCCGTTGCATGGCATATTATATTTGGGTCGGCAGCCCGGTCGAAAAAAATTGTTGTTGAGTTGGTGCAACCATGAAAAAATAGTGGCCGTAATATTACTACGGACAATTTCTTCACTTCATTGCAACTTGCCAATGCGTTAAAGGAGATAAATCTTAGTTTAGTAGGCACGGTGCGGAACAAAAAGCGCTTTATACCAAAAGAGTTGCAATTTGATAAGTCCTTGCCTCTGAGTGATTCGAAGTTTGAATTATGATCCAGTCACAAACAAACCAGAAATAATTCTTGACTACAATCGTACATAAGGTGATGTTGATATGATGGACCAATTGCTCGGAGCATATACATGCAATAGGAAGACGCATCGTTGGCCATTGGCCTTACTTTACTATATGTTGGATTTAAGGGCGTTGGCTGGGCATATCATTTATCGGGAGAAAAATCCAAAGAGTCGTATTAATATCAGCCGCCGTACTTATCTTAATGGACTTGCTCGTGAATTGGCCACTAAAGTCATCAAACGGCGAACATTAAACCATCTTGTCTTACAGCATTATCACGTGCATACGTACTGCCATTTAAGCTATCTTAAATATTCGTTTGGCTCCATTATTAGCACCTGAGCCACAAATTGAGCGTCCCGATGTAACTGGCCGAATGCCAATCAAAGGCAAGTGTCATGTTTGCCAGCATGTAAACAAAAACAGTGGAACTCACGCAAAATATGTCAAGTCTGTAAACAGCCAGTGTGCTAGGAGCACATTCAAACCATAATCAAATATATTCAATGCAAGGAACAAAAATAAAAAAGCTTAAAATGTGTCTTTTCTTATAAAATGACGTTAGTACATTAATAAAAGACCACAAAAATCTTATAAAAATATAATTCTTAAATACGCTTCATACATTTTTACATAGTCACCCAGGTGACTGCATCGACCGAAATAAGAATAAAAGAGTTTCAGCATGTATCAGTTGACAAAGACAAAAATTGAAAAATTTTAATTTATTTTTTTTGTACTTAAAACTCATTAATTTAAGATGTCACGAAAGATGGGTTAACATAATTGGTTGAAAACAAATATTTTTGTGTGAAAAAGGTGAAATAGTCACCCCGGTGACTCGTCGGCCGAACCAGGGTTAAATACAGACTGTAACAACGTGATTGTTAAGAGGGCCCTTCATGCTCTAACTTCTGTTGATGACTACCATCCACCACTCAGCATATGGTACAAGTCCGATAGGGAAAATATAGTGAATTCCTGATCAATAGATAAAGTTTATGAATTCAATTTTAAAAAAGCTGACTTTTTGAAGTTGAATCATTTACTTCATTGTAGGTAATAATCTTGAAGATTCAATTAATTTTTTTTATATGGAAATCTTAACTATGTTTTCTGAGTCCGTGCCGTGCTTACCCTTGGTACACAGGGGAATTAAAGACTCTTCGCAACAACAGGAATAGGGCATGGAAGAAATATGTCTGTAGCTTAGACTTAAATGACCTAGAAACCTACAAGCGTTTGTGTCTGGATTTTGAAAGTTGCTCAGCTACCTTGTATCACAGTTATTTCGAAAGTATTAAGCTGAGAATATTGTCTGTTCCAAAGAAATTCTGGGGTTTCATAAATACCAAAAAACAAATCTGATGGATTCCCTGCATCATTTAAAACTTTTGGTGGATTTACTGACGATCCCGTCATAATTTGTGGCCTATTTGCCACTCTCTTTAAAGAGTGATTCTGTGCGGACTCTTTTAATCCTGATGAAGAGTATTTTGAATATATGAACTCTACACCCAGGGTTATATTGGATCGATCGAAGAAGATTTTAGTGCTGGACCTGACGGAATTCCTGCCGCAGTGTTTACGCAATGTGGTTTCGTTTTAAGCCACTAACTCTCCATGTTATTCAATAAATCAATTAGCGAAAGTATTTTTCCACTTTTTTGGAAAAAATCTTTTATATTTAAGTCTTATTTATAAAAAAAGTTGTAGGAATGATGTAAACAACTATAGGCCTATCGCTAAACTCTCATCGATTCCAAAACTTTTTGAGCGACTCGTGTATGATCGTGTGAAGATTCATTGTGGGAGGGTCATGACAACTCGTCAGCATGGATTTATTACTGACAGATCCACTGTGTCTAATCTCCTCGATTTTACAACATTCTGCTTAAATTCAGTTTATTCATGTAATCAAGTCGATTGTATGACTTACTGATTTTACTAAAGCATTTGATAAACTACCACACAAATTAATTATATTTAAACTAAAGTTAATGGGTTTTCCACAATTTTTTGTAAGCTGGATTCAATCGTTTCTGACAAAGCGATCTTATCAAATACGATTTCGAGGCGCATTGTCTGCTGAATTTATTGTTTATTTTATTTGTTTATTTGTATTTATTTAGTCTATGAACAAAATTCTTTCTAGACTAGAAATTACAAAAATTGTTTGCATACTAAGTTTCAAATAAATTACAAGAATAATTAGAAAATACAATACAACAAAGTTTTCATAGAATTTTTGGACATTGAAAAATCTAGGTTACAAATTTGGTAAATATCATTAAACAATTTTAAATTCCTATAAATTGGTGCATTAGCTGCATAATTAGTGCGAACAGTATTTAAATGAAAAGGATCATAATTTCGTAGTGCTCTTGGAGGTACATTGAAATGAATCATACTGAGAAGATCAGGACAGTCAAATGCACCAGACACAATGTCAAATAGGAAGAGTAAAGATAAAATTTGTCTTGTGACTCTAAAGTCTTTAAACCAATTAAAAAGCAACGGGAATTATATGGCAAAGGAGCAAATTCGAGATAACAAGTGCGTAAAGCGAATCTGGTAAAAGATCTCTGAACCCTTTCCAGCCGAACTTTGTGCAATTCAAAAGATGGCTTCCAAATTGCTGATTTAGGTGTTCCTCAAGGTAGCCACCTTGGTCCACTTCTGTTTAATTTAGCCATTAACGATGTAACCCACATCATCAAATACTCTAATCTGCTTAATTTGGCAGATGATATGAAAATATACAGAACAGTAGATTCTAAAGACAATTCAGATCTACTTCAGTCTGATTTAAAATACTTTGAAGTTTGGTGTTCTTAAAATAATATGTTTCTTAATCCAGATAAATGCCAAACTATGACCTTTTCGCGAAAAAGGAATAATTAAATTTTTGATTATAAGATAAAAGATACGACTTTAAATCGTGTATATTCTGTCAAAGATCTTGGTATATGCATGGATTCTAAGCTATCGTTTAGCGTTCATATTGATAGCATTTGTAAAAAAGCGTCTTCTATGCTCGGTTTTATAAAACGCTGGGCCAAAGAATTTAATAGTACGATTACAACTACAACGCTGTATAATACAATTGTCCGTCCTCACTTGGAGTATGTTTTGTTCGGTTTGCTCTAAGGGGCTTAAGTGAAACTGACACTTTAAACCTTCCTCCTTATGAGGATCGTTTAAAACTATTAAAAATGCAATCTTTAAATGAGAGAAGGATGTCTGCTGATATCGTCTACTTACACCAACTCATAACTGGTGGGCTCGATTCACCAGATCTCCTAGCTCTTATTAATTTTAACACTTACCCTAGAAGCAGTAGAAACGCTAACAATTTAATTTACTTACCTTTTAGTAGCACAAATTATATGGCTACTGCTCCTTTAAATCGCATGAGTACCTTAGTTAACAACTGTAGCTTTTTTGATGTTAACTTATCGAAAGGTCAACTCAAAAGTAGATTGAAAACTAATGTATGATTAGATCTATGTAAACGCATGGTTAATTGTTATGTTTTGTGTTGTCCCTGAGCCCAACCCATATTATGGTGGGTACATTTTTCTCACTTAAGATTGTTTTAGACCACTTTTATCTATGTATATCGTTGAGATATTTCAATGATATTAGGTTGGTTCTTAAGATAATCTAATGTGGAGAAAGTGCGAAAAAGCTGTAGTAGCTGAGCTCTATTGTTATTGCATGTAAAAATGCCTTCCTTTTTTACTAAAACAAAAAGGCTTACGAAACATTTACTAAGCATTTACTAAAAAGAAAAACTACATTTGTGAAACAGTGCAGACGATTTGATCATCATGGTTTATGAATTTCTGTAGAAATTGCTTAAATTAATAAAATTTAAAATGTTTCTCTTAGATAAGTAATAACATCAAATAATAAGTTTTTAATAAGTTTTAGTTTTTTGGTCACGGTAGATTTTTCTGCGGAAATGCCCATATTTTCATGATCCTAAGGATGAAAATAAAGCAAAAAAACAAAAATGTTCCGTCGATTTCTACTAGAACCTCCCCTTAAGTAAGTTGTTGGCTGTAAAAACATATGATTAAGTCATCTGTTGGGAAAAAGGACATTTTTTTCGAACAACCCAATATATTGTTAGCAAAAGCTATCGCTTAGTTCTTCATCCTCTTGCTCATTTTCCACATTTCCACAATCTAAACGGATGAAACAATACAGATGAAGTAAGCCAACCCCACCAAAGTTGGTGTCCTCTCAAAGCTTTGAATACTTAAACATGCTTAAGTGCTATTTATTAATTGATTTATTGGGAATCATCGATTAGACGAGACATGCAAATTTTTGTTTTTAGATATCACCATCGATAGAGCAACCAAACACTGAAGCACCATGAATGAATACACAGAATTTCCAAGCTGTGGTTAAGATAAACATTTAGGATTTAGTTGTTGTTGCACCTAAGACATGTGAATGGATATTATCACACAAACGTGATGTTGACTAATCACACATGAAGGAATGTAATGTCATATAAAGCAAAATTACCATAATAAATAATTTATTTAAGATAATCAAAAGAGGTGTTTCAATATTAATTGCATTTTTTTTTCCTAAATTCTTGACAGGCGCAGATATATTAATACAAACACGCTGACAAATTGAATTGCAGCAAGTGATGAAATTATATTAAGATAAATTGTTTATTAATACTTTTTTTTTTAATTTTGTTTTTACGTCTTAAGTCAACCAAGTGTGACATGCAAAATTTGTGAACTTGCAGTTAGTTATTTATATCACAGACGTCAATGTTGCTAGCCGCTAATTTAGTGGCTATTGCAAATATTTGGACAGACTATCGTTGATTTGCGTTAGTTAAAACAGCAGTATTGTTAACAAATAATCATGGCATTTTCATTGAAAATGTGGTTGCTAAACGTAATAAGATAATTATTAATGTCAGAACGCCTTAAAGTCATCTACAAAAAATTTAAGCACTTACTGAAAATAATAGTATTTAATCTTCAACTTGCAAACAAGATTTCAAAAATACTAAAACACCTCCTGCAAAGTATGCAAAACATTTTAACATTAACTTTTTGGTAGCTTTAATTAACCATGATTTATGATATTTTTATTGCTGCGACTAAATATTTGAAATTTGAAAGACGTATCGTATGTGCAACAAATTTATTAATTTTCTTGCACGCAGCCAAGTCTTTTGTGGTTTGGTCATCTGACGGTGGTTGTTCACCGCCAGCTGCTGATCATTTTCAAATCTTGACGTGCCGATTAACAACAAAATGTTTTTAATTTCATATGCAAATAAGTATCTGATAAACAAAAAAAAAAAAACAACAGATTTTAGCATTTAAATTTTCAAACATTAATGGTAATTACTTGAACTAACTGAAAATGTACTACTACAATGCAACTACGACGCAATGCAACTTTGTTTTTGGGTATATAATGTTGAATAACGACTTCGCTCAAATGATAACATCTCGCGAATGTGGTAGAAGATACACCACATCAGTTGACTAATTCAACTTTGCACCAACTGCAAAAAATTCAAGCTTACGTTTTTATGTATGTGCTATCTTGGTGTATGGTTTTTTTTTTTTTTTTTTTTTTTGGTATCACAACTAAAGTTGCTGCTGCATTTTTGGTAGTCAAAATATTAAGATATCATGAGCATTTTTTGCAATATTTACAACGTAGAAGTTCAAGAAAATGTCCAATCATGTTAAATTGACCCAGATTTATGTTTAAAGCAATTACGTTACATTGTATGCTTGAAGTGGCAGTAAAAATCAATGTTATGAGGAATAGACAACATAACTGACAACAGATTTGACGAATAGACAGCAGATAGAGTCGGTCAATTTGGACTTTGAGACAATGTAGCAACTAATAAACAAATTTGGACAAAAGCTTTGAAAAGATATCAGTCTCAAGTGCAAGGGTTATACGAGGGTGATCTGAAAAGATACCGACTTAGCTTAAATACAATTTTGCTTTAATTTTTTGAAGTGAAAACTTCCTTAGGCCTTAAGCGATTTTTGGTAGAGGGCAAATCTTTGGTTTGTGTCATCATTGCAGCGAGTAGCTTTCGTCATCAAGACAGTGAGTAGCATTCGTCATCAGTACAGACAGCGAGTACTTAGCTTTCGTCAGAAAGCTTGACACTGATTACACTGGTCTGCAAAAAAATTTTTTTCTCTCTCCTTTAAATATTGTGTATAATTACACAGTCCAACAAATTAAGACTTTTTGAATGGAACAGAATACCGACCCCATAATTCTGAAAGGGTATGTTGAGTAGATCATTTTTGTAGAACAAACCTATGGTCCAGCACGTCTGAGTTTTTTTTTACAGTGGGTTAAAGTTTTCATTTTTTGGTCGAAGGGAGCATTATACTATTTAAACAAAAATGCTGTAAGTTAATGTCTGAGAAAATTCTTATGATCAGAGTTATATTGTGGAATTGTATGAGGATTATTTTTGTAGAAGATCTTAACCCTCTAACTGGTCTCTTTATGGGTCAATTTGACCCTTTTATCGAGAAAATCAAAAAATATCCTTTAAAAAAGGATATTTAAGGATTAAAATATTCCACGAAAATGTTTGCCGAAAAATTGAAGATTGTATGCTTGAAGTGGCAGTAAAAATCAATATTATGAGGAATAGACAACATAACTGACAACAGATTTGACGAATAGACAGCAGATAGAGTCGGTCAATTTGGACTTTGAGACAATGTTTGAGATAATCTTTGAGACAATAGCTTAAATACAATTTTGCTTTAATTTTTTGAAGTGAAAACTTCCTTAGGCGCGTTAAGCGATTTTTGCTAGAGGGCAAATCTTTGGTTTGTGTCATCATTGCAGCGAGTAGCTTTCGTCATCAGTACAGACAGTGAGTACTTAGCTTTCGTCAGAAAGCTTGACACTGATTACACTGGTCTGCAAAAAAATTTTTTCTCTCTCCTTTAAATATTGTGTATAATTATTCTATGCATCAATAATACTGAATATAAATATACAGCCGTATTCATAAAAATATTTTAAAACAGCTTTCAAACGCTTTTTAGTTAAAATGCTTTTTAAAGTTAAAATACTCTTTAAAAGCGTTGTATTCATAAACGAGTTTTAAGAGTCTTGTAGTTGAAGTGAGAATACTGATGCTTTAAAGTAGGAACAGTTGTAGTTTTCGTTTGTGACTTTGATAAATAGAATGACAATTGTTTAAAAATTTAAAAACAAAAATAGGTTTGTGAATTTGATATATTGACAGGCATTTGTTTAAAATTTAGTTTACATTTCTGTAAACTAGTGCTGCCATACTTTTTTTTAAACTTTAATTTTTAGAAAAAAATTCTTATTTTTTTGTGAATAAACTGGAACTAAAAAAAATAACTAAAACAAATATATTTAATCATTTAAATTATCAATTTATTGAAAAACTCAAAAATTTGTATAAATAAACATTTGATATTTATATGAATGTAAATGTCATTACCAATTTTTGAGATCATAGTAAATTACATCCCATATAAAATAGTTTTACTCATTAATAAATCACATTTATTTTAGTAGATTAATTTAAGAAATGTGGAGATAATTCCAAGTCTGTTCATTACAAAGGAAAGTTGTTTATGCTGTTTTATCGATTCCTGAAACACCAGCAAATGCAGAAAGCATTTTTTGTCAAATCTGTAGTAATAAGGCTTAAATCAGAAATTCATTTTATATCAAACCTTTTGTGAAATTTTACAATGGAAAGACTGTTCAAGAAAAATCAAACAGTCACAAATGATGAAATCTGAAAAATTAAATTATTTTTCATACATATTTTGATCAAACTTTTTATAATTTCTGATGACTGTTTTAATTTTTAATCGCTTTTTCTTAAAAAATCTTTAGTTCAAAGAATCCCACACAAGGTGGGAATTTCTAATTTATTTCTGATTTGAGTTTTATGAATATGTATTTGTGAAAAAATACGTTCTACATTAACCAAACTACAATAGTTACTAAAAAACATAAACTAGTTTTGTAAGTAATGGAAAGACTTCGGAATTTTCTCCACGTTTCTGATCAAAAATTGCTTTCCAAATAGTTTCAATATTATGTTCATTTAGTAAATTCAAATCACTGAAATTAATTTGGCGCAACTCATTCAACTTATCGTCAATTTCTTGTAATTTTTCTGAATAGATGACATTAGGTAGAAAAATACACAAATTGAAAATAGTGAAATCTTGCCTTTTTAAAATTTTCGTTGGTGCTAAAAGTTCGACACATTTTAGAAAATCATTACCAAAATCAAACTTTTGTAATAAACAATTGCATAGCTCAATATAAAATTTTAAGCAATGTTCTCTAAAATCCATTTCATCTGATTCAAATAATTTATGCGTAGAGCTTAAAGATGAATATACCTCGGCTCCTAAATAAATGTCTTAAGGATTTATAAAAAACTTAAAATCATTTACATCAATTTCCTTGTAGTTTTCAAAGCACATATATTCATATATATATATTGACCGTCAAGACTTACGAATGAAAATCGAGACTAAAGAACAGAAACAACAAAAGCAACGATAATAGCAACTGCGCTACCACTTCATAAAGAAATTTTTGAAAGGGCGTGAAAAGTAGTAGTAGCAGCTTCAATTTTTGTAGTAACATGCAATTTACTTTATTTATTGTATTTGATTCATTAAACTAGTAAGCATTGTTTTAATCGTAAAAACTTGAAAAACTGGGTAAAATAAAAAAAAACTCCTTTTTTTAGGCAAAAACTGGAAAACTGTTCGTATTTATTTGTTCGTTGACATTTTAGTTTGTCACAAAATGAGAAGATTGTTCTCAATTGAGAACATTAAAATTTAAAATAGCTTTGTAGGAGGTTTACAGAAGGTTTGTTCCTATTTTAAAATTCTCTCATTTGTGAAGCTGTTACAAGAGGTTTTTTTCGTTATTGAACGTTTATGAATAAGGTTTTAGGCATGTGTCTTACAAAGGGCTTACAAGAGGTTTGTAAATTTTTATGAATACGGCTGATAGAATTTAAAGATACCTATCACGTATAGATTTTTTGAAGTTTAACTTTTAAATAAAACTTTTTTTTTTGGCATTAATTTTTATCATAAATTTAATAACTTCGATAATGTTCGATATAAACCGTTACAAAAAATTAGAACGCATATGAAAATATCATTATTTGTTGTTCATCATATTTTACTTTGTAGTTTTCTTCCTTTTCAGGTTTTCTATTATAGTTTCGCGACGAATTGACCAACAAAAATCTACTAGCATATCTTAGGACCATTTCCCGTTGTAGCGCCTTTCTATGTGCAGAATATCTTAATGAAACCTCTTGGCATGATCATCTGATACTGCTCCTAGATTTTCTGGGAAGAAATCTAAGTGAGAGTCCAAGAAATGAATTTTAAGGGACATATTACACTTTAGAGCTGTGTAGGAAAAAATAAGTTCTTGGATGATTTTCCTATAGTTTTCATTTCTTTTGTTTCCAAGAAAATTTTGACACACTTTTATAAAAGCGGTCCATGTCCTTTTTTCAAATTCTTTCAGCTTCATTTTAAAATCTGCGTCCTTCATAAGCTCACATATTTGAGGTCCTACAAAGATGTCTTCTTTCAATTTCGCGCCGCTGATTTGGGAAACTTAGTTTTCAGCTGCTGAAAGCCTTCACCATCCCTGTTCATAACTTTTACAAAGTTTTTCATTAGACCCAGCTTTATATGGAGTGGAGTGTATCCTCCTTGCAGACCAATAAACATTGCTACAACTTTTAGATCAGCACAAATGTTCCAGGTGTACTCTGAATATTTAATTTTTTCCTGTAACAACTTCATATTGTCATATTTTTCTAGACAGCTTTCAGCTTACAGAAGTAAGACAGCTTTCAAACTGATTTTGGAGGAATCAATAAAAAGACGCCATTCTTCAGAACCTTCAGAAAAATCCAATTCTTGAAGTAGCCCTTGAGTATTATTACAAAATATCAAATCACCCTCTTTGGTGAAGTATCTCTTTCATCAATTTTAAAACCAAAGTAACGCTGATTTAACGAGATTAGACAATGTACTTCCTTGAGATTTTATGGTATCTTCACCACAAACGTAGCAAAACACACCTGGAGAGTTTTTGCAGGTTCAACTATACAACTTTTAAACGTACTGTGCGCAGACGCGTGTATTCGTATAAAAATTCCTTACAAGAATATGGTTTTCTCTCTCTTTCTATCAGTGCACGCCGTTTTTTTTTTTGTGTGGAAATACGGTCTTTACTGAATGAAGTTGAGTTAGCGCAAGAACGACAGTCGAAAAATCCAGAATGTTAAACTAATAAAAAAAAAACTATACGTGATAGCAAAAAATGAAAAGCAGACTTAGATTCAGCATGTTAAACTCTTAACACAGCATTTTTTTATCAAAAGGAGGATTTTGTTGCAGACCAGTGTTATTACAGTGCTTCCACAACGTAGATTGCGTACTTACTCCACTGCTTTGCAAACTTTTCGGATTCGATTTGTTCCAGTGCTTGTTAAACTAATACTTCAGTAACTTTCAAACAGTTATTTCAGTGACTTTTGAACTGTTGGTTGTAGTGACTCTCAAACTGTTGAACTTTTCACTTTGTGAAGGGACGCACTTACGTTTCTGAATTATGTTGGGTTATTATTGTAGTGGTTTTTTGTGCTTGCTTTTCACTTTGTGCAGGGTGAGTACAATATGCCGCATAAAGGTATATAAAGTTGAACCTTGCATAAATTATAGACACCTTTCTCTTAATGAAAGCGATGTTTTAAGTGGAATATCTCGCCTAAAAAATTCTTTAAATTAATATGGAAGATTTACTGGTGGAGTTACTCCACTTAAGAAGGTTTGAATTTGAAAGTACTACAAGGTGACAGCTATCTTTCATTAATATTTAATATTGTGTTGGATTTATTGTTTTGGAATATATAAAAATAAATAGAGAAACCAGTTAAATTTGCGTTGTTCGATAAGGCAGAAGATTATAAGTAGCATCATATCAAGGCATAGTTATTACGAGCAGTAAGTATTAATTCTTTTTCAATGTTCTTTAGATATAACAAACATAGTAAATTGCCCAAAATTTTTAAGGTGAAATGCGAAAATTCGTTTGATAAAGGGGAAGAAATAAACGATTTTTTAAAAGAAAACAAATTTTCCTACTTTGTTACATTTAGCTATGACCCAGAAAGTTAAAATGTGCATTCCTTTTGAAATTACAGCATTTTAAATACTCTTTCAATATAAATCATTCTTTATAAAACTTTATTTCTTAAAACAATGAAAAAGAAGAAAATTGATGCTATAATTACTTTTTTTAGATCCTCAGCAAATATCAGTAAACAATTATTTTATACTTAAGTCTCTTGTCCTGTCTTAAATCTTTCAAAAAGTCTTAACTTCCGAGAGTAGGGTACTGGTGGACGATGAAGAAAATGAATAAACAAACTATGGCAATAAAACATGCATCTAAACGCATCACGATTAACTCAAAAATTTTACATAAATTTAGTACATTCAAGTTGAGTTTTTCTAATGTACTCAATAACCCATTAATGACAACATTTGATATTTTATACACGATGAAAGTATTTTTCGAAAATTCCTCAAAAATCCGCAGCCATTGAAATTGTGAGAAAGCTTAAAGAATGCTTTTTCCAAAAAATGTTAAAAAATTGACATTTTAATCCTTTTTGTCTATTTTTTCGCGCCAGTTCGTGCAGTACTTTAAAGAAAAGTGAAAAATGCCACTCGAGTGATGGGTTTGGTTACTCAAGTTAACATCAAGAAAAAAAAGGAATTATAATTTAAAAAGCGCATCAGGTTAAAGTTGAACGCCTACCCAATTCCAATTTTCAATTTCTCATTTTTATAATTTTTCAAAGTTTTTTTTTTGTTATTTCTCTGCTTACAGACCTCTTATACGCTTATGATCATACGCTTCGCCACACCCAAATTCTTACAGCCGTATTCATAAAAATATTTTAAAATAGCTTTCAAACGTTTTTTAGTTAAAATGCTTTTTAAAGTTAAAATACTCTTTAAAAGCGTTGTATTCATAAACGAGTTGTAAGAGTCTTGTCGTTGAAGTTAGAATACTGATGCTTTAAAGTGAGAACAGTTGTAGTTTTCGTTTCTGACTTTGATAAGTAGAATGACAATTGCTTAAAAATTTAAAAAAGAAAAAAATAGGTTTGTGAATTTGATATATTGACAGGCATTTGTTTAAAATTTTGTTTGCATTTAAATTAAAAACAGTGTTGCCATATTTTTTAAACTTTAATTTTACAAAAAAAAGCTTAATTTTTTGTGAAAAAACTGGAACTAAAAAAAATAACTAAAACATATATATTTAAAATGTGTGCTTTAAAATTTGTATTCTTGTATTTGAAATAAAGTATTTAAATTAAATTAATAATTAAACAAAACAAAAACAATCGCAGTCATTAACTAAATCATTTTAATTATCAATTTATTGAAAAACTTAAAAATTTGTTTAAAAAATATACATTTGATATTTATATGAATGTAAATGTCATTACCAATTTTTGAGATCATAGTAAATTACATTCCATATAAAATAGTTTTACTCATTAGTAAATCAAATTAATTTTTTTTTTGATATATTTTTTAATAATTTAAGAAATGTGGAGATAATTCCAAGTCTGTTCATTACAAAGGAAAGTTACTTATGCTGTTTTATCGATTCATGAAGCACCAGCAAATGCAGAAAGCATTTTTCTCAAATATGTAGTAATAAACCCATAATCAAAAATACATTTTATAACAAACCTTTTGTGATATTTTGCAATGAAAAGACTGTTTAAGAAAAATCAAACAGTCACAAATGATGAAATCTGAAAAATTAAATTATTTTTTAAACATATACTGATCAAACTTTTTTATAATTTCTGATGACTGTTGTAATTTGTGAAGTTCTAATCGTTTTTCCTTAAAAAATTTTTAGTTCAATAAATCCCACACAAGGTGGGAATTTCTAATTTATTTCTGATTTGAGTTTTATTAATATTTATTTGTGAAAAAATACGTGCTGCATTTGCTGTTGCTACAGGTATCGTTAAAACAACAAAAACTAGTTTTGTAAGTAATGGAAAGACTTTGGAATCATCTCCACGTTTCTGATCAAAAATTGCTTTCCAAAAAGTTTCAATATTATTTTCATTAAGTAAATTCAAACCAGTGAAATTAATGTGGCGCAACTCATGCAACTCAAAGTCAATTTCTTGTCATTTTTCTGAATGGATGACATTAGGTAAAAAAAATACACACATTGAAAATAGGGAAATCTTGCCTTTTTACAATTTTCATTGGTGTAAAAGTTCGACACATTTTAAAAAATCATTCCAAAAATCAAAATTTTGCAATAAACAATTGCATCAACATAAAATTTTAAACAATGTTCTCTAAATTCCATTTCATCTGATTCGAATAATTTTATGCTTAGAGCTTATAGACGAATATACCTCGACTCCTAAATAAATGTCTTTAGGATTTTTTAAGAACTTGAAATCATTTACATCAATTTCTTTGTAGTTTTCAAAGCATATATATTCAATGAATGAATGAATATATGAATATATCATATTGACCGTCAAGACTTGATGAATGAAAATCGAGACAAAAGAACAGAAACAACGAAAGCAACATTAATAGCAACTGCGCTACCACTTCATAAAGAAATTTTTGAAAGGGCGTGAAAAGTAGTATTAAAATTCAAATTGCAGTTTCAAATGTTACTTATATTTTTTTAGTAACATACAATTTGTTTTATTTATTGTATTTGATTCATTAAACTAGTAAGCATTGTTTTAATCGTAAAAACTAGAAAAACTAGGTAAAATAAAACAACTCTATTTTTTTAGGCAAAAACCGGAAAACTGTCTACCTTCTCAAATAACTGCCAACAAAAAGTTTTATCTGCCCATCTGGTAGCACTGATCACAAAACACAATTATTTTCATTTATTTATTTGTTTGTTGACATTTTAGTTTGTCACAAAATGAAAAGATTGCTCTCAATTGAGAACATTAAAATTTAAAATAGCTTTGTCGGAGGCTTACAGAAGGTTTGTTTCTATTTTAAAATTCTCTCATTTGTGAAGCTGTTACAAAAGGTTTTTTCGTTATTGAACGTTTATGAATAACGTTTTTAGGCATGTGTCTTACAAAGGGCTTACAAAAGGTTTGTAACTTTTTATGAACACGGCTGTGAGAATTTTTTTTTAAATTTCTATGCTGAAAATTTCAAAAATTAAACTCATCGGGTTCTGGTAGTGAGCATTAATGGGTTAATAACAACGTATTATATATCAAGCATTTTTCAAAAATTTCCAACAGTGTGAGAAAGCCAAAAGTATGATTTTTGAATTTGGTTGATGAATTTGGCAATTAAATCCTTTCTGTTTACATTTTAACGCCATTTCGTGCAGCATTTCACAGAAAAGTAAAAAATGCTACGCAGGTGAGTTATTTTGTTTTATAAACATCAAGAAAAAATAAAATATAATTAAAAAAGTTCATTAGGTTAAAGTTAAATGCCTACGCTACGGAGAGGTAATTTTTTTCAATTTCAAAGTTTTCAGTTCAAAGTTTTTTATTTCTGTGTTCATAAGCAATAATCGCTTAAGTCGAAAATCCGAGTATCGAGAAAACTCGTTTTTTAGTTTCAAATGTAGTTTTGATAAATGTGGTATCGTTTTTTAATAAATGTTTAAAAATACTAATAACCCATTATATGAAGATTATATAAATACTTTTTAATATTATATATATTTTTTATTAACAGAGTATTTAAAAAAAAAACATAATACAGCGATAATTGCAAACTTACAAAGCCTCATCTCTTGAACTTATATCGACCTAAGCTTTTATTGTAAATCAAGTTTTGTTAGTTCTTTTTTTTTATCTATGTTCAACTAGGTTGTTTTTGCAATTAAAAATATTTTGCTTTAATAAATTAAGCTAAAATGCAATAAAGAAACATTGAGAACGATTAATTAAGCGTATTGGTTTTTATTTAAAGTACATTGTGAAATTTCCAAGACCATCTTAAATTGAAACATTTTTGTAGACTGGAATTAATGAATAAAAGTTGACATTATTGATATGTATACTAAAAAATATGACTAACAATATGAATCCACTCGTCATCAGAATCTTGTTCCACTAAATCGGGATGTATATCTATAGCTGTGTCCTTAGTAGGAAGTGTCTTGTAAAATGAGTGGAAACACGGATTAATAAAAGGTAGTAAGTCCTCAAGATCCTTTTTCTTTTTTAAGTCAATTATTACCTCTTCGGATATATAAAAAACACCATTAAGGGACACTGAGTTAACACCACACTTACAAATATTTAATACTTTAAAAGGTTTATGTTCATCTAAACTTGTTTTGTAAAGAATCTTTCCAAAATAATTTTTTCAAACCGAAGCCATAATATTTTTCCAAATGAATCTTTCCCCATCTTCATTTGTTGTTCACTACAAAAATTTTGTTTTCAAAAATATATAAAAGTTGAAAAAGTGTTCTTTATTAATTTCAATAAGGTAGAACTTATTTTTGGAGCCAGCAAATCGTACAAAGTTGTACCAGTCATGGGGTTGGTGGATCTGAGCAATTGTTTTCTTTTTTTTTCCTTTCAATAACTGCGTGATCAACATAACATTCCATGTGAATATGGCCTGGTTCTAGAAATTTGTGATCAATTGTGGAGTGTAGAGAAGCTATTTATGTGTTTTTTTACATCAAGAATAGTGCTTTCTGAGAGCTTGTTTTGGCCTGCACCTGCTCCACTTTTGTCACAAAATCCACTATTTGGAAAATCAATTTTTAATTTTTTCATACTCTTTAAGAAGCTTTCGGTTTTGTCAAAACATTTTTGGCATATTTGGATATATTTTCCATTATACTGCAAGTGATACTTCACATGAAAGTCTCTCTGACGTAGCTTTTCAGAATTTTTTCGCATGAGTTTTGTTTTAACATCGTTTATTTCTTTTAAATTACCAATAAATAAAACTCGTTGGTTATATGAACCCAACGCCCAATATTTTCCAAGATATTATTTTTGAAACGTATGACGAATTTTGGAGTTGCACCTCATTCGGCAATCCAAAACTAATGGTCGAAAGGTTCTCTTTGGAACAACACGACCTTTGACATTAATATATGATTGCCCATTATTACGTTTTCTTTGTAATATTTTACGAGAGTATGTATTTTGGTCAGTAGAAGTGTTAATACATAAATGTTCTTCTATTTCTACATCATCTCCTTTGAAAGTATCGCCATCTCCGTCATCAGTACTGTCTAAGCTAGAAACGGTATAATCAGGATCCGAAATCGAATCATCGCTAGAAAAATCTAGTTCTGCTGCACGAGTTAGAAGTCCTTTCGATGTAAGCATTTCATCGCGAATTGTATTACCAGATGTAGTTGGAAGAAAGTCATTCATATCCTCGCTACCAGAACTTTCACTCGTTCATGATATTTTCCTCTATTTTAAAAAAAAATTTATTGTTGACATAAAAATTGTTAAAATATAGGATGTTTTTCTAGTTTTCTTAATATATACATTCATTCAACTTTCTTAACATCTTTTCTTTTTCTTTTTCTTTTTCTTTTTATATAAATTTTATAATAAAAAGGATATTTCTTTTTTCTTACTGTTTTGAGAGTGTTCGATCATTTTTTGACTTTATTCCAAAAATGTTTTCTTTGACATTTTTATTATTCAAAAATCACTTTTTTCACAACTAATAAAAACTAACAACTGAATCTGCGAAAAATATTGAGAATAGTCAAAAATGAAATGCAGTTTGATCGAAAAAAATTTTTTCAGCAAGTAGTTTTTATTAAAGTAGCATTAAAGTGAAATATGCAATGTTTAATGACAAATTACTTTAAAAAATTTTAACAATATAAGAAACTAAAACAAAATGTTTTTTGGAATATTCACATGAACTGCAAGCATAATAACTTAAATACAAATATTTTGTAGAAACGTAATTGACACAAAAACCTACCTGGATTTAATACTGGCATTGTAAGAATAATATATTTTCAATGTTCGCTTACATAGACTTAGTTTCTAATCTACTATTACTTCAAAATTACAATAAGAGCTTATTTTCAGTTCAGAAACCGAAATTATAATTTAAAACTTACAATAAACACTTATCTCGATTTTGTTTGTTATAACTATTATATCAAATTTATAAAAAAGTTAATAAAAAAAATTGGAATAACGACTTAAGTACATGTAAGCTATTTTGACAAAATCTTTAAACACATATTCGTGCTCTTATGTTAACTAAGGTGCTTATTGCTTATGTGATATGTGCTCAATCACAGAGTATGTTTTTGCATATAACTTTTGTTTAAAAAGTGGTACAAATGTTCCGACTTCACCAAAACATTCAGTGAAATCAAAGAAATACGATGGCATGCTTAACTCGTTTCTTTCTTAGCTCGACTTAAGCGGTTATTGTTTGTGACCACAGATATCTCTAGTTACAGACAGAGCTGGGTTGTAATGATTCCTTTTTAATTTAATTACACCTCGATTCCTATTCCTGGAATTAGGAATTGGTAATTGTACATATCAATTCCTCAGGAATGTAATTGGAAAAACTTCCCAATTACATTACAGGAATTGTAATTGGTAATTGAACATCTCAACTCCCCAGGAATGGAATTGGAAAAAATCGTCAATTGCATTACAGGAATTGTATTTGGTAATTGGACACCTCAATTCCTCGAAAAAGAATTGGAAAAAAGTTGTCCATTCCATTACAGGAATTGTAATGGGTCCTAAGGAATGGAATTGAAAAAATTGTAAATTCCATTACGTTAATTGTAATGGGTAATTGAACGCCTCAATTCCTTAGGAAGAGAAATGGAAAACATCGCTTTGTTAGTAGATTAATGAACTTTTTACAGGGGTGTGGAAGTTGTGTACCAAGCACCTTGCAAAAAGTGGGCGGTATTGAACCAGGTAGCGTAGCACCTATATATTTTATTCTAACACAAAATGTGGCATTAAATTTAAAAACTGGTGTCTTCGATAATACATATATTTGTAAATATTTCATTAACCGACTAACAGTGGGAGTCCTGTAATAGAATTGACGGTTTTTCCAATTCCATTTATGAGAAATTGATGTTTTGAATTACCAATTACAACTCCTGTAATGGAATTGACAATTTTTTCAATTCCATTCCAAGGAATTGAGGTGCTCAATTACCAATTACAATTCCTTTAATGGAATTGACGATTTTTTTCAATTACATTCCTTAGGAATTGAGAGGACCAATTACCAATTCCTAATTCCAAGTAATTTTAATTGAATTGTTAGGAGTACATTTTGGCCCAGCTCTGCTTACAGACCTGTTATACGTTTATGATAATCAGGGCTAGGATTTCGATGACATGTCATTTTTTGACGATTTTAATTTTTAGAGCATTTTCCGGTTTTTTAGGTCGTTTTAGGGTAATTTTTAAATATTTTTTTTTTGTTTTTTGTCGTACTAAAAAATGTCAAAATGCAAATTTTTAAACATATTCCTTTAACACTACAGTCCCTTCAATCAAAAACATTACCTGATGATCATACTCTTGGCCACACCCAAATCCTTTGAATTTTTTTTAAACTTCAGAGTTTTCCGTCTAATATTAATACAAATTTATTTTGAAAATTTCAAAAAATAAACTCAACAGGCTCTGGGGGTCAGCATTAAAGGATTAAAATATATAATTCTTTTAAGAAATGGCTTCTAAGACCATTATAAATGGCTAATAACACTGGTTTAAAAATAACGAAAAGTTTTTTGTGCAATGAATACCACTATCCATTTATAATGTAAAATCGATCGGTGATTCCGAAATAGTCTTTATTTTTTTTTTCTGAAACTTAAAATAATCGTTTTCGAGTTATGTTGTTTTTTTTAAAAAAAAGGTGGTCCAAAAAATAAAAGCCCGTAAAACTAAGCCTTTAGACAAAGCTTAAATAATTTTTTGATTCAATGTTTAGTTTCGGCGAAATAAATCAAAGTTTTTAGAATTTTCACGTTTTTCAGAAAAACTTACAAAAAAAAAAAACCAAACTAATTGAAAGTTTTGTTAAGAAATCAGAATATTTTGTTAGCTTTTATACTTTTTGCTTAAAGGGAGTATTTACCAAAAAAAAAAAAAAAAAGAAAAAGATATTGTTGAATAAAATCTATTGAGCAAAGGAAAACGAAATAGTGTGTTTAATTAAACGAAAGCACCCAAATTGAGTGATTGTCTTTATTTATGCATTTTGCCTTATTTTTTTGTCATATAAATAAATAACTGTGGCGGCCGAAGCCTAGTGGGTAGCGTGCGTGGCCCCTAAGCTAAAGAACCGCGGTAGCCCGGGTTCAATTCCAGCTCAGACAGAAAAGTTTTTTCAATTGAATTAATTTTCTGTTCGGTCGTCACCTCTCTGCAGACAATGGCAAACCTCAGAGAGTAAAAATTGCCATGTAAAGCTTCTTGAGAACATAAGCCGTTCGGAGTTTGCATTTAAACTCCAGTTAAGGGTTCAGTTCTCAATCATTTGTGTTCAAACATTTAATAACACGCACAACACAATTGATCAATAGAAGCTAGGTCAAAGTCCTTCCAAGGGCTGAAATGACCAGTTTATTTTTTTTATTTATAAATAAATAACAAGTAAAGGTTGTTGTAATACACGCTCAATAATCTTGGACTAAATTCTAATAAATCCTGTATTGTGTATATGACGACACCGAAACTGTATTAAAATTTAATCAACGGTGTATATTACAATTGATTTTTATTCTCTCATGGGACTTAATTTTAATACATGCTTGTATTAAAATATTTTTTACAAAAATAAAAAATTAACGAAACATGTGGGATTCGATCCCACTACGTTTAGGTTATAAGTTTTTGGCTCTACCAACTACTCTCTGAAGCCACATTTATAAAGAAATGATAAACATGCATAATAACCGAACCAAGCCGAACGCTGTTTTTAAAGACTAATCCAACCTGTATTATATATTATTCCAGGTTTTATTAAAAAATGTCTAGTATTTTGAAGAGTTTGAATTCTAATAGAAAGGGTATTAAAAATGCATGGTTTCAACGATTGGATTAAAAATTAGTCCAAGATTTTTGATCGTGTATAATGTTTTTCAATTTTTAATTATGCTTTTATATACAATGCTTTTTACATTGTAAATGTTTTTTTTTTATTTTTTCGTTATTTTTTTTTTTTGTTTATATTGTTCTTTTAATGATTTACAGTGGTTTTTCCCGACTCCACTGATTCGAAAGACTTCCGATTGTTTTCGCGTGTTGAATCGGGACAAGTAAGCTATGGAACATCATTAGAATGAGGAGCTGGTAATGAAACGGTCTGGACAGTGACGTATATCACTCGTTTGGTGAAAAATATCAATTGCTTAGGTGACAAAACGGTCGGCTCCATATCATTTGAACATTAGATTCCATGTATAGTTTTTTGCCCGAGCTATTGCAATGTTAATTTGCACAGTTGACACAGTATACTTGGCGTCCATGGTTCATATATATTCTAATCCGTAATACCAAAATAATGCAGATGTGAACGTTTGCAGTAAATTTGTAAAATTGAGTCGATTTTTTCCGAAAGTAAATTTACCGCACACGTAGCTGAAAATTTTTGGATCGTTCTTACACTGGAATTCTCACAGTCGTTTACTCATTTTATTATGTAGATTTGTTTATTAATTTTTATTGTTTGCTTCTTTCGTTTGCCACTTTTTTTGCAATACTGCTTGCAATAATGAATGTTCCTGCTTCTATTTGTTTTATACAGCTCGCCAGCGTTGCAGACATGGTACAATACAACTAGGTAGGCTCACGACTGACTGTGCTCTCCTTCTCATAGTCATTAGTAGGGATCGGATTTTTATGCAAAACGTATAAAAAATTAGTGTCTAAAATCTTAACTATGCAAATTTTATGCAAAATTTTAACACATTTAGATCAGTTATGTGTTTTTAATCAATATTTTCAAAATAAACAATTTACGTTGCTATCCTATATTTACACATGAAATGATTTAAAAATAATTTTGCATAAAAATCCGATCCCTAGTAATTAGTGCAAAAATCATGCATTTCGCTTTGACTGTTTCGGCGGTCGCGCTCTCAGTCGTGAGCCTACCTGGTTTTATTGTAACAAGCAAACAAATGCATTCCGTTTAGTTTTGACAGTACCACCGGTTTTATTGTACCAAGCAAACTAATGTATTCCGTTTCGGCGGTCGCGCTCTAAGTCGTGACCCTGGTTTAATTATAGCATGTTTGTTTGTATCTTTTGTGTTCTTTCTCAAAACACCTGGGGCCGAATTACAGCATCCGTGATCGAGCAGTATTACGAAGGGCACGACGAGACAAGTGCCTATCAATCTTGTACAATTTTGCTCGATCACGGATGCTGTGATTCAACCCCTGATTTGACACTTATGCCTTTTAAACAATAAAAATTTACCTTCAAAAACCCTTACTTGTTATCTTTTTTAATGACAATAAAATAAGACGAAATGCATAAATAGACAATCACTCAATTTGGGTGCTTTTGTTCAATTAAACACAACTTTTACATTTCACAATTAATTTTCTTCAACAATATCTTACATTTTTCGAAAAAGTACAGGATCTTTCAAAAAAATATCAAAACTAACAAAATTTATTGATTTCTTAACAAAATTTGCAATTTGTTTTTGTTTTTTTTTAATTTGTTTCGCCGAAATTAATAGTTGAATCAAAAAATAATGAAGGCATTGTGTAAGGAATCTTATTAGCTTTAACATGATATATTATTTGTCTCATTATTGTTTTATATATGCTGTTAAGTGGAACCAATTTTTTTCTGTAAAATAAGTACAGTGGGCAATATCTCGAAAACGGAGTGACAGAAAACAATGACATTTTCGGAAGCACCGACCTATTTTACATTAGAAATGAATAGTAGCATTCATTGTTCATTCTGGATGTAAACCAGTGTTATGAATCACGATAATCTTTAACAAAATATACTAGCTACTCTTCTAATAACCTTTATATGCAGTACGTACGCCTTTCGTTTCATCCGAGTTATCACTGCACTTGTTAAGCGATGCTTTAAGTGTATCTTTTGAATTTATCTATCCGTTTGTCTGTCGCTCGTTTGAGTCTTTTCCAAACCATCACCATCAACATTTTTTTCATTGATCAGAATAATTTTCAAGAAATTTGACGGTAGGATACAGTTTCTTCTACAATTGTCATAATTTTCTCTTTTTCATCACATGGCAATTGTCTATATTCCAGCGACTTGTTGCTTGTTTGCAACCAAAACTTTTTTGAACGTGGCAAAAATGTATTACAATTCATAATTTTTCTTTTTGTTTATTATAATAGTATAAAGCCCTGTCCTACGACAGGTCCTCCGCACACTTTCTTTTTGGAGCCATTTGCCGAAAGCACATTTTTTTCTTGTTAAAGCTTGATTTTTTATTCACTTGATTTTTGAAAAATACAAATGTACCACTTTAAAAAACACTTTATACTTAGTTCACTAAAAGTTCACTAAAAACTTAGTTCAAGTGTAAAAGTGGAAACAAGTCGAGTTTGGTGACAATCACATTCATACACAACTTTACAAACTGGCCTTGCAACATTCATAACATACCAACTCAGGTGTCGTTTTGCGGCTGATTCAATAATGTTTTTTGGTGCAACGACTCAAATCGACTCAAAATAATTTCATTGAATTCGTCATAACATTTGCATAAAAGGATGAAAAAAGAGGTAGTTGGATCAAAAACGTACTATTGTAAAAACCCAATATTGCCACTGATAAGCATCAAATACATTTTCTGTGCATACTTTCAGGCTGAACATTTTTAAGAACAGTGTACCTTGTAAAACTACTTTGCTGTCAAAAGTAATTACAATTTGAGCAATACTGTGTGCGAAGCAGCATGCTTGCCTTTTATGCATTAAGATGTGCATACTTTTAGGCTAAACAGTTTGAGAGATATTGGACACGGAGCAGCGTGCTTGCTTTTTATATATTAAATTCTTGGAATAGCAGAGAAGCAATCCATTTCCACTAAATTACAAAAAATGAACTGATTATTCGATTTGTATGAAAAAGTATATGCGTCGTTGGACACACGAGTGAAGCTTTTTCTTCTTTTAATAGATTTGATAATTTAATGGTTTTTTAATAAAAAAATTTTTAAATTCAAACATTTTATGATAAAAAAGTTAACTAAAAAATACACGTTAATATATACACCAGCTAATATACCAGTTAATATATACATTACATTATTATTTTATTTGATTACATGTTACATAATTTTGAATTATTTTTGTAAATGTTTTGAATTATTATTATGGAAATTTATTAATGAAATTGTTGGTTTTGATATCTAAAATAACAAGCGTATATTACATATCATCGATATATTTAGCAAATACTGCATCAATAGTTGTCCTTATGTCCTTAATCGTATTGTACAAATATTTGGATCGCTTATCATTTGTAAATTACATATTAAGGCATATCAAAAAGGCATTGTTTAAGTGCCTGTGAACATTCAAACAATCGTGGTAAGTTTCGCCCAGTTCAATGCAGCCTGCTCATGTATAGTCATGTATAGTGATGCCAGATTGAGGGTAATTTCCCTTTTTGAGGAATTTTTTCGATAGTCTTGTGAGCTATAAGGGAAAAAGGGAAGCATTTTGCTTGGTCGTACATATAAAAGGGAATTTTCAAATGGAAAACTAAAGGCGTTTTTCTGGTGATTTGCAATTGTAAATTAACACACAAAGCAGTTTTTATAATACTTTTTATAACATGAAGTTGGAGAGTTTAAAAAATATCATATGGTAAATTTTTTCTGTAGGAGTAACGGCGGAACTATATCCGAACTCTGTAACGACTATATTCCATTCATTTATAAACCATACCATCGCAAAACATAAATATCAAACCAGTGTGCTTTTGTCATGCTTCATGCAGATACGTTTATTTCGCCTGTGTCGAGCACCAGATCGAAATTGCAAAAAATTTAGATGGGAACAAAAAGGAACAAAATGTTACGTTAAACACTACACATTTTAGCTCCTAGAATAAGTGCAAGACAACATAATTCCTCTATTTCGATATGGTTCTTTTATTTAGGTGTTTTCATAGCCAACTTCGGTAATTTTTGATGAAATGCAGACCTACCTCGAAACATCTCTTCGATAATGCTCATGAAAGCGTTGATACTGCAGTTGCTCACTTCTATGACATAATTTTCGACTGCTTCACACATTCTGTCCCCTTCACCAGGCAGAAAAACTTTTCGTCATGTCCTCCCTGGTACAATGGAGGAACTACGTGTACTCCGTAACAAAAAGAACAAACTATGGCGGGCATATTTAATTTCGCGTTCTTCTCTTGATCTCACAAATTATCTTTACGCCTTTAACCTTTTTTCCGCACTCTGTGAAACGCTATACGAGTCTTATCTTGCTCATATTCAAACTAAATTGTTGTCGGGTCCTAAAAGCATCTACAAGTTTATAAATATCAAAAGAAAATCTGACAACTACCCATTTACCCTTAGTTTTTTTGAACATCTCCTCAGACAACCCGGAAATAATTGCAAACCTATTTGGAAATTTTTTCAGTCAGTTATACACTAATCATAACGTCGAACTCGACTACGAGTATTTTTCTTTGTTAAGGGACTGTCCTCAAACGTCGCTAACTTCTGTTGATATTACACTAGCTGATGTGTTAGAAAAGATAAATAATAATCTGAAGGACAATTATTCTCCAGGACCCGATGGCTTGCCTGCTATTGTTATTAAAAAATTCGCGGACTTGTTGGCTCATCCCCTATTGGCTCTTTTTCAACTTTCTATTTCTTATTCCGTTTTTCCTAAGTTGTGGAAGAGCTCATACATAATACCTCTACATAAGAAAGGACCAAAAAATGATATTTCCAATTACAGACCTATTGCAAAACTTTCATGTACTCCAAAAATGTTTGAAAGCATTATTTATGACATTCTCTTTTTCCATTGCAAATCTTTTTTTCCTCCCAGCCAACACGGCTTCCTCAAGGGACTATCATTCTTCTTAATCTTAAAGCCTTTGGTTCTCCATCACTCTTTATATCTTGGATTAAGTCATATCTCGAAGAACGCCGTTATAATGTCATCTTTAGATTTTCCAATTCAGATTCTTTTTCAGCTACCTCTGGTGTCCCACAATTTAGTCACCTTGGTACTTTGTTGTTTGTCTTAACAATCTCTGATGTAGATGTCATCATCAAAGAACCCAATCTCTCTGTGTATGCTGATGATATGAAAATCTATCGGCGCATACAAACTAACGAATATTCTCACTATCTTCAAGAAGATTTAGTTAGTTTTTCCACTTGGTGTCAAAAAAATCTTCTAGAGCTCAACGTTAGTAAATTTCAAGCTATTACATATTCACGCAAGCGTCTCCAGCTTCCCCCAAGAACTTATTACTTGCTCGGCAAGCCAGTTCCTCCTGTAAGCTATTTACGGGACTTAGGTATAATATGTGACAAGGAACTTAATTTTAGGTCTCATATTGATAGTATCATTAGTAGAGCCAATTCTGCACTGGGTTTCGTGAAACACTGGTCCAGAGAATTCTCCAATCCTTACGTTACTAAATCTCTCTACCTTACCTTTGTTGGACCCATCCTTGAATATGCCAGCCAGGTTTGGTCTCCTATCTACAACATCCATTCTGTGCGAATCGAAGCCGTTCAACGAAGATTCATTAGGTTCGCACTACGCGGTCTTCCCGGTTCTGACAGTTTCAACTTACCTCCTTATGCAGACCGCCTGAAGTTGATTAACATGCAATCTCTTGCAAAACGAAGAGAAGTTGCAAATGTATGCCCTGCACTACTCCAATTAATATCCTTTAATACCAACCCACGTAACCTTAGGTCTATTCCTTTCTTCCACTTCAACTTTCATCGTACCGACTATGGTTGCAGTGAACCTGTAACCAGGATGCTTCGTGTAACTAACAATTTGATCAGCGAATTCGATTTTCATCTGAGCAGATCTCGACTCCGAAATGCCCTTCTAAACTCCAAAGCCACTTCTTCTTAACTCCAACGCCATTTTTCCCCTCTATAATGATTTCCTTACAATTAAGATATGATACATATTCCCTGTTAATTATTGTAAGTTCCCTTTATTACTTTTCTCCCCGTATTTCCTTTTTGACGTGTTCTTATAATAACGTTTTTCTGGTGGGCGTAATCCGCATTGGATATCCGAATTGGATATCTTTCGAACACTAAAACAAGGAAAGGAGAGAAAAAAAAATACATAAACCCTGTTAGAATAAGTTAAGACCCTGTTAGAATAAGATAAGTTCTTAGTTAATCAGCTTGTATTAAGCTTAACGAATAAATAAATAAATAAATAAAATAAACTCACTTGGAAGAGATGTGTAACGTTAAAAACCACATATTTTGGCTACTACAAGTGCAAGACAACATTTTTTTGTTCATTATTTAGATTTTTCATTCCCAATTTCGCTAATTTTTTTTAAATGCAGATCTACCTCGAAACTCACTTCTAAAAAATGTAACGTTAAAAACTGGTTATATTTTCACAACAACAAAAGTTTGTTTACATAAAATTCAAGTCTTGAGGCCTACTTTCATATACGCATACAATATTTTTTGGTTTCATGAAATATTTTCAATATATTTGCAGAAATATGCGTGTTCTCTCTTTCTTTATGCTATTCACTCTCCCTCATTTCCTTCATGGATAGATCCGTCTTTGAGGCCAGATTTTCTGCGTTTTAATATATATTTTAAAAATTTTAAAAATTTTTTTGACAAACATTTCATACGATTTATTTTGCTCCTGAATTTATGAATACAGGTTTAGCAAAAAGCCCGTATTGTTACTCCGTTGTCTTCAACAACGGTATCAAAGACAATGTCTTCGAAATCTACTTTCGCTACTGGGTTTTTATGGAAAAGATTTTTTTTATAACAAATACAGTACAGTCTCGCTAATCCGGACACATATAGTTTCGGTGTATATCCGTATTACTGGATGTGTCTGGAATACAGAAAGCTGAAGAATTTGTTAAACAAATTTGAGCATATTTGAATGCATAGTTGAGCCTTATAAATTAATTCAAACGCTTTTACTATGAAATTTTCGAAAGCAAATTGGCATCACGAAATAGACCCCAATTGAAATAAGCCCCAATGCAATAACACCCAATTAAATAAGTCCTAACGAAAATTAAATAAACCCCAAGCGAAAAATGAAAGAATTCCCCAAAGCAATGAAATAATTCCCAAATTGAAAATGAAATAAGTTCCAAAATTTGGGGTTTATTTCATTATAAAATAACACCGAACATAAAAAATACTAATGAGCTTCAATGAAATATCCCCCCAAAGAAATGAAATAAGCCCCATGTAAAAGATTTCTAAACATAAAATTAAATTATCCCCAAAATTAATGAAGTAAGCCCCAATGAATAGGCACTACTGTACTCCAGTTATAAACTGGATGATTTTCTGAAAAGTCTGACTAGTACAAATAATCAAAAAATTATGAACCAACTGGAAATAAATCAACGCATGAAAAATAATCTTTTAGAAGCCCGAATATGACTACTTAATACGGAGGATATAATTAATTTTCATACCGTTCCAGAATTTATAATTAATTCCTTTTTCGGAGAGGGAACCTACAAGTTACGATTAATTACAACTACTTTTGGCTTTGTGAGTGGTTTAAGTACAATTCAGTTATTTTCTTTGATACGATGATCAAATATACAAAATGCGAAAAATCTTTTATTAAAGTTTCAAAGCAAATTAATTTTACCCACTTCCACGGTATAGTTGCTTTCATATGCGACTTTTACAGAAGAAATAATTTGTAAAAGACGCAACAACACGGAAAAAAGAATGCAAAAATTTATCAAAAATTACAAAATGTGAAAAAAATTAAAATGAATTTTATTGTAAACAGCACTTCGATAACCTAAATTAAGCAAAATGAAAAAGCCCCAAATAAAATGAAATAACCCCAAAATTTAAGACATGAAATAACCCCCAAACCGAATGAAATAAAGCCCAAAAAAATCAAAATTAAATAAACCCCAACTAAAATTTTATTGGGCCTTTTTTATTGGGTCTTATTTCATTATGAAATAAAAGTTATTGGGCCTTACTTTTATTTCATAATGCAAAAAGACCCAAACAAAAAATGAAATATTTCCCAAAATTTATGCAACAGCCCCCAAAAATGGGGAGTTATTTCATATGAAGTAACACCCAAAAATGTATGAACTTTTTTGGGTTTACTTCATTATTTTTTGGGGCTTATTTTAATTGGGGTCTATTTCGTGGTGCCAAAGAAATTACATATAAGAACATAAATAATGAATAATAATAAGTTAACATTGTTTCACAAAAATACATTTACATAATGCTTGATGCTTACCTTTTCTGATATTTTTTTCCCTTTTTCCTGGACCAATTTTGTTTCAATAGTTTTGCCTTTTCTTTGCTTAAATTTAATTTTACCTGATCCTTGGAATGTTTGCTACACATATTTCTGAATTTTGTCTTTATTTTTCTTTATATCAAAAATTTTAAATTTTTATTACTTGAATTTTTCATCTGAACATCGTATTGATTTTCACAGTTTCAATAAAATCTAAAATTTTACACCTCTGAAGGATATATCGTTTTATGTTGCCTTTTTGTCGCTGGCATTCTAAGAATCTACTAAAACTTTTTAAATTTTAATATTTACACGATTATCAACGTATAGAAAAAAATTCACGGTGTGAAGCCTTGTTCTCATAAAAAACCACGTTTACTTAACGAAATACATTCGAAAAGAAAACGTTGACTTGATTTACATAGCGACAGTCAATTTGTAAACCAAACTTGTTCGATTTTCTTTTTTGTCCGAACTATGGAGGTCATATATCAAAAATGTCCGAAGTGTAGAGATGTCCGTATTGCTGGGAAGTCCGGTATTGCGAATGTCCAGATTAGCGAAACTATACTGTACTTATGTATTAATCAGAGCAAATAGTTTTTAAAACAGATTCTATACTCTAATTCTTTCAGTTATAAAAATTTTGCCATGCTTATGTCTACGAACATGTGCATTGTTTTTAATACTTTAATTAACTTTTGTGCATACAATTTTATACCTAAATAAAGTTATGTTTGAGAGATGTTTTATAGATTTTACAAAATTGTAAGAGGGAAAAAAGGAAATTTTTTTCATGTGTTCGCGGGAAATTATACATAAATATACTTGCAACACTATGTATAGCATAAGATAAACTGTAAGAATATGCATAACTTCAGGCTGAACATTTTGGAGGACATGTTGTAAAAGCACTGTATCAATGGCAATGACTTATATGTATTAAGATGTGCATACTTTCAGGCTGAAAATTTTTCAGCACAGTTTGAGCGATATAGGTGCAGAGCAGTATGCTTGTCTTTTATGTATTAAGATTGTTATCTGGTGCAATATATCTTCAGTTAATACTCAATATTGAATAAACCAACCAACGCAACAAAGAATATTCGATCAGTTGGTAGTGTATAGGACTATTAATCGAAGGGTAACGAGTTCGATTCTCACTACATACTAGGAAATATTTTTAATTTTATATTATCTTGGTGTAACAGACGCAAGCAAAAAGCAACAACAATTCTAAGAAAAAGGTGTATGGAAAAAGTATCGTTTTTGATATTTCACTCAAGCAAATCACAAAACGAGACGTAAAAAGCTTCGCTTCAAAAATTACAGGGTTTTTGTGACCGCCAAAGTTTCAACTATCAAAGTGATATCATTCAAAAGACAACCTGCCAACACTTGAAATATCCAATTTACGCTTGTGATCGCCAACTAACAGCCCTATTCTGGTTGTTACCTTAACAAGATATAGTTAAGGAGCTCTTGTTAAGCTGATTGTTATGTTATGTAAATGTTGGTATTCTTAAAACCATTAACAACATAAAAGCTTAAAAAGCTTTTAAAGTTCAACATGCATGGTGAAAATCGATATGCCTATTGAAAAAAGAGATGCGCTATATAAACAGATGCTTCGCTATATAAACAGATGCAGCTTGTGACTTTGCAAGCGCTTGAAAAATTTGCAACGGCTACTGAAAGATTTCATTATTAACACTTAAAATAAGTAAAAATTTCTTCCATTTTTCAGTTTAATGTAATTAAACTCAATATTATATTATAATATGTATTTTTTTATTATTTTCACCACAATTTTCTATCTAAGCACATACATTTCATTCGTTGTTAAGACTCTTTCTGTTATTAACAAAATTGTAAGGAAAAGAGCTTTTAAATTTGCAGTAGAATACGAAACCTTAACAAATTGTTAATATTAACTTTTTTGTTAATGTGGTGAGCTTAGTTAAGCTACCAGAATAGGGCTGTAAGTAAGCAAGTAAGTAAAGCTTCATCTTCATTTGGTTTTGCCATTTAGACTATAATTTTGTTGTCATTAAATGCGAGATTCAATTATTGTCTTTTTAAATTCGTGACTCGACGATATAATAAAAAACAAAAAATCGAATAAATAATTAGTACCTACTTTTGCATCAAACACGAATACGACAATTATTTTGAAATAGTTGGTATTTTAATCTATCAAAATGTGAGCGCTAGAAAATTGTATGCTTCATATACGCAACAGCGAAAGCAATAACATCACAAAGATAGCACCGTCGTTGTAACACTTGCAGGCACACACCTGGGCACCTAACCACAAACAAACACACAACATTTATCCCAACCATTACAACTTATGTACGTGAATTCATCTCAACGGTTAATTGGTCATTTGATGCTAAGCTACTTATGGCAGCAACCCACTCACTTCAGCTTCACTCGAGGGTTCCCCCACCAATCTGAGCCGTTCAAGTACCCAACGTAAGTGTGTAGAGTGCCTTTAATTACTACACTTCATGCGAGCTTCAAACTTATCTATTTAAGCTTTTCTTTTGCCTTTTTAAAATGCCGACTATTTTCGTGGTTGTTGAAGTTTAGTGTAGTTGATCACACAAGATTGATCACAAAATACCGCAAGATCAGATGTCATTCGACAGAGTTGGATTTGTGTAGCGAAAGGCATGTTAACAATGCGATAAACCAGGTTTAAGTTGGGTCAATTTGTCAGCTTTGGCATGGGAATATATAATGTGTACGGTGTTTGAGGGAGTTTCTAAGGGCTATCGAGACAAGAGAAATTTACGTGTGTGTGGATAATGTTTTGTTAAGAGCAATGATCACGTTCAAGTTCAGAGTTTAGAGCAATGTTAAAAATTTGAACGCGCTTTTTTTTGCGCTCAGAATACGCTTATCATGTAGTAAAATACTCTGAAGCTTGTACGTTACATTTACTTATGTATGCATTTTGCTTCTATACAAATTTGGTTTTGCTAGCAGTTGAGAATGTTTTGTTTGATGTGTGCTCAAACATGTTGGACTCTGATGGCATAACACATGCTCATACTGAAGATAAACATGATAACGACGCTCATGTTAACACCAATAGAAAAAAAAATGACATGACCTCTCCATATATTTGATGTATTTCTTACTAACTTAGTTTTGATGATTTTTTTATAGGCGAAGATTATAATTTGTTAGATTGTTATTCAGTCATAAAAAATCTGACAAATGTAGATTAAGAAACTTGTATCTGTGTTTTGTTACTTACTTTTGTGACCACTTGTTTTATGATATAATCCCCCCCCCCAATCACGTTTAGTTAAAAATTTTTGCGCATATACCATATAAGTTTATGAAAACTTCTTCTGTTGAATGTTTAAAGAATTTGCTGAATTTACATTTTCAATTGCATTTGTGCTAAATATCAATACTACCAAAAATAACCAGTAGTGATATGATTATTTTTTCTATAACATTTCAGTTGGCCTCGTTTGCTGTCAATACACATTAGATTGAAAGTGTGTTGAAATGGAAATATTTTTCAAATGATTGAATTAGCTGTCAAAACGAAACACCAACATTAATTGATTACATCGTTAGATGCGATCCTTTTATGCAGCACCAGTTTTTTTGGAGCTTACTCCTTACGAGTATTAACATTTGTTTAAAGAAATTAAGAATTTTAATTTAAAGGAAAAAACTATTTTTTTCAAACTTATTAAAAATTTTTAATAATTGTTTTATTTACCATTTATCAATTTTATCAATTGTCTTCATAGAACGCCACAGTGGTCTAGGACGTTGCTGTAGCGCGAAAAAAATCGAAGGAGTTGAGCTATCTAAACTAAATTTGATATCGAAATGTAGAATTAAGCTTTTAATTTGAATTCTTATTTTTATTGTAATCGAACTATTAAAAGCACCTCCAGTACTAGGTTCAATACAAAAAACACTATAAATAAGTTTAAAGTCCATACTTTTCATAGCATTTTAAAGAAAATCGGTATTTGAACTTATGCTCAAGCCTGAAATGTTACCACAAAACTGTTTGCAAGTGAGCGTGGTAGTTTTTAATTAAAAAAAAACATAATAAATTCGAAAATCTCCACAATTCTATACTTACTTACTTAGTTGGCGCTACAACCGTATGTCGGTCTTGGCCTCATCTAAGAACTTGCGCCAGCCATTTCTGTTTTTCGCTTGTTGGCGCGAGTTGGAAATTCCAAGCTTCGTCAGGTTGTCCTCTACTTGGTCTTTCCAACGAAGATGCGGTCGTCCTCTTCTGCGTTGACCGCCGCTGGGTACCGAATCGAATGTTTTCTTCACTGGAGCATCGTCTTTCATGCGCTGAACATGACCAAGCCAGCGAAGCCGCTCGATTTTAATGCGCTTGACTATGTCGATGTCAGCGTACAGCTCATACAGTTCATCATTCCACCGTATTCGGTACTCGCCATTGACGCAGATTGGTCCGTAGATCTTGCGAAGAATCTTTCTCTCGAATGCTTCTAAAGTCTTTTCATCTAAACTGCTCAGCGTCCAGGTTTGTGATGCATAAACTAGGACGTTCATGATGAGCGATTTATAGAGCGTGATTTTCGTTCGTCGAGAGAGGGCTCTGCTTCACAAAACTGAGCCCAAAGTAACACCTGCTGGCAAGAGTTATTCTTCGCTTGATCTCAATGCTGATGTCGTTGGTTGAGTTAATGCTGGATCCCCGGTAAACGAAGTTCCTCACAACCGCGAATGAGGTATTGTCAACGGTAACGTGGGTTCCAAGACGCTGGGACTGTTTGTTTGTTGACACTAAGTATTTCGTCTTATCTGCATTCACTGCCAGACCCATTCGACTTGACTCTCTTTCTAATCTGGAAAATGCTGCACTGACTTCGCGCGTATTATGGCCAATGATATCGATGTCATCAGCATACGCAAGCAGCATAACACTCTTGTAGAATATTGTGCTACTACGTCTCAGATCAGCAGCTCGGATGACCTTTTCCATCATTAGGTTGAAAAAGTCGCTCGATAAGGAATCACCTTGTCTGAAACCTCGTTTGGTAATAAATGGTGGGGAGAGGTCCTTCCCGATTTTAACTGCGCTGCTGGTGTTGCTCAGTGTCATCCTGCAAAGTCGTATTAGTTTTACAGGAATACCAAATTCAGACATGGTGAAGTACAGGTGCTTCCTTATTGGGCTGTCGAAGGCGGCTTTGTAGTTGACAAAAAGATGGTGGGTGTCGACTTGTTTTTCTTGAGCCTTCTCCAAGATTTGTCGTAGCGTTAAAATCTGGTCGAGGGTGGACTTTCTAGGTCTGAAGCCACACTGATAAGGTCCCATCAGTTCGTTTACAATGGGCTTCAATGGGCCACAATTCTATAACCTACCGTTATTTAGGAAGCATGCATTTGCATCATCAGAAACATTAATCAAACAAATTGTATCATATTTAACCATATTAATTTAATTAGTAAATGTTGTCGAAATTACATTTTAACCAATATATATTATTATTTACTATCTGAACTCGAATCCACTTCAGTACTTGTACTTGTGTCGAAAATTAATGTACATTAAAGTAAATCCACAGCTTCAGAATCAAGTTGTATGTTGTTTTTGTCACGGTTCTTTTCAAAAAGAAGGTAGTTCAATAAATCTTCATTGGTATGATACGTTGAATCTTTTCTAGTTCTGTGCTCTCGGACAAACTTAAAATCCATATTTTTGGCTTCTTGAGCCTCTTCACCGAGCTGGCCTATAGGCAATAAAGCATGACTGATCATATCAGCTCCATGAATTAAAATTTTATGTACGCTTATCGGCATATAGTACCATGAATACAGCTTAATGTATTTTTCCGCTGTTTCCATGGTGTATTTTTCAAATTTTTCGGCATCTATTTCATAACCACTCGATATTGTTTGGAGAATTATATGAAATCTATGTATGATTTCTATGTCGACTCCGGTTATGTCAGCTGCTTTTTCAGCATTATGAAAAAAAACCCTCGCAGTGTTACCAGTGTTTGTAGTCCCATATCTAGGCTTAGGTTGGTCAACTAGAATATCTAGTTCTTTCTGCAGTGATCGATAATAAGTTTCTTTCTTTCTTCCATTTTATTTTTATTATCTTTTCTTGCCTGCCAACACTTAATTTCCATTCTATAACCTAAATGAAGGCAACACTCGAAGAAACGCTTCCAGGCATGTAGGCTAGACAGCCCAGATTAACTATTATAGGAGTTTTCATATTCACATTCAAGTTATTCATTTCCTTTGGGGTAGCTTTACATATGAAGCAGCTCAGCGTTGATTTTGTTCCTGATAATGGTTAGGTTAGGTTAAACCGGATGCCTTCGTGAAGGCTCACATAGACCAATTCAGGTCCTTAGTGGTACCGGTAGCGAACAAAAGGAACCTTTGTGTTTGTTTTTAAAAGTCTTTAAAGATTTGCGTTGAGTTAGGAGGGATTCAAGAGACACCCTGGCTACATCTTTAAGCGACGGGAATGTCGATGAGCCTAGGTATTTTAGTCTCGATCTAAGTAGGGCGGGGCATGTGCATTGTAGGTGCTCCAGGGTCTCCTCTGTGCCCGGTTCCTTGCACTTCCTGCAGTTGTCATCCGTGGTGATGCCCAGCTTCCTCGCGTGGGCTGCCGTCATGCAGTGACCAGTGAGCATGCCCACTAGTGTCCTGCAATCTTTGCGCGGGCGTGCCAAGATGAACAGAGTTCGTTTTTCGCATTGTGCATTGCACATGATTTTCGAGATTTTGCACGATGTCGTATCTTTCCATCTACAGTTCACTGCTATTGTGGCTCTTCTTTCGAGGTTCCTGTACAACTCTTGTAGCGGAGTAAGTACATGTTCTGCGAGTTCTGATTCCAGCCCGGCGCCTTCCTTTGCTAAACCATCTGCCATCTCGTTTTCCTCAATGCCCTGGTGGCTAGGGACCCAGTAGATGCGCACTCTTTTCGAAGCGCATAGTACATCTAGTGCATCTCTGCCAGCCAAGACACTTTTGGACTTGATGCCAGCGGAGCGCATGTCCATATTTACTGGTCCATACTTAGAATGGTTTCAAGCGCTTTAGTTGGAGTTGACTTCAGTGCCCCCGTGATGCATAGCGCTGCCTGCCGCTGAGTTTTCTCCAAGTGCCTGAGGAATGTTGATTTGTTCACAGCCGGCCACCACACAATAATCCCATAGAGTAGAATAGGACGCACTACCGTTACATAGATCCAGTGCATCAGGATTTCCTGATAATACATTACTAACTTTTCCATCCACCATAGTCAAAACAAGTTTATATTTTATAGTTTTCCCATCGTATGAAAAATCGTGTAAATCATTAATTTGTTTTTTATATGTTCCGTTTCGTTTAACGTCGTATCAGGAGTCTCTTTACAAAATTTAAATTTTATTGGCCTACAAAACTTGGGACGGGATTTTTCCATAAAATTTTGGACTGGTCGTTCAAGTCCCTCAATTGAATAGGCACAAGTGAGCATATTAGTACAGATGAATCATCCTTACAATTTTTTACTAATTGTCTGTAGTTACTTTGCTCAGAGGTTCCATCTATTCCCCATTTACAAAAAAAAAAACAAGCTTGTCACTAGAGTATAGTTCAATTACTTCCGCTTGTAGTTCACAAATTCGTCTTATAGTAAGATCAAGAAGATCTTGCAATTTCATCTTTCCTCCTATTTCATTCACTATAATAGAATTCTTATCTGGATAACACGCCTGTTTTGCAGACAGTATTTAACTCCAAGCAGGATAAATGTCTACTTTACATTGTTTTGCCGCTGCTCTGTAAGCTAAGTACGTTGATTAACTTGATTTTGTGGTGATAATTAAACTTAATGCTTCGTATTAGGAGACGTATTTTGAGTAACATCTTTAACTATATAGGCTGCAGTTCGTTTACCACATTTCCTTAAACTTACTTGAGCTGCAAACGAAAGTTCTTCGGTTTTTTACTTTCTAAGTCTTTTACTTTCATTTGCTGACTTCTTTTGCACAATTCCTTAAACGGTTTGCGTGGTCTGCCTTTCACAGAAGGTCCTGAAGTAGCTGTGTAGTTTTTCTGTTTGGTCTAATTTTATAGGTAGCTTCAAACAGTTTTTATTTTTAAACAAAAACTTTCCTCGGTTTCTGCAACAAGGTTTTCAGCGCAGTTCGACTTTTTTAATAAATTTTTCCAAAATTGGCTTAAAAACTTCAACTGAAATATTATTTTTCTCCAAAACGTATGAAATCAACTCATTACAAGCCAATCTCTCTTGTCAGATGCTTACATAAATGTCATTTCTGGAATAACTCTAAATGAGTCAATACTGAAAAAGAAATAAAAAAAATGACGCCGCACGTAAACGCATCTTATTTATTATCTTATGTTGAGAACATAAATTAAACTACTAAAAAAAATTAACTTCAATCCCTGCAAATACTTGCACAATTTCTAAACCCTGCTTTTATCGACAATGACTGGCAATATTTTTATTATTGCCGGTTATGATATTTCTACACTTACAACTTAACAAAAACTTACCACCATTGCTATCAGACATGATAGAGATATACCGCAGAATATAATCAACCACACTGAACCAAAAAGGTACATTATATTAATGAAAAGGTGCATTAATTTCAATGAATTATTCATTGATTTTGGTCCAATGAACTGCAGTCATTGATTTCAATGAATTTTCTTCATACTTTAATGAATAGTTCATTAAACTTAGTTATTTTCAATGAATGGTTCCTTGAATATCAATGTACACTTCATTGAATTCAATGAACACGTTCATTAAAAAATGTCAAATTAAATGCTGTTTTCATTAAATTTAATGAAAAGTTCATTGAATTCAATGTAAGGTTCATTGAATTCAATGTATAGTTCATCGAATTTAATGTATAGTTCAATGAACCTTACATTGGATTCAATGTATAGTTCATTGGATTCAATGTATAGTTCATTGAATTCAATGTATAGTTCATTGAATTTAATGTATAGTTCATTGATTTTAATGTTTATTTCATTGAATTTAATGTATTAAGTTCATTGAATTTAATGTATTTAGTTTATTGGATTCAATGTACAGTTCATTAAATTTAATGTATTCAGTTCATTGAATTCCTTGTATATTTCATTAAATTTAATCTATTTAGTTCATTGGAATGAATGATCTATACATTAAATTCAACGAATTATTTGTTAATCCCTCTCTAAACATTTTTAAAATAAGAAAATAATTACAATTTAAACAATATTTTTTTATTTTAAAGAGTCAATTAATATACAAATTTTCGAAGTTTTTGAATAGTTTTTAAATTTTTAAAAATTTACGGCAATAAACTCACACACGAGAGTGCATACCGCAGGATATTTTAATTGAAATAATTGAAAATTTTTAAAGCACACATCTGCGGCTCTAATAAAACTAGCAAATTAAAATATTACACCATCCATGAACACATAAAATTGTTGGAATGAGGAGAAGTTCTTCTTTCCAACAGCAAGGATTAATGTTTGAGTATTTTCGCCATTAGTTTTTAAAAACTCAATATGCTCCTCGACTTCCTGGATGCTGCTTCCAACAAAAACGAATGCCTCTTGGGAACTGGTAATTGTATGATTTAGGAAAGTTTTTCTTCCAAAGTTTTCTTTACTGCATACTTTTTACATACATACTGAAGGCTCCAAAGAAGTTTCATCAGCAGTACTGTCTGGAAAGATATTAATTGAAAAAATAACTATTTATTTATTTAGCCTCGAGAAAAATTAAGCTTACCACTTTAATTAGTGAAATCTTCAATTTCTGCCAACTTTGCCCGCACATCTTTATCTTTTATGTGGTTTTCATCCTTTAAAAATGTAAACATTTTTTGAAAATGATGGCAGCAGTCACTTAAAACGCCAGGTATATTTCTGAAAGCGACGGAGAAATCTTTATAAATCTAGAAGATATTATAAATGAATATAATATATTTATTTTTAATTTAATGAGATCTTTTTTCGTTCAATTATATCACAGCTGTTAAATTGCGATTACGATTAGTAATTAGCAATTTTTTTTTGTTTTTGTATCAAGACAATGCACAACACGTAAATGTTTTTTAAAGGCTGAAAAATTACTAAATACTAGATTGCAAATTTCATTACAACAGCGGTAAACACTATTAGCAGATATGAGACGATTTTTTTTTATATGAACTAAAAGTAATTCAACAGATTTAAATTTTCTTTTACATTCAATGCACAACATTTTCTTCACTTTTAATTTAATTTATTATCACCTTTTATCTAAAATTTACACACACAATTGCCACACGTCTTCACAACTTCGCATTTCACTTCAAACAAAATTGGGAAGGGAATAAATTAATATACATTGAATTTAATGAACTGAATACATTGAATTTAATGAACTATGCATTGAATTTAATGAACTATACATTGCATTTAATGACCTAAACATTGAATTCAATGAAATGTTCATTAAAAATCAATGTATGCTTTGTTAAAATTTGACTGACAACTGGAATCAATGTACTTTTCATTGATATCAATGAAAAGTCCATTAAAATAATGAAAACAAATCATTGATATTTATTAAGACATTTTTAATGAATATAACTTCATTGATTCTAATGAACAGTACATTAAAAACTATGAGCAATTTATTAAAATTCAATGATTTTTTCACTAAAATCAATGAATTAATTTTAACGTACGCTGTTCATTAAATTTGTTTTTTCTGTGCAATATAAGTTAAAAAAAAAATAGATAACAATTGATACAAAGAACAATTTTTCAAGTTTCTTCTTGTTATGACAATTCTTCACTTTTAAACAGACGTTCACAATTATCAAAAATAACTGTAAACAAAAGGGCTGCCAACTCTTCAAAATAATGCAAATGACTCAAATTGGTACTTTTCTAAAGAATTGGATATTTTTCTTTCAAATGAGGTAGTTTTTGATAATTTAGGTCCACTTTCATTTTTGGACTTTTTTCGCGCTGGGAAGCCCATTTAGACCTGTTAATATTGTTGGTATATATAATAGAAACCAATTCAAAATTAGGTTGAAAAAAAAGTAGACTTTAATGAAAAACATAAAGCATTTGTAATAAAAACACAAATGAATATTCTACACACAGAAAAAACTCATTGTAAAATCAACTAGAAACATAATGATTTTACATGTTTCCCCTATGATTTTGCTTTCTAGAGATTAATAGTAAAATCATTGTGATTTTCATGTAAAAATCGCAACAAATTTTCATGTTGAATCATTATGAAATCATGTAAAATCAATATGATGGTCATGTTGAATCATTATGAAATCATATAAAAAAATTATGATTGCCATGTTGAATCATTATGAAATCATTATGAAATGCAGCTGAATCCTAACCTCAGTTTGAAATAAAAAGAACTTCAAGTTGGCTTTATTTAGTTTTTTTTTTATTGAAAAATATAAAAAATACGACTAATAATTACAAAATATACCTTAATTTTTCTCCAACTAAAAATTTTTTCTCGATAACGTGCATGAAGTCCTATGGGTGGTTTAGCTTCCTGTTTATCTTCATTAGATAAGTACCATAAACTTTCCTAGTCAACTAAAGCTTCTGTTTCTATTGAAAAGTAATACAGCATTTTGATATTATTTTGTTATAGCAACATAAGTCACATATCACATTACCTTGTTCATCTGCGTCAGTTTATGGATTCGAATACTTCCACTTGTATTTACTTTTCATTCCACTTGTTTTCTTCTTCTCGCGATAAAACTTCCAATGTGCTAGAAACAACGGAACTTCTTCAGCACGCAAAATTTTTTTTTAACATGATGCAATAATAATTTTACTAGATGTCATAATAATTCTACATGAAATGATTTTACATGAAATCATAATGAATTTTATGTTGCTGCCACTATGATATCAAAAATCATGTAAAATGAAATCAACTATGCATCACAATGATTTTACTATACAAAATTTTTCTGTGTGTATTTCCACCAATTCACTTTCATTCTATAAATAAAAATGTTTGTAATAGCTATTAATTTTTTAAATGAAATAAGCAATGGAATTTATTCACACAGAAAAATTTTGCATAGTAAAATCATTGTGAAGAATGTATGATTTTACATAGTTTAACCCTTTCATAACCCTATATCACGCAAAAGCGCCAATTTCAATTGTTTACCTAAAAATTTCTTAAACAGTTGTAAAAATAAATAAAAACAACTTTTGTTTTGAAATTAATACTTTATTTATAAAAATATTTGCAAAAAATCTTTTGCTGCAGATATAGAGATTAACATATTTCAGGGATTACAGCATGCTTTTTAAAATAAAATTCCATGATTAACGTAATTTAATAACTTACCAGAAAAAAATTTTTAATTCTTATTACTTTTTATTAAAATTTTAATCATTTAAAAATATATTCCAAATATAGCAAAACACAAGCTGCTGCCAAATGCAAAATCATGTTGTTGCAACTAAAAATAACTGTTGATTTATTTACTCTCTAATTTAAAAGTTAGAGTTATTTTGAATGTTGATGAGTCATTTAAAAGAATTCCGACTTAATTGTGATCTTTGAGTTATTTTTCTAGAGCAATTTCTAAATGTTGCAGATCTGCAACACGGCGCGATATAGGGTTAAAGCAATATTTCTATTTAAATAAATATTTTTGCATTTCACTCTTAAAGTATTTAGATTATTATGATAATTGATTACACTCTAGATCTGAAATATCCAGAGATGAAAAATGAGCGTTCGCAGATCTGAAAACTGTAGAATTAAAAAAAAAAAAATAAACTGACCATTTCAGCCCTTGAAAGGACTTTGACCTAGCTTCTATTGATCAATTGTGTTGTGCGTGTTATTAAATGTTTGATCGCAAATGACCGAGAACTGGACTTACGTATTTTATGCCGACTCCAAACGACTTATGTTCTCAAGAAGCTTTACATGGCAATTTTTACTCTCTGAGGTTTGTATATTGTCTGCAGAGAGGTGACGAACGAACAGAAAAATTAATTCAATTGAAAAAACTTTCTGTCCGAGCTGGAATTGAACCCGGGCTACCGCGGTTCTTTAGTTTAGGGGCCACGCACTCTACCCACTAGGCTACGGACGCCACTCTAGAATTACAAAATCTTAAAAATACTATAACTTTGGCTCCAGAGCACTTGGAGACTTCTAAAAACTCTTAAATTAAAGGTGTTAAATAGTACTACTAAACCTTATACTAAATACAATTTTTATTTGGTGGATTCTTTCAGAAAGTTTGATATTCTGACGAATTTGAAAAATTTTTTCCTAAAATCTGTTCAGAATAGAATTCGAAAATCGTCCTGAAAAATAGAATTATTTATATATTTATGATTTAAATTTTTTTCACATAGTCTACATATACTTCAGTAATAAAAAAAAAATTGTTTCACTGATCTTCAATGCATACGCTTTTATAGAGATCAATATTTATCAAACAACTACGAAGAAGTTGAATTTTTATGATATGCGGACATTCTAGGGCATTGCACCCCCTGAAGAAATCAATTATGGACCTTCTCCTTGCACAGGTTTTTTATTTATGAATGAAGGCACCAGAAAAATGCTATTAGAAGTGAATTAAAAATAAATAAAAAAAACGATGCTCCCTAATATACAGGGGTCATTATGCCTATACTTCTATGCGGAGCAACGATTAGTGACCAGCCTTGGACAAGGTCACATATTTTAACCAGCTCCGAAAAATCCAAGGAATGGCATCTATACGTATCAGCGGTGCTCTAAGAACAACATCGACTGCGGCTTTAAAGACCATACTTCACCTTTTATCGCTCGAGGTCTTTAAAGTAGAGGTGTTCCACGCACACCTGCAACACAACTGCAGTAGTTCTTGAGCTAGAACAAAAAAGAAAAATATTTTTTTACTTATAAAAGCTTAATCTAAAGAAATACGTAGGGTATTTAAGAAATATTAAATTTAAAAAATTTGGGAGTTGTTTAACTTACGGGACACGCACTCTACCAGTAAGCTACAGCCACTTTACAATCATACAGTTCCTTATATTCTGTAGTTATTCGACTAGCCAGGCTGAGCTATTTCGTACATTGTACGAACAATTCGTACGGTCAACCTACGAATGAATTTTTTCCACTAATATGGTTTTTCATTCGTAAATAGTACAAAAGCATTAGTAAATACTACGAATGTAATGGAAAAAATTACTAAGTTATTCCTTCGAGAAATTCATGAATATTATTATTTATATTTACACAATAATTTGTACAATGCACCAAGCGCGTCGGAAGCGAATTTCATCTGGGGGGGCAGTACAAATGCCCCCATTTGTACTGCCCACCATTTGTACGGCAGTACGGCAGTACAAATGGTGGTACAAAAAAAGTTCACCAAAATTTCTTCACATGAAACATGAAGAAGAGAGAAAGAAGAGGAAAATATATAATACAAAAATATTATCGTTGTAAAAAAACTGATATTTTGAATAACTTTTCCTTTTAAATTGTTTTATCTAGCTAAAAAAGTGCGGGGGCAACTGCCCCCTTTCCCCCCGCTTCCGACGCCAATGCAATGCACTAATACGAATTGATTTATTTTTGCTTAAGAACATCATTAGTATATAAAACGAATATATTCGTAGATACTACATCAGGTATTAGTAGATTTTACTAATGAATTCGTAAAGATATCACAATACAAATACTTTGTATATTGTACGAATATTTGTAGAATGTACGTATATTTTGTTTACGAATATCATGCGTAGAAATTTTACTAATAAATATTTTGAGAGCAGGGACGAGGAGGAGGAAGAAACCATCTTCCATGTTCCTGAATGCACTTTTTTTTTTTTTTTTTTAGATTGAACCAACGCTCAGGGGATGCCCCCTATAAATGTATAAGCATTGTGTTGATTCGGAAGATGGGTGATAGTTAGTTGGAGGGTGGATAGATGGAGTAGTGTCGGTGAAGATTTGTTTTGAATTTGCATAGCTCAAAACCGCCGGGAAACACGCTCGCAGGGAGACTATTCCACAGCTTAACCGTGCGACTAAAGAAAGAATTATCGCGGTATTGCGAGGTACTATTGGGCATCGATGCAATAGTAAAGGGGTGGGCTTGGACAGTTGCCCGAGTGAACCTGGAAAAAACACGAGCTGGTGGCGTCAGGCCACGTATCTCCCTTGAACACTTCCCATGGTAATACCTATACAGAAGGCTTAGGCAACCAACATTACGTCGATGGCCAAGAGAGTTGAGAGAGTATGAAATACTTTCATCCCCTATCAAATATATCGCACGACGTGGAATTCGACCCAGAAGCTCCAAATAAGATTTTGAAGCCCCTGCCCAAATGTGCGAAAACCTGGGGTCGTTCTTCTTTTCCGAGCTTGACGACCTGTCAAGGACATACGTCAAACGTCTTATAAACTTCACCAAAAGCTCAATGTGGTTCCAATCGGATTGAAGGCCAAGTGTGCAGCGGCATCACAATAGACCTCATTGGTCTAAGTGAGTCGAGGTACGTGCGTATGGTTTACTCACGTGTAGTGGCTGCCACCTCAACCTAACCTTACCTAGGTTCGAATAAAGATTAAAACTTATTTGCAAAATTTACAGCCATTGTATGCAATTTTGTTGAATTAAAGGAGATTTTACAATTTCCATAAAGCCACTTTGTATAGGAGGAACACGCGATTTTCATTCGATTTTTACAAATATGATTGACTGTAGGAACGTCAAAAAGACACACGCAAATGCCGAAACACATAAACTTATTTTTCGGTAGTAGAATTTATTGGCATACTCAGTTTTTCTCAATTAGATCAAAATCTTGAGATATTTGCGATTGAAATTTAGTCACTTTTAGAACCATTTTTAGCATATTTTCCTTATTTTTGGAGACCAAAAATTTTGACCACCTCCGATTTTGCTTAAACTTTCGGAATTTAATATATTTATGATATAAAAACACTGTTTTCAGTAAAAAGGTTTTAAGAATTTTTTAAAGTTTTTTACGTTAAGCATTAAAATTTGGTCGAAATGGAAGAAAAAGCGAAATTGCTTAGTCAAAAAGGCTAATTCGAATTTCACGTTGGAGGTATTTTTGAGAAGACAATACAAAGTAATTGTTAAAAAACTATAAAAGTTTTCTTTAATGAAGGTCAAATGAAGGGCAAACAGTAAAATAAATGTTTACTTGATTTGGAAAAACTGAATAAGACACTAAATTCTACGACCGAAAAATAAATTTATGTGTCGTGGCGTTTTTTTGTGTTTTTCAAAAGTTGAAATTTTTTAAAGTTAAAGTTCATAACATATTGTATATTAGTTTTAATATAATTCTTGGAGTTTGAACCTTTTGAGCTTTTTTTCAACCTTTTTGATTGTATAATTTAACGAAAAAGATAAATTGTTAACTTTAATATGTAACAATATTTTAAAAAATTTTCGATTTTACTTTTAAGCTTAACTTTCTACATTAAAATGCTTTTTTGTCACTTAATAACATTAAACTTTCAACCAGTAAAGTTATTTTTGTCTTATTTGCCTACATTTTTAAGACATAAATGTTGATAATTTCAAATTTAGACAGAAGGTTTATTTTTACTTACACTCAAAAAATTTATTAGTAAAATTTCTATGAATGATATTAGTAAATAAATAGCTAGAGCATTAGTAAATATTACAATAGTATTCGTACAATATACGCAATTGCAGTGTACAATGTACGAATACGTATTAGGATCATTCGTAAATGTTACAAATGCATTCGTACAATATACGTTTGTTTTTGTACGAATACAAACAAAATATTCGTAATATTTACTAATATACGTTCATTCAACGAATCCTATTCGTGGCTGAAAACTACGAATAAAATTCGTAGAATGAACGCAGTTATTACTAATATTTACACACAAATATTTTTGAGTGTATAAAATAAAAAAAAAATGAGCCTGAATTTTTTAAGACCAAAACGATGCTGCTTTTTCCAAACATATTAATATTTTACTTTAAGACTTTATAGTACCTATGCAATAGTATTAAGATGTTCAAAATAATTCTGGAGATTAAAAGAGACTCCTTAGCCTACGTTTACAGCTTTTGAATATAAAAAGAAAAACATTTACAATATATTTGCCGCTATAATGTTATACTTTCAAATTGATCACTCACAAAGTTTGAATTCCAAATATATAATCACTTAATTAAGTTTTCTTTGTTTTTTTTTTGTGAGAAAATCTAAGTGATAACAACTGGCACCGTCTTTAAATGCACTTAGTTTCGTTACTGATCTGTGAAAATATTTCAATATCACTTCCACTTCATTTGATACTTTACTCAACATCATACCCCAAAATTGGCAATTAAATAAACACGGTTTGGCTGCATATGATTTTTTTCAACACAACCAACATCTATCGAGCCAAACACTAACCAACCAGCAAGTCGAACAAGTCATATTCGTTCACTGCGAACTCACGATACAACCAACTCTATTAACTCATGGCTGACTCGGCATAAAGACAGGTAAGAGCGAGAGTTTCGCTCAGCTCAAACAAGGTGCTGCTGTTCACAGACTTTAGTTCAGCTTTATTCTCACGATCTGGTCCAGTTCTGATTCGACATTCGTACTATAAGGTTGTTGCTTGGTAACGGATAAGGGTAAAAACGAACCTCATATTGCCAATGAGACTCGAACTATTTGTCGGCTTTGGGTTTGATCGGGAAAATAAAAGCCGTAAATTTTAACTACTGATCGATTTTTTTTTCTCTCCAATTGTTATCGTCGTAAATTAGCATTTTTGGTAGTTGCCACCTGCTGTGCGTTTAATGACAATTGCAACCGTGTTTGGTGTCACCACGCAGGCGCACAGTATCATAAGTTTTAATTGAATAGCTAATAGAAGAAGTTTGAAAAAGTTTTGAGCACAGTGGTAGCAGATGATGCTCAATTAAATATTATGTGTAGTGATGATTTTGATGATATCGTCGTTAATATCATTATCATTTTCTCAATACCAATCTCAAAAATGATTAATGCAAATCTTTTCAGTTAATACAAGTTTATGGTTTATAACTTCATTTTGTCTGCTTGACTCGGTTACTCAACTTGTCTGACTTTCTGTCTAGAAGTTAAAAGTGTTTTTAATGACCACTTGTTGTTGTTGTTGCTTTATAAAAATTATGTGTGAATTAGCATAAAAATGCGTGATTATATCCAAAGATATATGAAAATTATTCAACTGTAAACGCAGCCAAACGGGTTAAACGTAAACATAATTAAAAAATAAAAAAAAAAACCAATGTTGGAAACAAAAATCTCTCAAATACGATAAAAGTTACATAGTTAAAAAAAATGATATGAATGATGAATGATGATGAATTTTATGCATTAAGTGTGCATTAAAACTAGATAAGGCGCGTAAAGTCTCCAATTAAAAATTGCACACAAATGAGTTTAAAAATAAGTTTTAACAAATACGCGATTCGATACGAAGATGTCAGCAGATGAAGCAGATAAAACACCAAACACAACATCAGCAGCGGCAAAAGTTTTATTAATGATCACCCGGTTAACTGCGTTTAGCACCGCTGATACTACCACCATATTTAGCAAATATCAGAGAATGATTTAACATTGCTTAAGTTTATGGGAAGATGTGGAAAAATTGTAATAAATTTTTAATATTTTTACTGTGGATTATGGAAATAAGGTAATTATTTTTGTTCGCTAATTTATTAGGTGCTGCGATTATGGTTATGATTAGATGTAATTTATTGCCAGAGTTAATGCTATCGTAATGGCCTATCGTCTAAGTGTTCAAATAATTTTGCAAATAAGGAAGAAGTTTCAGTTTATGTGGGAGTGGACTGGCGTTCGAATATTATTGCTACTGTAAACTTCACACTAAATTTCAAATTTTCAATTTCAATAGCTTAACCTTTTAAAACGAAATGTTGCTAAGCAAACGTAGATCGCATAAAAAAATGAGGCAACTCACTAGTTAAACTTCACCTAGCTCGGAAAAAATGCATAGTTCTAGTAATAAACTATCTTCGATTTGGCCAAAGTTAAATTGCCGCCGCAGTATATTTAAATTTATATTTAAAAAAGCGCCATTTACATTGTGATAAGTGTTGCCAGAAAAATGTTAAGCCTGTTGCTAAAATTGCTAACAAAAGTAGCTAAAAAGAGCTAACCAGTTTTTTTAAGCAAAAAAAAAGAAGTCATCAATTTAAGCTAAATCAATAGTAATAAAACTCATTTTCTGTTTGTTTGTTTGTTTGACCTTTATACAAATCTAAACGGCTCAACGGATTTCGTTCAAACTAGGTATACATATTAAGTGCATCTCAACTTAAAATGTTACATACTTAGTTTTTGCCACGCCTCCTCTGAAATTTTTCAACTAACGGTAATTTTGTTATTATAAAACTTTTTAGTACCGGAGATTTCTGTGTATTTAATTTAAGAAAATTTCTGTTATTTTGACATCAAAAACATTCACATATCTTTAAAATTGGAGAAATTTTCAGAACAACGACTTTTTCATACAACATCGTTACCTTAGAATGAGAAAAAAACGACATAAAAAACAAAGTTTGGTCTTTCGATGAAAATATCTCCGCTGTCCATTAATATATTTCATTCAAATTTTTTTTGTTCAAAAGTTCAATAAAATCACTTTACAAAAATAGGTTGAGCTGTACCGTTAAGTCAGTTTATATATGTTTTATGATTATGACAAAAAAAGTCCAAAATATTAACTTTTTACTCAAAAAATGACTCAAAACTTGTTGTTGTTGTAAAAATGAAATCAATTAAAAATTGCACATCTGGCTACCTTTCATATGACATAGCATTTATTTGCAAAAATTCTTCCAGCCAAGCGCAAAAATTATTTTACTGTTTTTGTCATCAATTTTGATTTTTTTCGCGAAATTTATTTTTTCCAAAATGTTGTTTTTATATTTTTTACAAAAAAGTCAAGTCTCAAAAATAATTTATGTGAAAAAACTGCCCCAATATCTCGTTCCAATCAAATGTTATGGCTAAATATCTATTTTTTCATACAATTCACTATCTATAGTAATAAAACTCATTTTCTGTTTGTTTGTTTGTTTGTTTGTTTGACCTCTATACAAATCTAAACGGCTCAACGGATTTCGTTCAAACTAAGTATACATATTAAGTGCATCCCAACTTAAAATGTTAAATACTTAGTTTTTGCCACGCCCCCTCTGAAATTTTTCAACTAACGGTTATTTTGTTATTATAAAACTTTTTGCGATCGGAGATTTTTGTGTATTTAATTTAAAAAAATTTCCGTCATTTTGACATCAAAAACACTGACATATCTTCAAAATTGGAGAAATTTTCAGTACAACGAATTTTTCATAAAACATCGTTGCCTAAGAATGAGAAAAAAACGACATGAAAATCAAAGTTTGGTCTTTCGATGCAAATATCTCCGCTGTCCATTAATATATTTCATTCAAATTTTTTTTGTTCAAAAGGTAACTGTTACTCAATTTAGTTCTTTTCGCACACTGCGTAAACTTGCAGCAAATAACATAATGGCTTTTCTTGCACTGTTCTTGCAGATTTTTCAGCTGAATTTATGTCGATCAACTGTTAACTGATAATATTGTTACAGATTGCTGTATATACTATAATAAAAATTAAAAAGCGACTGTTTACTTAACTTACACCTTTTTGCTATTTTACATTAAAAAACGACTGTACAATTTTTCGTATAAAATAGGAATTCAGAAGATTTAAGAAATTGCATCAACTATCAGACTCAATTTATATTAATTTTTAATTTAGAGACAATCCAATTGTTATTTTCCAACTGGAAAAACTACTAACAAATTTTAGGAAGATTTTTATAAATTTGATTTTCATTAGCGAAGTGCAAGTAACATGCTTACCACTAACCAGTAAATTCAGTTTAGAACTAAAAAACAGTTTTTGATTGTGAAAAAACAATGATAAAATTATTTCTTCGTTCAAAAAGCTTGGTAAATTATTTAACTAATATTTTTATAGTGGTCTCAAACTTAAATTTAACACGTTTTTATAAAATTCCAAAGTTTACTAAAACATTTAATCGAAAAGTTTATATTAAAATGTTCATATAAATGACTCTCGAGTAACACCGGGTATATCAGCTAGTATCTTATAAAAGTAAAAAAAAATATCTTATAATTGACAGTTAGTGTGTAAAATCAAATAAAGTTTAATAATATTGTGGTTTTAAAATTGTTTTTTTAATACTTTAACATTCTTTATTTACTTCAAGTAAAACCACGATTTCACAATTAATTTTTTTCCGCAAGAAAAGTTAGAAGCTCACCTTTAGATAGTAGATAGCATATATATATATATATATGTCGGAATAATTATATAAGATCATATGTTCTTTATTTAAATTTTAATTTCGAACTGACTTAAAATATTTTTCAATATGATTTATAAAATTGAAATTTCCAAAAATAATATGATATAAAAACAAACAAATATTTAAGGTACAGGTTCTTATATCACGTATATATAGAAATTTACAGTGAAAACGCGTCTTTAAAATTAAAAATATTTTGTTTGTTTTGAATTTAAGTAAAACAACTTATTTGTTTTGCTTTATTATATGAAAATTTAAATAATTCGCATATGAGCTACTCAATGCTAAAGTGGCTCAACTTTTATAAATTTAAATAAAGTATTCAAAACTATTTTGTTTTCTTCTCGTACATTTAATTACACTAGTCAGCACAGTAATAATTTATTTGTGGCTTGAATCACGATTGCGCTGAGAAACTCTTTTAAGAGTACTACAAATCTAAGACAAAGCTTGGCTTACAAACAGTAACAATTTTTTTAATATTTCGTTCAATTAAAAATTAAAAATTTTACTAAATTCAATTTCGTTCCACGTATTTTCTCCACTCAAGGAGCATTATTGATGCGTCAGTTTTGCATTTTTTTGCATTTTTATTATAGAAAATAGTATAATAGAAATAATAAAATATTATAGAAAATGTCGAATGAACAGTAAATATATTGCCACCTTATTTCAAAATCATAAAAAGTTATTAAAATCTACGTACAAACTTAACCTTTTGAAAGTTTTACCCAGGTGGCAACTACGTTCGAAAACAACCAAAACATGAATCATCTGTTTAGCATCACTACGTATGCATTCTCGCAATTGGTTTGAGCAGTGCGTAATTCAAGAAGAGTTGCGAAATTGCTTCCAATGTGTTTGTTGTTGGAATGATGCGAATGTTCGCAATCTTGCATTTTTGCATCGTCGCAACTGCGTTTCGCATCAACCCGTGAATACCCATAGTAACAATTTTTTTAATATTTCGTATAATTACGCGTATGGACTCAAGGCGCATTGTTGATCCCAAGCTCATATCAGAAAGTGGACTTCTCAAACGGCAGTTTTGCATTTTAATTGCATTTTCATTATAGAAAATAGTTGCTCGCAGGAGAATGTGCTTCCAATCCTGCAATTATTTTGCAATAATACCTGCTGAGGTCAAGGGTATATTATACAAATTTTTTACACATTTCAGGGAACCTTAGCTTAGTTGGGTTTCCAATGTAGTTACTTCCACAGTATTTTTTTAAATGTTCAAATCTTGAAATTTAGGTAGCGTTTCGAGGCAAGGGAAAAAAATTAAAATTATATTCTTCAAATAACTAATTTTTGACTGAACGCTTTAATTGGATTGTCATAAATTAATTTTTTTTTCATATTAATGTTTAAAGAAAAAGTTTTCTATAATTTTAAATAGTAATATTACAAATAATAGGGTAATATTATTTTTGATAGAAGTAGTATTTAAATATTGAATAAAAATTAGATCGTTTGTATTCTCAAAAAATAGTGGCATTGTAACACTAGTATAAGCGTCTGCATTGCGAAAATTATAATTGCTCTTTTTGCGCTCAGAGCCGCCCAAAATCAGTGAGATAAAAAACCGATCGTTTTATAACTTTAATCATAAATACTTTGCAATAATTCCAGTTACCGTATCGAATATGCATTTTGTCATAAAAAAACAAACAATTATAGTAATCTTTCGACTTTCAATATTTTGAGGAAAAAAATATTTATTTTTGTTTTTTGTCATTTTACGCCAAAATAGAAGTCAAAATTTGCCTGATATTCTACAATGTGTGAGGTTCTAATGGTACCTGTGAAAAAAGTTACACACTTTGGTCATAATTCGCCACATAACTGGTATTTTGGCATATATTTAATCTTTGAACGTTCAATATTAAATGCTGTACGTTTAGCCTAAAGTTAAAACAAAAACAAACAAACAAATTTGTGAAAAACCGCGCTGTAATACGTAATTATACGTCAAAGAAACATCGTTTTTTGTGGTCATGTCAAATAACAAAAACCCTTTTAAGGAAAAATCGTCTTAATATGCAGAATGTGCAACACTGCTTTTTCATAACAGCATGCTCTCGCTCTCACGGGTTTTGTACATCTACCCAGTGGGCATTAAAGCTAGCGATACGCAAAAGAATGCATGCTACTAGTGCTCTTATTGGCGCCAATATACCTTCCATGATCGCTGCATTGATGAGTGCTTCTGCAAGGCCTACCTTTTAAAGGTTTGGAGTCTTTTCCTGTTATTTTATATGAAAAAATTTTTAAAAAAATTTGTAAAAAATTATAAATGATCAGATCAATTAAAAAAAAATCAAATCTTAAAGAAAAAACAAAAAAAAATTATTTTTTTTTTGTCCGAGTTGGGACGCGAACCCAGGTCTCCGAAATCTAACACATTGCATATCACATTATATGAAAACTTTTATATGGAAAAATTCTAACTCTTTTCTATTATATTTGTATGAAGAAATTTACAAAAAAATTCAAACAAAAATTTTTAAATGGACAGAAAAATTTGTAAAAAAATTTAGATTTAAAAAAAATACAAAAAAAAAATTTTTTTGTGCCGAGCGCATGGCAGAATAACCAGGTAGATGCAATTCGGAGAGCAAAAAACGAGAGAACAAAACATTGGCGTAGCTATAATGTCACTATTGACAATTTATTTTTATTCGTTCAGCCATATGGATGTATAATTTACTCGTAACCGTATAAATAAAGCGAGTACCCAGATTTTTTGTGTGAAAATATAAAAAATTTTTATTAAAATCATTACAAATTTAATAAAATGAGCTGTGTTTATAGTTATAATACAGAATTAATTGTATTTTGGCTGTAAACAAAGCAAACCAAAATTAACTTTTAATAAAATTTTCATTTGACTACTAGTTAGAATGTTCAGTAACCAATTTGTTTGTGTCGCTATGTACGGCTGCTTTGAATTGACAAAATATATTTTGACATTATAGCTACGCATTTGTTATTGTTTTATTTGTCGTAGAGAGCATGTTTCCAGTGAGCCTACCTGGTTATTCTGCCATGGCCGAGCGTTACGAACCCGCGCTCCCGAAAACTTACTTTCATTTGTAATGATGCAAAATAAGCTGATGTTTGTTAACAACTGAGGTGGACGAGTGGGTAAGATGCCAGACCGCCAGCTGAAAGGACGCTGGTTCAAATCTGGAATTTGTCAAAAGCTTTTTTATTTCAAGTTGATATTTATACTGCTGTTCTTTCTAATGTACATTCTAAGGAAGGGCTTCTAGCAGGCTTTTTTAGAGTCGCGAGAGCGCAAGGCCTAGAAAATTTTCTCGTTTCATATAAAAAAGCTTATGGGCTTGGAAACGAGCACGGAAGGGCTAAGAAATCCATACGATGGCCTGCTAGAAGCGCATCAAAGACCTGTTTTTGCCCACTGGGTACGCTCTTCATTCTCTCACAATTTTCCGCTCCTATTGCCGCTTCACCCCCAAATTCATCCAGCAGACTAAAAAGTGCACTGCATGCCCTGTGTCGACGCACGGGTTAGAATTCTGGACGGCCCTAGGTTAAATCATGGTGTAAGAAATAGAGGTGTTAGTGAGTTTGATACTTTTCTCTCAAAATGATAAAATTATGTTTCCCCACTTCTGTCAAAAACAGCTGATGGTGAATTGCAATGAATACAAATTTTGTTAAATTCGTGTCTTTCTGCAAGTTTATAAGATTTTTACTGAGATTAAAGTGAGCATGAAGTGATATAGAAAACAATAAAAAATATATGAAACGCTGTGCGTTATGCAAAAAAAAAACGATGTGAATGCAAGAATATTTGCATGCTGGCCAAAGCTTCATGTCGGCTGCACCTTCTAGCGCACGTTTCTAATAAAATTGCCAAAACATTCAATGACAAACTTGGCAAATCGGCGAAAACAACTGCAATAACTTTTTGTCAACACAACACGGCACAATTAGTTGCATTAAATATTTATTTACACTTAATTCGCACAGTAAAAACTATAGCACATCATCTAGCAACTCAAACAAATAACACAATTTGACAACTATCAACAGTTCCGCTCTTTCGCTCACAATTTTTTGAAAGAAGCAAAGAAATTCATGGTATTGTCTAAAACTCACTAACACCTCTATTTCTTATACCATGTGTTAAATGATGTATTAGGGCATCTATTTTTGTACATAAATTTCTTGTGTTTTTGTATTACATGATTTTACAAATTGAAACAAAATTGAGTACTTTTCAAGGAAACATAACAGTCAAGAAGGACTTAAACTATCAAACATTTGGAATTTGTATTTAAATCATTGAAAATTAACATAACAGAAATTGTTGCTTGGTTCTGAGGCTGTCAATCCCGGACGGTTTTGTCAATCACGGGATTGAAAATACCAATCTCGAGATTTTTCGGAATTTTTTCCTGTGTTTTTTTTTTTCAATGAAACCCATTAATTTTATTTTTTTTTTTATTTAAGCAATTCATTCTATTAACATCTTTTAGATCAATATTATACCTTTTTATTTATTGGAACACTTTTGAGATCATATCTATTAACCTTCCTATATTCGTGCATTGGTCTCTCAGACCAACAAATCAATAATTCTAGGTTTTTTTAAAAATTAAAGTCACTGAGTCTTTACGGTATTTAGTAGCTTTTTCTTTTTTTGTTACGCATTTTTTAGCACAGAGCGAGTGGAGGTGCCGAGTCGCGGTCTTATACTTTATTACAGTTATCGGTCTGTGAGACCAACGCGAGTGTAAGTGTTACTGTTTTAGGTAAATAACTCATTTTTAATTTCAGAATATAACTCAATGAAATGTATTTACTTATTACACAGTACGACAAAATCAAATTTTTTTGAGTACACATGAGAAATGTTAACAGAATATGAAAGTAGGCTTAAAATAAAGAAAAACGTGTCTCGGCGTTTTGCTGTAGCACGTCAGAATTTTGAGAAAATCGATTTTTAAGCTTCGAAGGACCGTGGAAGTTCACTTGTAATGTAATACTATCATAAAAATTTCTATAAAAACAGAATGGGTGAACCGATTTTAATGTTTGAGCCAGTTTTGAAAACGGAATTAAATTTGGATCTTTTTTATTAAAAACAATTTTTTCTCCGCTAGATGGCGCTTTAATTTTCATGTAAAATTAAAAAATAACCAAAACTGTAATGGCTTGTAATGTAAATGTAATGTAAAAATACAAAAATTAATATGAAATTTTAACTATTAGTTATTGGATTTTAAATTAACAACATTGTATTTTTAATGAATTTCGTACATTTTTGGTTTTTTTTTTTTTAATTTTACATGAAAATTAAAGTGCCATCTAAAGGAGAAATAAATTTTTTAATAAAAAAAAAATCCAAATTTAATTCCCTTTTCAAAACTAGCTCAAGCATTAAAATCCGTTCACCCATTCTGTTTTTATAGAAATTATTATAATAGTATTACATTACAATTCTGACGTGCTACAGCAAAACACCGAGATACGTATTTCTTCATTTTAGGCCTTTTTTCATATTCTGTTAACATTTCTCATGTGTACCAACCACTGTCGTACTGTGTTATAGTAGTGTATATAGTAGTGTACAATAATACTTTTTGAGTATACTGCATAATATTATTTGAGAAAGGTTTTCTTTGTTTTTAGCCTTTTTTGTAACCACACTGGACAATGAAAGAATAAGGGCGCTCATAGAGTGTATAGATTTCAATTCAAATTGCGATGGATATAGTCACTCAAAAGTTAACCTAGCAGGTCCTTGTTTTCTCTGTTCATAAAAAAAATCGTTAGGCACGATACAACAGACTGCAAAAAAAATTTTTGTCTCGAACACGCAGCTATGATATGCGATGATTGCTATACAAATGACCCTAAAAGTCATTATTATTAAGTTCTATATTATTTTTTTGATCTTAATACTTTTATATATTAGATTTAAGTGTTTTTGATATAATAAACACATAAAGAAGTTTATTTTTGTTATTAAAGTTAATGTACTGTTAGAATCGCTGATGTTGGAAAAATTAAAGACGATGGTTGAAATTTTATCGACTTACAATTTATTTGTCTTTTTCAGTCTGAACATAGAGATTAAAATTAACCGGAAAAAACAATTTTTTACAGTACTGCCAAATTCCGGTATTTTGAGCTGTCAGATTGGCTAAGTGCTACCCATAGAAAAGAAACACATTTACCCCATGAACACATTATATGACAAACGAAACAAAAGTGAACTTAAATTAATTAAGTTAACAACTCGGCCAAACTGACTTTCGATCGACCTCGATCGCTACGTAATAAACGGCAGACGGCACGTTTCACAAACTTATCCCAGGTATCGCATTGCTCTGGTTCATTACATCAATGGCCGGCCCTTCACCACTTGGTAACCATTTTCGCATTCTGCTCGCTTCGATAACACCGTCGTATGGCAACTGGGTCAACTGACAATTTTCGACATCACGCACAACATATCTGTCGTTACCAAGGATTTTATGTACTACGTATGGTCCCCTATATTTAGGTATTAATTTTTTATTGGTACCCATTACAGTGTCAATATTCCTTATGACTACGAAATCACCTACGTCGTACTTCTTTGCGTCAGTGTTTTGCTCTAAGGAGTAGTCCAAACTATATTTTTGTGATTTTTTTATAGCATTTTCGGCACTTAGTCGTATTTGTTGTAGGTTACGGGTTTTATTTGAGTCTATTTTACTTTGAACGTATTCAGTAAATTCGTCAATGATAACTCCGCGCTGTTCAACACCAAATAATAAATCACTAGGAGTCTTCTTGGTTGTACTATGAACTGAATTGTTAATAGCGTATTCTATATTAAGCAACTTGGCGCACCAATTCGAATGATTTAATGGGTCACTTAACTTTCCTAACATGCATTTTATTACCCTGTTTACCCGTTCCACCTGTCCATTTGCCTGAGGGGATGCGGTTGCTACTTTCACGTGAGCTATATTTCTTCTAAGAAGAAAGTCGTCAAACTCCAATGATGTAAAACAGGTCCCCCTATCAGACACAATTCTTTTAGGTCGACTATAGTAACTGAAATATTTCTCTAAAGCACTAGTAACTTCACGTGTACTAGTTGAATTCGTCGGGTATAATTTCACAAATTTCGTAAATGCATCCACTACGACTAAGATATGCTTCCTTTTGGATTGGATGGATGGCAACGGACCAAAATGATCGACGTGAAGGGTATCGAACGGCAGCGGCACTTTTGGAATAGGATATAAGTTCCTCTCGCGGGTTCTTACCGGCAGAGCATACATTAAACATTTCAAACAGTTTTTGATGAATCCGTCGATTTTTTGTCGCATTTGCGGGAACCAGTAGTACATTTTGATTTTATCAAGACATTTGTCAACTGCTTGGTGACCAATTTTCTCATGCAGCAGGCGTATAACATTATCTTCTACCTCGGTAGGAACATATAAAAGCTTTTGTCCGTCAACATGCGTTCTAAAAACAAGCCCATCTATCATCTCAAAGTTTTTTACATTTCCCGTCTCTAGTCGATCTTTTAAGTTCCTTATAGTGGCATCGCGTCCTTGAGCGATCTGGATTTGTAAATCAACGTCATTCACATTCAATAATGCAGCAACTTGGCACCGACTGAGGGCATCTACATGACCCATAGCTGAACCGTTTCGATGCTGTATTGTATAATTGTAATTTTCCAGTTCTAGAGTCCATCTAGCTATGCGTGGATTAATTTGTTTCTTTTCCAAAGTCATCGTCAGGGAGTTGCAGTCAGTAACAATTTTAAAGGGTATTCCTTCCAAATACACTCGAAATCGCCTAAGAGAATATATTAAAGCCAGAGTCTCTAACTCAAAGCTATGGTATCGGCACTCGGCAGAGGACGTAGTCTTTGAATAGTAGGATATTGGATGAAGATTTCCATCGTTTTGTCGTTGTAATAGCACTGCCCCAAAACCAATTGTACTGGCGTCGCAGTGTAATTCAGTCTCTCTTATCGGGTTATAAATCGCCAACACAGGGGCCTCGGTCAGTCTTCTTTTTAGTTCGTTAAATGCGTCAATGCATGTTTCGTCAAAACAAAACTCGGAATTTTTTTTCAACAAACTTTGTAGTGGTTTTGCTATACGTGAAAATGACGGTACAAACCGGCGAAAATATGAGAAAAGTCCAATACATGCTTGCAAGTTTTTGTGATTAGTGGGTACGGGGTATTTTTTGATAGCCTCGATATGAGACGTGCTAGGTGAAATTCCAGAAGAAGTTACTGAATATCCAAGATACTCGATTTTTCTATGACAAAACTTACACTTCGCAAGATTAAGTTTTAAGTTTTGACTGGCAATGCGTCGTAATACCCTTCGCAGCAAATTTTTGTGGTCGTCAATATTTGTACTTGCAATAAGTATGTCATCCATATAAATTACAATTTCTCTTTTTTCTACAAATTCCCGAAATATTTCATTAATGAATCGCTGAAAAACAGCTGGGGCATTCTTAAGCCCAAATGGCATTTTCAAATACTCGTACTGCCCAAACGGCGTCACAAAAGCAGTATACGGAATTGAATCGTCTGATACACTTACGTGATGGAAACCGCTTTTTAAGTCTAAAACCGAAAAATATAGTTTCCCCTCTAAATACTCTATGCAGTCCTCAATTAATGGAAGTGGATAGTTATCCCTTACTGTTAGCTTATTTAACCCCCGGTAATCAACACACATGCGCGTCTGGCCATTCTTCTTTTTAACCAGAACTAGTGCGGAGGCATAGGGAGAATTGCTTGGCCTTATAATCCTGTCTCTTAGCAACTCATCTATAATCTCTTGAACCTTAGTCCGTTCAAAAAAGGAAAGTCTTCTTGGTGCACAATGAAAAGGTCTGTCAGACGTCAAATGAATCTTCATTTCGTAGTTTATCGGTTTTATAAAAATATCTTTTGGCTCTACATAACACTCCATAATTAAGCTATTTAGTTCATCACGCGAAGTTTTTTCTAAAGAATAATCTATATCTAATTCGTCATTATCAACGGCAATTTCAATATTAAATATATTAGGCACATCTATCTCGTCACTTTGTTCGTCACTTTGTTTGTCACCTTGTCTACGTAACTCTTCAGTCGACTCAGTTGAACCAGTCCCCACGACTGTTGCGACTGAGCACCCAGATCTACAATTTAGCTTCGGACCACAAGTGTTAAGCAGGCCATATTTGTCAAGAACCATTAAGAAGTCATTACGCCCAAAAGTGCAAGATTGTTCCTTTTCATTAATTTTTATTAATCTCTCCTTACAATATTTCCAGTTCATTTTTTTTAAACTTATATTAAATTTTTTTAAAAAATCACGCCCTAAAATAAGAGGCATTAACATTGCATCATTTGGCAAAACATAGATAAGAATTTTTCTTTCACAATTTCGAAATTTAATTGTTACAGGAATTGTATTTAAAAATTGAAGTGGTTTCCCTCCAATGCCACAGTATTTTGATTTAATTAATGTGTCTTTAGTGCACTGCAAACTAATCGGAACGCATGATTGCTTGATAAAACTAATTGGACTGCCGGTGTCGAAAAGAGAAAAAAATTGGTTAAACCTTGCACTTTCCGTCGTACCAACTCCAAAAGCAATACTCACCAAATTAAGAGCACCCATTACATTGCTTTCATTATCCAGAGTGTCGTCCCCTTCAACAATGGCGACCTGGTGTCCTTTATTTAGAGCAGCTAACTCGACGAGAACCTTCCTTGGGTTAGGGCATGAGCGATGGTCGTGGCCCATTCGCCAACATTTAAAACACGATCCATTTGCCCGCAGCGGATAAGGGCAGTTTGGCTTTATATGACCCGTCTGGGAACAATTGAAACACAATGGAGCTTCCTTCGGAATAAATTTGTCGGCATTTCGCGCATCTCTCGGTTTGGTGGCACTAACGGATCGGGCACTGGTAGCTGACACTAGCGACAGATACTTATTTTGATAACGGTTGATGAGTGACTTAAGTTCACCTAGTGTCTTGGCGCCCATCAATAAACTTATATTCGTGACTTTACCTTCAATGCCGTCGATGATAAAATCTACCACTTCCGGCTCTCCAATATTTGCTCTTTTTGCAATTGCCTGCATCTCAATTACGAAACGATGCAATGTTTCGTTGCGGCAATCCCATTTGCGTGTAGCTAAGATTTTGTAAATGTCTGCACGAGTGACTTCAACAGAGAATTCAGCCCTTAACGCTTCGCACATGTCTTCGTATTTAACGGCAGACGTAGTAGATAAAAACGCACGTGCAGTTCCGCTCAGGGAACGCCGTAAGCTGAGCAGCTTGAAGCGGTCATCGGCATTGATGGTGAGCATAAGTTCGTCAAAGTTTTTCAAAAAATGTTGTACGGAATGGGATGCTTCATCACCGCTGAACTTTGGGATGGCATGCTCGATGTCACCAAAGTCCAGTTGGCGCAAATTCGGGACTGGCGCATAAGATTCGAGCTGCTTTATTTCTTGCTGCACTTGCAATATTTCCCGTCGTTTTATCAGCCGCTGAAGCTCTTTATCAAGGGCGATGTCATCGTCGTCAGAATTTGTAGCTTTCCCTTTTACGGCAACATCATCATCGGCATTAGCAGAGGCGGCATATTCGAAGTAATTTGGAACATTCACTTCCACGTTGAGGGACTGTCCACCACAGGCACCTTCGTCTGGGCTTGCGCTGGCAAGGTTTTTGGAATTGATAAACTCGTCTTTAGCGGCATTTTCGGCATCAAGAAAAGCAGTGTGCTGTGAATCGGCAGAAGTAGCAGTCTGTGCGTTTTGATTAGTGCCATTTACCGTTGCAGCATCCTTTAAGTTTTGGTCATCATATAGTTTCTTCAACTGCGACAGCGTAGCAGATGACGAGAAATTTACACCGGCTGCAGCCAATGCATCCATTAAGGTTAGTTTCGTCATTTTTTGAGACATTTGTCTTAAAAATTTTCTTTGATGGTTAAGCAAATTGAAGCGGTAATAGGCAACCCCACACCTGAAGTTGTTAGAATCGCTGATGTTGGAAAAATTAAAGACGATGGTTGAAATTTTATCGACTTACAATTTATTTGTCTTTTTCAGTCTGAACATAGAGATTAAAATTAACCGGAAAAAACAATTTTTTACAGTACTGCCAAATTCCGGTATTTTGAGCTGTCAGATTGGCTAAGTGCTACCCATAGAAAAGAAACACATTTACCCCATGAACACATTATATGACAAACGAAACAAAAGTGAACTTAAATTAATTAAGTTAACAGTACTAAAAAATATGTTCCTTTTTAAGAGACTGTGAAAAAATACTGTTTTTAGAAAAGAGAGTTAGAGTTGTAATATTTTTAAATTTATTTTATTCACTTGTACTATCTTCTATACAACAAACACCAATAATACTTAAAAAGCATGTTATTATTAGATCAAATATCGGTCTGAGAAACCGTGCGCGAGTATATGTATAATGTCGTTGGGCGCGAGTATAGAAAGGTTAAATAATAACTTAACAAAACAAAAGACAACAAAGCCATTTACACATTTTATAAATCGTAATAATAATAATAAAACATATCGCCATATGAAATCAAAAAGCCTCAAGTAATCTTTTAAAAATTTTACATGAGACGCAATATGATGAGATCAATAGAAAAAAAAAGAAATAACTTTAAAAAGTTTTGTGTAATTCGTAGATCAACTTTGTTTTAAACTAGTGATATGCACACAAAAGACTTTTAGACTACATTCATGTGTATAAATTACTTTTCAACATTTAAGAAAAAATACCATAAGAAAATAAAACAATCTTAAATTTAGTCAAAAAGACTAGAGCGCATTTTATTGCAAATATATCCTGCCGTAGAAAAAAACTTTCCAATTCAACGCTAGTTGGAGAAATGGATAGCAAGTGTTCGTAGGCAATTTGCAAGTTTTGTTCACGGGTACCACCGGAAACTAACAAATCTATTTTTCCCGACTTCCAACGTAATAATGAAATAAAGGCATAAAAACAATTTCGGGATCTTGGGATTTATTTTACTTCAATTTTCGGTATTTTCGGTACTTTAACAAAGTCGGGAGCTCGGGATCCCGAGATTGACAGCTGGTTAATACTTTGATTTCCAAAAATACCTTGAAAATCACGAATCATGCCAAAAAAATCAATAAATAAACGGTTTCGTGTGTAAACTATTATGTTAGGCAGTGTTGCCAGCTACTGCTGATCAAAATCCGCAAAATTTAACAGAAAAATGTGATAAAATCCGCTAATTGGTTTATTTAAAATTAATTAACATAATTCAGCAATTCCGTTTTAAACGTACTGGAAAAGTGCAAATTACGAAATCAACATATTCGAATTGGGTTCATTTTGCATGGAGATTCACTGTCGGAAATAAAAAACATTGATAATAAATTGAGATCTTATTCTTAAAATTTTTACATGAATTAATTTGAAAGCTCACAATTAACTTCATGCAAAAATTTAAAGAATAAGATCTTAGTTAACTATCCATGTTAACTTTCTATAGTAGAGCGCGACCAAATAAGTTTAATTAATGTCAAATTAATAGAATAATCTAAAAATAATTGATCGATTTCGGTCAAGGTCATATATAATTGAACATTTGGTTGTGCAAATAGCCACCTTTCAGTTAAATCACTAGGTTCTAGCGAAGCCAAAATCGTTTCAACTCTGTGGTGCATTTCGGTAGACTCGTCGAACTCCAATGAATATCGAAATAAAAAACAAGAAGCAACTAGAACAGACGGCAACCCTGGTAGAGTTAAGGGCTTGATCTAAAAATAGCTACTGCTTTAATGTCATATGATTAAGTAGTGATTTCCGATACAGGCTGTCTAGTCTGCTGTGTGATTGACTCTATACAGAGTTGTTGCTGTTGTTATCACAAACTCACAATTAAATTCGTGCAGGAAATAAAAAACCTTTTTTGGAGGTAAAAAGTTTTCCGTGATTTTTGGCGGAGTTATAGTGTGGACAAAATTGACAAAAATCGTCTAAAATCGAAACCATTCAGAATTTTTAAAGTTTGCTCTTTGAACCTTTACTTCGACATCATTTACCTCACCGCAAGGGATGAAACCCCAAACAACAAAATTTCCCAACTTTTTTTTTAAATAAAGTTTGTTTAATAACTTTTCGATTTACCTTTCTAACATTTGTTCAAATTTAACATTCGGTTAAGAAGTGTTTGAGATATGAATTTTCGTAAAAATCGACTTTCGACCTTTTTGCTATTTTTTGTCAATTTTGTGCACTCTGTAACTCCGCCAAAAATGACGCCAAACTTTTTTCCTCCAAATTAAGTCTCTTGTTTCCATGAGTGATGCTCCATGCAAAATTTGACCCAAATCGGATATGGTCATTCCGAAAGGCCGGTATGTTTAAAATAGAATTGCAGCATGTACATATAACAAAATATTAAAATATAGTTATTACTAATAATCTTAAAAAAATCTCCAAAATATAAATTCAAGTTCCAATTAAAAAAACTAAAAATTATAGCCGTGGAAGCACTACTGCTGGCCTTGATAAAGTATGTAGGTTTAATATTCTTAATTATTTATTGAATTTATAAGTGGACTGTAATTAAATGGTACAAACTTAAAATCTAATACAGAATCGTGACTCTTAAATATCGCGACCGTTCGCCTCTGAGTCTTTTTAGCAACTCCCTCCTTCTCGCCATCAGCAGATCGCCTCTCTGCTTAGCATAACCCAATATACAATTAAGTCAATATTTAATGCAATATTGAACGTGCCTCTTAAGCCGTATCTAGAAAATTAAAATGATTTTTAATTTTTTTTTTTTTTTAAAAAATATACAAGCAATACTTAAGATTTAAAATTCAATTAACTGTGTCGATCGATTTGCAAACGATTTCTTACTTTGGACTTAACATTATTGAGCTGGCTAAACGTTCTTTCAACATTAGCCTTTCACCAAGAAAATGATAAGAGGTGCCGTGTAAAGTTGGGCAGTTCATCAAAAATAACATTTACAGATGTATCCTTATATTGAAGTTCTTTAAACCCAAAAATCACTTGTATTACACGCAGAGAAAAAACATAGTTGCAACAACCATGTTTTAAGAGGATCATAGTATGATTCGGATTATGATTGTTGACACCATGTTCTTAAACATATAATGGTTTCTATGATCATGGTGAAATGATTACAAAACTATATTTAGAAAAGAAATTTTTCCGCAGTAATCAATATATTATTGAAACAACCATTATTCTCTTATTGGGACGAAAATGAAATGATTGCAACAACTTTATTATGAATTTCTTTTTAGAAACCAGAATATTATTGAAATAATAATTTTTTTTATTTTAATGCACACCAATTTCCACAGTTATAAATTAAGTAAAGAAATATTTATTCAATTGGAAAAACTTTTTGAAAAATTTTCTGTCCGAGCGGACAGTATTTGAACCGCGGCTCTTTTGCTTACGAGCCACGCAGACTACCAGTAGACCACAGCTGCTACTACCGGTCGCCTGACTAAAGTCATTCATAAACATGGTACATTGAGTGCATTGTCACAAAAATAACAATATTTACGATAAATTGAAATATGTTTGCTGCAATCAAAGTCGAAAATGTAATTTTTCTGCGTGTAGTCTTTAGGATAAGGCGATTTATAACAAAACAAAGTATTTGAAGAGTTGACAAACGAAACGGCACATAACGAGGAATCGATAAAGCTTATTATCTCTTAACAAAGTGAAAGGTTTCCTGCAAACTGTTCAGACACAATAAGTTCTTTTGATTTTTGTCTATGTGCTGCTTCGTTTACCCACGATCAAAAAATAGTTCAGACAAACATGCAAAATTCTAGTATGTTTGTCTCTATCATAATATTTACATACAGTGTTGCGCAAAACAATAGCAACAAAATTAGTACGCTGCTACAAAATAGTGTATCTTTTTAAATATTAGGGACACACAAAAATGATTATAGGAACCAAAGCATATATTCATACATCATATTAAAAACAAATCATATTTAGATTTGGTTTTATTTTTTTTATTAAATTTAAAATTAATATGACTACATTCAGTTTGTCTGAGAGCAATACAAAAGCAACATAATTAATATTTGGTGTAAGATTCATTATTTTTGATAACCGCTGCACATCTGAGCGGCATCGACTCTATTAAATTAGATATGTTGGTATTAGGTATATGTTCCCAATTAAGTTTCAGCGCTTCATACAGTGCAGTCTTATTGGAAAACCTTTGACCAGAAACTTTTACCTTCAAAATCCCAAAAAGATTTTCAATGGGATTCAAGTCCTTGTGACTGTGCCGGCTAATCAAGGACTTGGATCCCATTGAACGTTTCAGCCCGATCACGACCCGAAGCACACTTCAAAGGTCATCAAAGATTACATAAGAGGCAATGGGATTCAAGTCCTTGATTAGCCGGCACAGTCACAAGGACTTGAATCCCATTGCCTCTAATGTAATCTTTGATGACCTTTGAAGTGTGCTTCGGGTCGTGATCGGGCTGAAACGTTCACTGAAGCGACATATTCCACTCTGAATGTGGTAGCATTTTGCTTTCTAAAATGTCATTTTATACAAATCGATCCATAACTGCATCGATATTTTGAAATGGTTCAACTTCATTATAGGAAAAACAAGTCCTGACCATAATGCCATTGCCTCCGTGTTTAAAATTTATTTTGCAGTTTCGGGCTTCAAGTCGTGTACCTGGGTGGCGCCGTACCTGCACATCTCATCTGAATTAATCAAGTTGAACTTTGATAAACCGCTAAAAAAACGGATTTCGATTTTTGAACGGTCCAATTTAGGTGCTTTTTTGCAAGACTGAGTCTAAAAAACAATAAATTGCAACTCATTGTCCCAATTTCAGACAGAATTGTTTAAATTATAACACCTCACCTTGTTTTTTATACTTAGCTGTTAGCAAAAGTTTATTTGCTGGTCTGTAACTTCTTAAATCGTTCTCAACGGCTCGTCTTCAAGCAGTGCTGTGATGGATATCTAAATCAAGTGTCCGAATAATCTCTTTGGATGTGGCAAATGCATTTCGTTTGAACACGCCACAAATGTTCCTGCCATCACGCAGCGATGTCTTCTGCGCCCGCCCTCTTTAATGCACCGTTGTTACGTCTTTTGTGATGGTATATTTCTTTATTAATCTGCAAACTATTGACCGATTAATATCAAAGTGTTTCACGTTAGATATTTGCGAATTTCCGTTTTTATATTCGGAAATAATTTGTAATTTAAAAGCTTCACAGTATTTAAAACGTGCAATTATAAATGGAATAGTTAATGTCACAACTTGCTCAAAAACAAAACAAAACTTGAAATTTATGACTTAAAAGAACACGTGCTTTACCATAATGGAACTTTTACCGGTAATTCTTAGAACTTCTGTTCCCTTTTTACAGTTTTCGAGTTTTTTTGCTATTGTTTTGCTCTCAGACAAATTGAATGTATTCACTTTAATTTTAAATTTAAAAAAAAAAAACAAAATCAAATTTGAATTTGATTTGTTTTATATGTGATGTATGAATATATGCTTTGATTCCTGTAATCATTTTTGTGTGTCCCCAATATTAAAAAAAGATACACGATTTTGTTGCTGCGTACTTATTTTGTTGCTATTGTTTTGCGCAACACTGTATATCATGATTGACTTCTGTCTTGACCACAACATTTTTGCTGCAACTAATAGTTGAGCCAACTATAATATGTTGACGATAGTACGATTTAAACCATGATGTTATTTTTGGCACCACAATTAGTAAATAATGACATTATTAAGGAAAAAATTTATGTTTGCAGGAATAGTACAATAATTCCAGTAAACAAATTATTAATCATGTCTCAACCATGTCTTTTCTCTGCGTGTAGATACATTATTCCATTTAAAGAAGTTTATTTTTTTGAACCACAGATTTTCAAAAGAGACAATATATTTTATATTACTATTTTAAAAAGGTTGTTAACGGTAAAGCCCTCAATCATCTTTAAATTAATAAAATTAAGGCTTAATTTAATAAACACTAAGTAGAAAATCCGCGAAAACTCCGCCAACAGATTTTTTATATTTTATCCCGCCAAATGACATCAATTTGGCTGGAAATCCGCTGATCTGGCAACAGTGATGTTAGGTAAGGTTAGGTTAAAATGGCTGCCTTAACTGAGACACACTTAAGTCAATTTTAAGTAGCAGAACATCATATTCATATTATGACGTCGAATCTTCTGTACAGTTTTTCAATGGTACTCTGCAAAGGTGTTTTTTATTGTCCGTCCCAAAAAAAAGTGTTTCTCCAATCCTTTAAATCCACCCTGGCTAACAAATGATCTAAAGGCACTTACAAATTTAAAAAAATCGTTTATATAAAAAAAATAAAAAAATATGTGGTTCTAGTTTAGACTTTGCTTCCTATTCTTCTTGTCGTTATAGATATTAACTATTAAATAAACAATGCTATTCTGTTTATATAATTAACATAAAATCTCAATTTAAAGATGATCCAAAACTTTTCTATAGTTTTGTTAACTCAAAACGTAAAGCCTCCAGCTTGCCACCCCTTATGAAATTCAATCAGGAAGAATCATCTTGTGACAATGTGATTTCTAATATGTTTGCAAACTTCTTTAAATCAACTTACTCCGATATACCATTTAATACTAGCACGGTGTATCCTTTTCTGCCGCCAGTTAACTCTTTTGAAACTCCTGTAATGGACCCAAATATTGTTATGTGTTATCTTCGACAAGTAAAATCTTCTTTTGACCGGCCCTGATAAAACCCCAAGCTGTATTTTAAAGCAATGTGCTACAAACCTGTGTGCTCCTCTAGTCAACATTTTTAATATTTCCTTGCATAGTGGTTATTTTCCTATTACATGGAAGGATTCTTATATTATACCCCTTCATAAATCTGGCTCCAAGATAGATGTTTCTTACTATCGAGGAATTGCAAAATTAAGTGCAATCCCTAAGTTATTTGAGAAAATCATAACTGATCAATTAACCCACTCCGTGTCTTCCACCATTTCTGTCTTTCAACATGGTTTTCTGAAGGGTAAGCCCAGTACAACAAACCACTTAGAGTTTACTACGCGTGTTATAAATGGTTTTACTTTGGGACTGCAGACTGATGTTATTTATACGGACTTTAGCAAAGCTTTCGACAGTGTTAATCATAATCTTCTTTTGAAAAAACTCCACCTTATTGGATTTCCTGTCACATTATTAAATTGGATAAATTCGTATTTATCTAGACGTACTCAAAAGGTTTTATATAAGAATTCTCTTTCAAAAAGTATTTCGGTCACTTCTGGCGTTCCTCAGGGCAGTCATCTTGGACCGGTTTTGTTTTTACTATTCATTAATGATCTTCCTTCGGTAATAAAACACTGTAACGCCTTAATGTACGCTGACGACGTGAAACTTTTTCTTTGTTACAAATCACCCGAAGAACGACATCTTTTACAATCTGATCTAAATAGACTTGTAGACTGGTGTAGCTTGAATATATTAAATCTCAACTTAAAAAAATGTAAGCAGATGACATTCTCGCGAAGATTTGCTAGTAACATAAATTACACTATAAATAACACTAACTTAGAAATAGTTTCCAGTTTTCTCGATCTTGGTGTTATTATGGATTCAAAACTTCGCTTCAATCTCCACGTTAATATGGTGATAAATAAGGCAAGAGGAGTCCTTGGTTTCATTAAAAGATGGGCTAATGAATTCAGTGATCCCTTTACTACTAAATTATTATATACCTCTCTCGTAAGACCAATTCTTGAATATGCATCAGTTGTATGGAACCCAGTTTTTACTTTTTGCTTTACGTCATAGTCGTTGGAACCCCAATATTATGCTTCCATCGTATGAAATACGCCTTAAAATTATTTTACTACCTTCCCTAAGAAGCAGAAGAATGATGCTTAATGTCATGTTTCTGTATAAATTACTTCGTGGCAAGATTAATTCGGAATATCTCATCTCAGCTCTAAATTTCAACATCCCAAGGAGAGGAGCTAGACATTTTCTGTTTTTCAAGTTGAGTCAGTGCAGTTCTAATTACGCTCTTCATGAACCTTTACGATGTATGTGCAGTGATTTCAATGATAACTTCAACATGATTAATTTTTCTGATTCGGTAGACGTCTTAAAACGGAAAATTATATTACATTTAAATAATTTAATCAATTTAACTTCCTCCTATTGTACCTAACGCAGTTTTATAACAATGTAATATTGGTAATTGAGATTGTTCTGTTTCTCTTTTTTGTCTCGATATTATGTTTTATAAAGTAAGCACCATCAAATATGAATCGTTTTTAAAACTTACTTTTTAATTATTCAATATTTTAATTTTTAATCGAATTGGGATTTATGTGCTCACGTGGTTTCCTGGTTTGAAATTAGACTGAACTCACACTTTCACCTGGATTGGTGTGCCAGAGTATATCTCTTTTCCACACAAGTTTATGCCTGCGTTGCCCCAAATGCATATCCAACTAATGGGATTTTGATTTGGCGGATATGAGATTTATCTCATTTCCACGTAGGTCCTTGGGTTGGACAATGGCCGCAAACCAGTTAAAATGAGTTTAGTGTTTTGGATTGTTTTTGAAATCAGGATTGTTTTTCGGGTACCTTAAATTGATAATTACTATTATTTAATGCGATGTTGCTTGTTTATATAGAATCAAGTTTATTTAAATACGCGTTTTATATATATTCAATTTTTAAATTCCGCTGAAAAGCCAATCAATGTGCTTAGTGGAAAATCCTAATTGCCAATAGGGGGTATGTTTTAGTACGTAGGTACATTCTGTCTGTCCCGGCTGATTCGGGCAGGATCTAGAATGTAAATCGTGCATGCGTATAGAACGGGTATACGTATCTTTGGAAGATTTCATACCTCCGGGCGAATCAAAAAAAAAAGGCACATTGTGTTACCACAGGGTTGATTTCCATTATCTATTTAAACCAGCCTGAGCTGTTCACAAAGCTAAGGATTCGGTATACCGATAATTCCAAGAGTTCTTCAAGGTCATTGAAAAACCAGTTGTTTAAGTGAAGAAAACGTTTTTGAGCCAACGCCGGGCAAGTACAGAGTAAACGTACCGTAAATTTTTCTTCTTCATCTTTTCCATCTCTACAACTTCTGCAAAAGTTGTTGTGGCGGATGCCCAACCTATGACCATGTCTGCCGATCAGGCAGTGCCCTGTAAAGACCCCTTCCATGGTACTAATGTGGTCTCTAATAAGGGAAATGAGTTCTTTTCAACGCTTAAGGGTAAGTTTGGGCCACATTTGGCGCGTTATGTTACAATTGTTTCCCGTTAACCATCTCAAGTTGGTCTTATTAGAGGATAACTCATGTGTTCGGAGTTTGCAAGTGGTAAGAGGAATACCGAGTCTATCCTTATCTATTTTGTATATAATTGCATAATATATACACTATAATTGTTTTGTAGTGCCTGTGCGAGCGAGTTCATTTGCTTTGCAGTTGCCAAAAAAATATTTATGTCTCGGGAATGCAGCTTAGAAACATCCTGAGCTGCTATGCCATCTCATTTAGAGATTTGCGGCAGTTGAGAACTGTTATAGATGTTATTTCAACAGTTTCAAGGGCTTTCTAGGGAAAGCGGCTTGACTATCAGATAGTATGCAGATATCGATTGAAGATATTTATTATATTAGTCTCTAAAAAAATTATTCTAACGCCATAACAAAAAACACAAAAAAATACAAAAAAACTTGAAAAAATTGATATCCAATAAATTTTTATAACTGTTTTATTGCTTAAGCCTAGTACTCTGTTCGTTTACGTGAAATTTCGCTGGCAGCATCTATTTATTTGCTGCGTGAAATTTTTGACTTAAAGTTTGTTGCGAGGAGTTCCTATGGCAATGTTTCTCAGAGAGACTCAGAATAAGTTGGGAGATTTAATATGATCCCTCTCTTTTCACTTCAAAATAAATAGGCAGTACAATTAAATTGTCGTGAAAAAATGTTGCTCAGAAACATGTTGCGATAATTTCACGCAGCGGAACAGAGTACTGCACTTACGAACATGTTGTGAAAATTAACACGCTTGTTTCGCAGCTGTCTTTTTTTATATAGAGATTTGAGTGGAATTTCACATGAAATTGAACAGAGTACTATGCTTTAAAGTTTAACAGCGGAAGAAGTTTTCCAGAAATCCAGAAATTTTTACAAAATATGCTTTATCTGATTTGAAATTAGTCAAGGTTCACATATCTTGACAGATGCCATGAGGACCTGCCCTACAGCAGCACTAGAAGTAATTCTGGACCTAACACCCTTACACCTTGTCATAGAGGGAGTAGCCAAGCGAACTCTGTTATGCATTGCAAAAGAGGGGACAGGTTTAGGTGAAACTATCAGCAGTAGAGAGAAGGAGGACATTGCAAAGCACACTCCCTACATCGATCTACCAAGAGACGATATAGTAAAATGGTGCAATTTCGAAAAACACTTCGAAATTAAGCTTAGTACCAAGAAAGAGTGGGACAGCGAAATGATATCGCAAGTCAAGAAACCACACTGTATATCATGGTATATGGATGGCTCCAATACATTGGAAGGTATAGGCGCAGGGGTGTACGGGCCAAGAACCAAGCACTCAACCTATGGGGACAACACCCAGTATCTTCCAAGCGGAAATCCTAGCAATACAGCTGTGTGCACAATTCAATCTGGACCGTAAATACAAAGGTCAGGATAAAGTTGTGATGTCAGACAGCCAAGCAGCAATCAAAGCATTAGTTTCCTGTGAGATATCATCGAGAATAACATGGGAATGCCTAACAAAACTCAACGAACTAGGAAAGAATAACACTGTTACTATACTTTGGGTCCCAAGACACAAAGGAATACAGGGTAACGAAGAAGTCGATGGTCTAGCGCGACCATCAACCACAAAATTTATAGGACCAGAACAATTCTGCGGATTGGGCACACATTCTATAAAAGAAGAACTAAGAAGGGAGGAGAGGCATGAACGTTCAAAGCTTTGGAAAAGCCTCCCAAAGCTAAGACAATCCAAATTGCTCCTCAGAGATTTTAACACTCGGAGTGCAAAATTGTGCATAAGCTTAGGCAAACCGAATCTAAGGATTCTAACGGGGTTCCTTACAGGACACTGTAAACTCAAATACCACCTGATGAAATTGGGCATAGAAACTGATAGTAACTGCCGTTTCGGTGAATAAGCAGAGGAGACTCCATACACCTACTTACAAACTGCGACGCCGTGGCTCGCAGACGTAAACTAGCACTGGGGAACTATGAGCTAAGACTAGAGCAGGTTTCATCCCTTGCACCAAAGAATATTCTTAAATTCATTACAGAAATAGGGCTGGATGAAATTCTGTAATCCGCAAACCCAGCGGAGCTTTGAGAAGGAGCTACAATAGATCTCATTTAGGACGCAGTACGCATCTCCACCATACAACATTAACATTGACATGCTGTTCTACAAAATTTGTACGATAACTGATTTTGAAAAACCGGAAAATATATAAAAATTTTGAAATTTTCCATGAAAAATTAATTATGGCAAATAGTAATCAATATATAATTTATTTTTTAATTAATTTGTTATTTTTTCATTACTTCAACTGCTTATTTATCATTTATAAACTAAATTTACAAATTATGTATCATTGCACAATGACCCAGAAATTTCAGAAGGTTACCAAAATTGATACTTAAATTTAAAAAAATGCCGCGCCTAAAGAAGATTCCACGAGATTCCGCTGGTAATTGAAATAATTCACATGCTATTAGAGGGATAAGCATACTTTTGCACGTTTTTAATAACTTTCGAGACATTTATAAAAAACGAACGTCGCGCAGTTCTCTCAAATCGAAAAAAGATTACTTAAATTAAAAAGCAGATATTAGACAGCAGGCCTGTAGCCAGACCAAAAAGACAGAGGGGGCAGGCATGAATCTTGGGGGGGAAATTTTTTGTTTTTTCATTTAAATAAAAAAAAGACAATTTTTTAGTGTGTGAAATGAATACATTACACATATTTATTAAAAAACCGTTAATTTTATAATATTTACTTGGATATGTAGATCTTTTTATACATGAGATTAATACATAGAAAATAATATAAAAATTAATTCAGGACTTTGTAATAAAATGAAGGTAAAAATACAAGATTTATTTAAAGTGGCTAGAAATATAAGAAAGATTAGCGAAATGGGCTAGCATATGTAAAAGATATATTTTAAGTAAAGCAAATAAAAAAATTAAATTAATCCGCATCTGTCGTTTGCATCAAATTGATGCAAATTTTTCATTCAGATTTATATATTACTAGCTGAAACCCGGCGCGTTGCTGCCACTCTCCCTATTCAAACGCCCTTAAAATGTTATCAGTTAAACAGCATGTCTAAACTGAGGTCAAAAACTGAATTCCGAGACTGTGCGACCTATATACACGAAGCTATTCGATATAACAATTTTGGGCTGTATAGGAAGTGCCACGCCCTCTTGATCACCCCTCATAGAATGTAATCAATTAAACTGCATGTGTACATGGAGGTCGAATACCGAATACCAAAACTGTGCGACATATAACTCCAAATATATTCGATAACACAAATTTGGGTTGTATGGGAGGTGCCACTCCCCTTTTCCCTACGCCCATAAAATTTTACCAATGAAACTGCATGCGTAAATTTTGGTCAAATACTGAATTCCGATGCTGTGCGACCTATAACTCCAAAGCTATTTGATAGCACAAAGTTGGATTGTATGGGAAGTGTCACTCCCCTTTTTCCTACGCCCATAAAATGTAAGAAATGAAAGTGCATGTATAAATTTAGGTCGAATACTGATTTCTTACGCTGTCAACCTATAACTTCAAAGCAATTCGATATTGCAAATTTGGGATGTAAGGGAGATGTCAGGCCTCCCTGTCCAACGCCCATAAAAAAAAATCATTGAAACTGCATGTGTAAATTGAGGTCAAAAACTGAATTCCAAAGCTGAATTCCTATAAATTCAAAGCTATTCGATATCACCAATTTGGGTTGTATGAGAGGTGCCCCTCCTCCTTGTCCAACTCCCATAAAATTTCATGACTGAAACGGTACGTCTAAATTGTGGTCGAATACCGAATTTCTAAGCTGTGCAACCCATAACGCTATTCGATAACACAAATTGTTTTTATATTAATGGGAGGTAAAAGAAGGTGTGGCATTTCTTCTTAAACCATCTCGTACTCAAAGCAAAGCCACTTACAAAATTTGAGCTCAATCGGACCAATAGTTTCGGAGTATTGTGATATTTCCAAAAGTAGGCGTAGATGAAGTGTGACAACGCCCGTTTTTATTAAAGTTAGTGACAGTCATCATAAGAACTTATTTACCAAATTTTAATTTAATACGACCAAAACCTTCTTAAATATAGCATTTTTATTGATTTGTGGGCGATAAAAGGGGTACGGCATTACTTTTTTCCTAAACCTTTGCGTAGCAGTTACGAACAAACCAGTAGAAGGAAGTATCCTATTTGGTCTAGTCTTTTTCAAATTTTAAGCATCCGAACAAATCACGATTCATTTTTATATGTACAGATATTGATTTGTGAGCGGTAAAACTGGGCGTGAAAACATTTATGTATCGTGACTGCCTCTTGGAGCACCTACACAGCAAGTTTCAGTATAAAAATGTGTAAAACTCTGGAATTGCCATGATTTCGAAAAAGTGGGCGTATATATATTGCGACGAAAAAGTGATTTTTGTACAGCTACTGACAGTTACCATCTGAACAAAATGATAATATATTAGTTTTTACGATCGAAACCGTCTGATATATATCCCTTATTTGGTTTGTGGTCGATAGCGCATATTTGGCTTGTATGGGAGGAACCACGCCCCCTCGTCCAAACGTTACCAAACCTCACAGGTACAATCTATCTCCTCGGCAAACGTTGTTCTGCCACAGACCGCCTTACGCCATACACGAAAATGTCAAGAAATGTCAAATATATTCACCATTTTCAGTACAGCTGCCGAAAGTAGCCATGTGCACTAAATAACCACATTTTAGTCTAGTACGATCAAAACCGTGCGAAATATAGCATTTTTGTTGTTTTGCAAGCTGTAAAAAGGGGTGCGGTAAAATATTTCCCTTGAGCCATCTCGTAATCGAAACAAATCGACTGCCCAAATTTCAGCTCAATTTAGGTTAAGCCTGGCGCACTTTACTTCACTGGACGCTAACTCCCCGAAAAGTGAGTTTAACTAAAGTAGGGCAGGCCTATTTTTAGTGCACTTGCCGAGAGTAACCATATGTACTGAATTACAAAATTTTTGTCTAATACGACCCAAACCGTTGAAATAAAACGTTTTCATTGGTTTTTGGGCGGTAAAAGGGGGGCGTGGAGACCAATTTTTAGTACAGTTGCTAACAGTAACCGTACAAACTAAGCCAACATTTTAGCTCAATCGACCCAGTAGTCAATTTTGATGGTTTCTTAAAAAGTGGGTGTGGCTATATAGCGATGACGCCCTTTTTTAGTACAATTGCCGAAAGTAACCATACAAACTTAAGTATCATATGTTAGTCTCATACGGCCAAAACTGCATGAAATATAGCATTTTCACTGATTTATGGGCGCAAAAGGGGGCGTGGAAACCAATTTTTCGTACAGTTACTGTCAGTAACTTCACAAACCAAAGTACCAAATTTAAGTCTTATACGACCAAAACCGTCTGAAATAAACCATTTTCATTTTTTTGTGGGCGGTAAAAGGGGGCGTGGAAACCCATTTTAAGGACAGTTGTCGACAGTAACCGTACATACTAAATTACAAAATTTTAGCCATATACGATCCAAACCGACTGAAATATAACATTTTTATTGATTTGGGGGCGGTAAAAGGGGGGTGTGGCAAATTTTTTTCCTCAACCATCTCGTACCTGAAACAAATCGACTGCCAAAATTTCAGGTCAATCGGTTCAGTAGTTTTGGAGTCTATAGACATCACACTGCCAGACACACATCGTTTTGCTTTAAATATATATAGATATTGATTTGTGGGCGTTAAAAGTGGGCGTGAAAACATTTATAAATTGTGTTCGTCTCTTGGAGCATCTAAACAGCAAGTTTCACTGTAAAAATGTGCAGAACTCCGGAATTGCCATGATTTCGAAAAAGTGGGCGTATTTATATAACGACCACGCCCATTTTTTGTACAGTTACCGACAGTAACCATCTGAACAAAATCACCAAATCTTAGTTTTTTACGATTGAAACCGTGAGATATTTTTCTTTTTTTTGTTTGTGATCGATGGAGCAAATTTGGCTTGTATGGGAGGTACCACGCCCCCTTCTCTAATCGTTACTAAACCTCACAGGAACACTCTTAAGATGTGGCTTTATTTTTCCTGAAAATTTCATAAAGATCGGTTCAGCGGTTTTGGAGTCTATACGTGATATAGCCACATACCCACCCACATACCCACATACCCACATACATACATCCATTTTTATATATATAGAAGAACAAACATGCATGTTTTGATTTAAATATTTTGCTTGTTTAAATTTTTGCTGGAATTAAGATTTGCAGTTTTTCTTATTTTAAAATTTATAAACACTGTATAATAAAAATCATGTATAATAAAAATTTAAAATTAAAAACATTTCAATGAATTATTTATTCTTTTGTATCTGCATCAAATTGGTGCACAACGTGCTTTTCATTTCTAAAAAGTTCCTATAGATGCGGGTTAAAAAATTATTAAAATTCAACTCTTATTTTTTGGTAGCAAATGTTGGCGACCCAGTAGAAATTTGAAAAATTGTAACAATTTTTCTGAAATGTTTTGTTAAGCAAATTTCATATACATATTCAAGTCATGAATAAGGTGAATGTGTATATATGTTTTGTTATTTTAAACTAAACTAATTTTAAAGCAATAAACAAATACATCTACATAATGCATATTAATTATTCATTTACACGGGGGTTACACGAGACAGTACTGTTACGACAGTCGCAACACATTCACAAATTTTTACCCACGCACACTCACTTTTGCTACTGTCTGCTCTACTGTCTTCAGTTTTTTGTAGACAGTTGGCGGGACAGAAGCTAAGGCAGTAGAATGATATTTAGCATAGCAAATGTCAGAAGATGAGAAAATTTAATAGAATTAATTGAAAATTTGCAATATTTTGGCGTGCTCGTAGTTTTAATAAAAAATGTCTTAATAAAATATAAATTTTTTACTATTTTTTCTACTGTCTTGCCAACTGTCTGGACCAGGGACCGAGAATAACTGTTATTTTGCAATTTTCAGATGAAAAAGGCATAACGAAAAAGTGGCCGGATGACTTTTTTAAATATATCATTATTATCGCAATGGTAGCAGCTTCGCGAATATTAAATGCCTTTTAAATTTTTGGCTGTTTCTATAAAAATTAAAATTAACTGTTATTTTTGTCTTTTATTTTTTCGGGCAAAAATAACTGTTACTTTTGACTTTTATTTTTTAGGTCAAAAATAACAGTTATTTTGTGCCTTTTATTTTATCGGTCAAAAATATCAGGCAATTAGTATTTTTTCAAAGGCCGAATAAAAAACTTTAAAAACTAAAAAGCTTTATAGCTCAAAATGTGCGCGCTAATGAGACGATAAAAATTGCATAAAATTTTTTTGCCGTTCAAGTGGCCTTTAAAAAATTCAAATTGCCTGATATTTTTGACCGAAAAAATAAAAGGCACAAAATAACTGTTATTTTTGACCCAAAAAAATAAAAGTCAAATGTAACAGTTATTTTTGCCCGAAAAAGTAAAAGGTATTAAATAACTAGTATTTTTGTCGAAAAAAATAAAAGTTAAATGATAACTGTTAATATCTGACTTTTTTGATAAAAACCATAACCGGTACGGTCACTGGTCTGGACTCTTTTTCACAGATACAAAGTTTGACAATAAAAACGTATTTTTCACTGTCTTAACAGTATTGTCTCGTGTAACCCTGTTAAAGTTTTTCATTGTCTGATTTGGACAGGGGGAAAACGGTTGTAGTAGGGGGCATTGCCCCCTTGCATTGGCGTCGGAAGCGGGGGAAAAGGGGGCAGTTGCCTCCACTTTTTTAGCTAGATAAACAATTTAAAAAGAAAACTTCTCAAGTTATTCAAAATATCAGTTTTTTTACAACGATAATATTTTTTTATTATATATTTTCCTCTTATTTCTCTCTTCTTCATAAGCACGCTTGCGGATAACCATTTTCTTTCTCTTTGTTTGCAAAAAGGTAGAACAAAATGTAGAGTTTCTACTGCAAGCCCACCACTTCAGTTTAAAAGCACCCTTAAGTATGTAGCTTAATGCTTGTTAATTTTGCAACTCTGGTAAGAAAAAATTTGACATATTCTTGGGGGCTTTCCATACTGGACGACATGTTGTACGATAAGTTAGATGGAAAACTAATGGGACTATTTGATTGAGCGTTCGAACGATCCAACTTGTAAAGCAACATCACTAATCATTAAGCATTAATCATTAAGCTCTCAAGCAGGACACATCCGGCTAATAGCTAAGCAATTTTTAGATGCCCTAACAATTGAGCAGTAATTTTACATAGTTGTACAATATTGTACAATCGGCAGAAAAAACCAAAAATTTCGACTATCGTTTTAGCTTACGCATGGTACTACATGTTGTACAATCTGCCATGTTGGTCCAATGTTTTGGACCATGCGAAAGCCCCTACTGTGAATTAGCTGATGAAAATCCACCTCGACGCTTTGAACAAACATCAAATCCGGTTCCTTCAGTACAGTTGCCATTATATCGGCATTAGATCGGCTACGAAAAGATTATTTCGAAATTTTTTATCTTCTCTCTAATGAGATAACGGCTAGATTCGATCAAACAGGTTGATATTTGACTAATTTTTTTATTTTTGCATGTTTACACCAGCTTCACTCAACCTACTCACTTTGATTTAACATTCGGTGAGTCGGTTAAGTGAAGCTAGTGTAAACTGACACTTTGTAAATCTTATTGTATATTTAAACAGATCTTGACACTCTGGAATCGTTGGAAAATATTGTAATCGAAGCCTTCAACGGAAAAGTGCATTCTGAACAAAATCTAAAAACAAAACTAGATCTTTATGCAGATGACTTTGATGTGAGCGACCTCTACGCGCAACTTAAATTGCTGAAGCAATTGCCTGGCCAAACACCTTCAAATAGTAGTGGCATTGTATCCCAATTTGCAAAAAAATCGGATACTGTAAAAAAACTATTAAATGAAGTTGAAAAACTTATTGCTGTGCTTTTGACTGTGCCTGCATCAGCAGCTTCATCTGAGCTTTCTTTCAGTGCACTAAGATGCCTTAAAACGTATCTTCGAGCAACTATGACACAGAAACGACTCACTCATGCGGCACTTATACACATTCACAAAGATTAAACTGAAGAATTTAATTCGATGGAGGTGGTGAAAGAGTTTGTTTCTCGCAAGGACAGAAAGAAGCATTTTGGAATAATTTAAATTGATAAAACTTTTTGTACCGTATTGCATTTGAACCATGTAAAGATATACCTAGTCTTGCTTTATAAAAGCAACAATTATTTATTATATTTTCATATTACGATATGAAAGATACTTTAAAGAATGATCTCTAATATTGAAATTGGAAGAACTTTTAAAAATAATGAAATTTTAATATTTTTTGTATATTTTTATATTTTTTTTTATTTTAAACTAAAATAAAAAAGTAGTTTATTCACATTCATGTTTCTTTAAAGAAATTTTGGTGAATTTTTTTGCACCACCATTTTTACTGCCCCACCCAGATGAAATTCGCTTCCGATGCGCTTGCCTCCTTGCCCCACCCTGGCTACAGGCCTGGTAGACAGTAAAACTACTGCAAAGGCAAACTAAAGGGTGGTTAAATTTTAAGGGCCGATGTTGATTTTGAATAAAACACATTGTCATTGCTTTTTATTATGATAATATTGGTATGGTTCAATTATGTATGGAACAAAATATCGGCACACCTTTCAGGCAAAAGAGCCATTGTTTTGTTAGCTGTGTGGCAAGTGGCACCGTCCTGTTGAAACCACATATCGTCCACATCCATATCTTCCAATTCGGGCCATAAAAAGTTCGTTATCATCTCACGGTAGCGAACACCATTCACAGTAACTGCCTGACCGGCCTCATTTTGGAAAAAATACCGCCCGATGATGCTGCCAGCCCATAAACCGCACCAAAAAGTCACTCTTTGGTTTTTCGTGCATTGGTTTTTCGACAATCACTCTTGGATTATTATTCGCCCAAATACGGCAATTCTGCTTATTGACGAATCCACTGAGGTGAAAATGTGCCTCATCACTGAAGATGATTTTCTTCGAAAATTGATCATCCACTGTTGCCATTTCTTGCCACCATTCTGACCATTGACGACGCTTGAAATGGTCAAGAGGCTTAAGTTCTTGAGTCAATTGCATCTTGTAAGCGTGTAAATGCAAGTCTTTATGCATAATGTTCATCAACGACGAGCGTGAGAGGTGCAATTGTTGGGCACGACGACGAGTTAAGGTGGACGGCTCTTCAGCCACACTATCGCGAACAGCAGCAATATTTTCTGCAGTACGAGCTGTAAGAGCATGCACTGGTATTTTTACATCTCCTACAGACCCGGTTTGCTCAAATTTTTGCACGATTTTTCCGATTGTACGCACATTTGGACAATTAAATTGACCGAAAAAATCACAAAGTGCACGATATGCATTTTGATTTGAACGTCCATTTTCATAATAAGCCTGAATAGCTTTTACGCGTTGCTCGATTGTGTATCCTTCCATGGTTCAAATTGACTTAGTCAGAAATTGAGAAATGTCAAATGAAATGCAGAAAAGAGCTTGACGTTTAGGTGTGGTTCACATTCAACATCGGCCCTTAAAATTTAACCACCCTTGCGATAATTGAGTTTTTTGAGTGTTGCAAAAGTCAAGGAGTTGTGTACATATTGTTGCGTTAATCGAGATCGTGCTGTATTTTCAACATTCAATCTGTGTACTATTGAATCGAAATGGTTGGATTTTCAGAAAGAGAAATTCTAAATGAAATTAATTCGCATAACGACGATGTTAATTTCGCAATTGATCATATTCTGCAAAAAAAAAATAAAAACATAAATCCGACACTGATAATGTTTTGAAATAATTACAAATTGCAGTCAGAACATTTAAATCTAAAGGCAAGACCAAGTTAAACGATTGTTCTAAGATAAAAAAAGTATAGCAGTGAGGGGACTGCCTACCGAAGCGAAAACCTATACATAAAATATGAGTATTCCCTGGAAGACTTTGTCCTGCCACGACCGCCTTACTGCTATATAAGAATTTTCATGCTAATATAGGCTTTCGGACTATCCTACATGTAGGATGGATTTGACAGGTCGGATGGAAATGTAGGAATGTGCGAAAGCTCATACTGCAGCCCTTGCTGTAGGACGCTACACGTAGGATGAAAATCAAAAAGTTCTAAAAGTTCCGCTATGATCTTGTTCTTCTCTGTGCGTCCTTGTTTGTAGATTTCCTTGGTAACTGTTGTTGGCGCACTTAGCTGGAAATTTTTTGTAGACGTTGTGAATTCTAATTGTATAGCTACAGTCGGCATATGAAATTATAATTATTTTTGTTAAGAGCTTATAGCAATTTATTAAATTTTTTATATATTACTGAAACAATTTCTTTTAAGCAAAAGTATTACCATATCAAAAATACATATAATTTAAGTAATTTATTTAAATTATTTCATTATTGAATTAATATAAAAAATTAAAGCTTATTTATATCTATTTATATCATGACACTAACACAATTTACATGTTCACCATTTCTATATTGCGTTGTGTATTAAAAATAGAATATTATAAAATTAAGAAATATCTATAGCATATAAATTATATATAATTCATATAAGAAATTGATGCTAAACAGTTTAAGAAATAGAATGCAGACTTTAGTTATCCAATTACTACTGAAAATATTAGTTATTTTGCAGGTTTAATACGTAATTGTTATTATATAAATATGCATAAATACTCTTTAAATTTCCTCAATGAGCTAAATTGTTCATATATATATATATGAACTATATATATATATATGTATATATATATATGTATGTATTTCCAATACGTTAACACTTTTACTAAAAACAAATAGATTTACCAATATTATATATACTCTTTAATTCATATGTATAAACTGTTTTCTAAATTAGTTCGATGTCATATGCTGACTGTAGCTACAAATAAACATCTACAAAAAATTAAAGCTTACTGTACAACAATAACTACTTAGCAAATTTACAACAACAACGCAAAGATAATGACAAGATCCCAGCCGTTGCGCAGCTTTAGAGGGTATGAACCGAATTGGCGGCGTAAAATATACAGCACTTTGTATGCTATATTTTCTGTTTGCCTGCTAGCAAGATCTCAAGTGGAGGGAGGCATTAAAAGAGACTTCAGAGCTAACTGCTGAAATAAAATGAAATTTCAATTTTTCATATTTGTATTTTGTTTGACTGTCGTGAAGTCTCTTTTAATGCCTCCACTGTAGATCTTGCTAGCAGGCAAACAGAAAAAATAGCAAGCAAAGTGCTATTTATTTTTCGCCACCAAATCGGTTCATCCCCTCTAACGCTGCGCAACCGCTGTGATCATGTCATTCTCTCTGCGTTTTTGTTGTAGATTTGCTTGGTAATTGTTGTTGTGCAGTTAGCTTTAATTTTTTTGTAGATTTTATTTGGTAGCTACAGTCGGCATATGACAATCGAAGTATTTTTATAACGCTTTATATATATGTACATAAAAACACTTATACAAAAAACCTGCAAAATAAATTTATATTTACAGTTGTAATTGAATTACTACAGTCTGCTTATCATAAGCGTTCTATTTCTTACCATCTAATGTTGTAAATCGAAAACGCAAACAAACGACAAGTAAGACAGGAGAAGCAACACCTTTTTTTGTACAAAATTCTATTGCTTCTCGTGTCTTGCTTGTCGTTGGTTTGCATTTTTAATTTACAACACTAGGCGGTTAAAATTATATATAATTTATATACTTTATCTATTTCTTATATATTCTTATTTAAATACACAACAAAAACTATGTATAGCGTGCATGTATATTGTGTTATTATATAAAAAGATATAAAAAGGATTTTAATTTTTAAATTAATTCAATAATGAAATAATATAAAAAGTTATATGAATTATATGTATATATTTTTGATATGGTAGTACATTTAGTTAAAAGAAATAGTTTCAGCCATTTATACAAAATTTCAAAAATTGATTTAAACTCTTATCTAAAATAAATCAGTGGTCATATGCCGACTGTAGCTAAAAAAGTCTAAAAAAAATTCCAGCTAACTATACAACAACAATTACATTTCAAATCTACATCAACAACGCAGTGAGAATGGAAAGGTTCACAGCGGTTGCGCAACGTTAGAGGGGATGAACGAATCGGCGTCAGAAAATAAACCGCATTTTGCTTGCTATGCTTTCTATTTGCCTGGTAGCAAAATCTCAAGTGGTGGAATGGCAAAATTAGACAAGGTATTGATAAAGCGGAAAGCCGGTGACCGAAACTGTCAAAACGAAGTTGACATTTCATACAAAATATGCAACAATGAGAATGCAATATGAAAGCAAAAATTGGCCAAAATACCAAAATGGCTGAGTTTGACAGTTATGGTCACTAATAAAGAGAGCACATTCAGCCATAGTACAACCTTGTCTAGTTGTACTATGAGTGGTGACATCAAAAGGGACTTCACGGCCAGTCAAACAAAAACCAAATATCAAAAATTTTAAATTTTATTTTATTTTAACCTACAGCAGCTCTACATATACATTGAAAAACTATATCATTCAATGTTTCGCAGCGGAGCAAAAGGAGGGTAAAAAACGATGCGTCAGCAGAGGAACTTATTGATGGTTGCTTGCTACATTTGCTGAGCGCCTTGTAGTCAAGATCCAATAGCGTCATTTAAAAACCTTCTCGCTGTCTGTATTGATGACGAGAGTTACTCGCAAAATGACGATGAGGATGACGCAAACCAAGGATTTACCCTCTACCAAGCATATATAGACCAATATAAAGCGAATTAATAATAAGTTTTGGCTGCAAACTTCTTATTGCAACCTAACTTAAGTATTTATATACTAACAAACAGATTATATGCATTAATTTCAGGAGTTGCCAAGTGATTTCATTGTGAGCTTCCGGCCGATTAAGAAAAAGAGAGTTTTCTTATTTTCCCATCTTGCTATCTTTGCTGTCTGTATTGATGGCGAGAGTTCCTCGGAAAAATACGATGACGCAAACCAAAGATTTACCCTCTACCAAAATTGTTCAACGCGCCTAAAGAAGTTTTCACTTCAAAAATATTAAAAACAAAATAGCAGAACAAAATTAAAAATAAAAAAGAAAAACATGGGACGCTCACTGCAACCTTCACGTGGTGACCTTGGAAGCTTTATGTATCATTTATGCGGCTAATGGCGGGTTTCTTGTTTCTCGATTTTATAACATATTTATTGTTCTAAATATCCTTTTTTCTAAAGCGGTGTCTATTTATTTTTAGTTCACACATCACACGTAAAATTCGAAAAAAGTGTCCCCTTATTCTCTCCCGTATCCTGCCTCTCTTTTAATACCCCAGAATCAATAATAACCAAACTAGAGTTTTTATTTAAAATTGCCAAGCCCCTTTGTTGAATCCGATCCACATGCTTTGTTGATTCTAACATGCTCGAAAACAATCTTACCCAACCCTTTACCCAATTTCAATAAGCTAGTGTCAGTAATAGATGAGATACAGTATTTTGTTAATAGTGTTACGCCCCTTATTTGAATCCCCCCGACTTTTACCATCATGCTCGAAGAAGATCCCACCTACTACTTTACCGAATTTTAATAAACAAGTGACAGTATTACACGAGATAAAGTATTTTATTGATAGTCCCACGCCCACTTTTTCCATCGCTCTTGGAAAAGATACTTTAATCTAAGTATCCTGCAACAAGTTTTATTAGTTTCTGTCTATTCAACGCCAAGATATGTTTTTTCGCCACTTTTCCAAATTTCTGGCCCAATGTGCTAATGTATGCTGTGTATGCTGAAAGTACTTTATCAAAATCAGATTTTTTTTTAATTTCAATGTAAAAGATGAGTCACACTCGTTCAATCACTTAAAAAGCTAATGGAATTTATACAATAAAACCCCGCTTCAAAAAGTAGCTCGATGCATTCATTCTCACTGAGTGCGAAAACCATGATAGATCGATCTAACATGTGCGATGCGCTGCTGAAACGCAATGAAATTGAGTCATTTTTGAAATGTGTCATAGTCGGTGATAAAAATGGATACGGTACGGCAATTGGAAGCGTAAAAGATCGCGGATAAGGGATGGTGAGCCAGCAAAAGGGTTCGGTAAGCCAGGATTGATGACGAAGAAGGTGATGATGCTGTGTTTGTGGTGGAGCTGAAAGGAAATCGTTTACCACGGCCCTTCCAGTTGGTCAGACGATTGATTCTCAACTCCACTGTGAACACCTAGAGAGAATATGCCAGGCAATTAAAAGAAAACGGTCCTAATTGAATAATAGAAAAGGTCTTACATTGTGACAATAAACGACAATACACCTCATTAATGACCCGTCATAAACTGCGAGAGCTTGGTTGGGAGTTTTGATGTATCCACTGATCTCTGCAGAACTCATCCAGTGGAACTAAGTTGATTTCAAAAGAAGCTTGAAAAAAACAATTGACTCTGTTTTTTAACTACAGGGTCCGCCATATAACTTTTTTTTTCAACTAGTGCTTATTTCGTGAATGGTAACACCTAGCTCATGTCTGATTTGACAGATAATTACTTTTATCCTTCCGCTGAACGAATATGGTTGTGTATACGCTTGAACAACGCTGAGAAGTGGGCCTGCGATCGACTTACAGAAGATGCCGATTTTGCCAAAAAAATCATCTTTTCAGATGAAGCTCATTTTGATCTTGGCGGGTATGTAAACAAGCAAAATTGTCGCATTTGGGGCACAGAAAACCCGCACGCATACATTGAAAAGCCGCTGCACCCAAAACGAGTCACTGTTTGGTGCAAATTTTGGTCCAGAGGCATAATTGGGCCATTTTTCTTCGAAAATGAGCAAGGAGTGGCCGTTACAGTCAATGGCGATCGTTATCGGGCCATGTTGAACGAATTTTTGTTCACAAAAATTGAAGAGGAGGATATTGGCAACATTTGGTTTCAACAGGACGGCGCTACGTGCCACACAGCCGAAGCTACACTCGATGTTTTGCGCCCTGTTTTTGAAGATCGCATTATCAGCCGCAGAGCTGATGTCGGTTTGCCACCTCGGAGCTGCGATTTGACACCGTTGGACTATTATTTGTGGGGTGCCCTCAAAGATAAGTGTTACGCCGACAAGCCAGAGACAATTGACGCTTTAAAGGACAATATTCGTGAAGCCATTGGTGAAATACAGCTGCACACAATCGATAATGTGCTTAAAAATTGGACCGATCGTGTAGGCTACTGCATGGCCAGCCGAGGCAGCCATTTGAATAAAATTATTTTTCATTATTAACCGGAAGAATTGTTCTTTCAAATAAAAAAAGAAATTTGAAAAAATATCCAGTTGTTTTTTTTATAGAATTTTCAAAAAAAAAAGTTATTTGGCGGACCCTGTAGAAACCAAAAAATTTCATGGTTCTACCCGAAAAATGTTGAAATATTTTCGATAACAATGGAGCATATTTAGTTCAAATAAATTTATTAAGATACTATAAGAAACCCAGTTCAATTTTAAATAAAAAATGCTACGAACTTATTCCCCAAATCATACATACTTATCTATACCTACTGCAATTCCTTATGTGCTTTACAACGTTTATTAAACTCCAGTGATAAATGGGCACATGACGTAATAAATTATTTCTTAAATAAATTGTAGCTGCGAGGTCTTCAAAGGCTGCACAGTAAAAAATATGAGCATAAATTTTATACTATTTTGTATACATATAAATCCAAACCAAAAATGTTATAAAAGTTATAGCATCAAATCTTATAAATTTTTCCAGACCATTTTTCTCGTTAGACCAATCGAAACCACTATATTTTTAAATTTCCCGATTTCGGTGAATTTTTTCTTTCAAACCAGGATATATTTTGATTAACACATGATATCCATATGAAATTTTTAAATTATATTTGTTTTATTATTTTTATATTATTGAGTGGTATAAAATTTATAAATTATTTGGAATAAAAAAAGTTTATACCTCACAAATGTTATAAAAAATATAAAATTTACCTTCTCAAATACTGAAAATTGTGTTCAGAAAACACTGCTCAAACACTAATGACATCTACCTTGCACAGTAAGCGACGATAGGAGTAGGTTATGTTGCTTATGACGCAAAAGATAAGAGAGAATAAAACAAATTTAACGAAAATCTCCTCTACAAGAAAAACACCACGAAAACAAAAGACAACACATCGAAAAGAAGCAACCCAGTGGTAAATGGACACATGACGCAATAAATTATTTCTTAAATAAAATGTAGCTGCGAGGTCTTCAAAGGCTGTTTACAATTCTCAATTACGTTTGTTCAGAAAATGCTGCTCAAACACTAATGACATTTACCTTACACAGTAAGCGACGATGGGAGTAGGTATGTTGCTTATGACACATAAGATAAGAGAGAATAAAACAAATTTAACGAAAATCTCCTCTACAACAAAAACACCACGAAAACAAAAGACAACACATCGAAAAGAAGCAACCCAGTGGTAAATGGACACATGACGTAATAAATTATTTCTTAAATAAAATGTAGCTGCGAGGTCTTCAAAGGCTGTTAACATTTCTCAATTACATTTGTTCAGAAAATGCTGCTCAAACACTAATGGCATCTACCTAACACAGTAAGCGACGATGAGAGTAGGTATGTTGCTTATAAGAGAATAAAACAATAAAACAAATTTATCGAAAATCCCCTCTACAACAAAAACACAACGAAAGAGAATACATCGAAAAGAAGCAAATGACGCCACAAAACATTTTCATAAGAATTTTTACGATTTAATAAATGGAGTTATTACCTTTTTTGTTAGCATTTCAGAATAAATGATAAATAAAACCTTGAGTATTTTATATATAAAACTTTGTTTTGATAAAGACAAATAACTTTCACAACAACTTATCACTGCAAATTTTTCTGTTGAAAAAACATGATGTAGATTCACAGACGAATGAAATAAATTATTGTCATAATAATAAAAATAAACTATTACATACGTATTGCCATGATCGAGCAAAATCGTCAAAATTCTTCGGCACTTGTCTCGTCGTGCCGTTCGTTATTTACACGACTACGGATGCTGTAATTCGGCCCCAGCTGTTGCTACATCCTGCTTTCAGTTATGTATGACAATATCTCTCTAACCTGCAAATTAAAGCTATATAAAAAATTATGGATTTTGTAAGCTTTCAACGAAAAAGATCAGAAATTAAATAAAATATCAAATTTGAAAAGTTAAAATTATAGACAATAACCGAAATTTTATGGACCATGACTACAGACCCAGTATGAACATCTTTGGGGTTACACCTCTTCCGAAATGCTTAATTGTCATGGTTGGTCGGTTGTCTAACACTTTATGCGTTTTAACTCTAAAACAGCAGCAGCAGCAGCAATAAAAAACAAAAATCTGAAAGGTGTTTTTAGTTAATTATTTCTTCTGGCTTGGTTTTCAGTTAGTGTTTGGTTTGGTTATTTAGTGTTTTAACTGCGACGAATTCGTTTCATTCGCATTTCAGCGAACATGATTATAAAAATATTTATTTTTTTAGTATTTGCCAACGATAAAGCTTGAAATTACATCAATTAAAAGCATATCTATTAAAAAATGTTATCTTTCTCTAATGTGATTGCTTCAAGCTAAAAATGTACTTTAAACATAATGCATTAACTAGTTTTGTCAAAAACCTGACCTTTTAAACAGCATGACATTTATTATAAAATTTTATCTTAGCAAAAAATATTTTCAGTCGTTAAAACTACTTAATTTTGCTTCAAAATAAATTTCAGGTTTTTGTAATGAAGTCATCGTAAGTCCTTTGTATATAGTTCTTAAGATTGATTATATTTTTGACTTCAGAATAGAAAATTTAAAAAAATTGAAAGCAAGTTTCAAGACTTTCAATTTGTGCGGCAAACAATATAAATAGACTGCTTTAAAATATATCACATAACAAAGCAATAATCAAAATCAAATGAGGAATAAATACGGAGCCTATGAAATTCGGCCCCAAACTCAAAATGAAATGTCAATTTTTAAGCCACTTCGATTTTTGGTTGATGGCTTTTCTCTAAGGCCTTATTTCTTACAGCAATAAATATGTATTAAAATATGAAATTTGTTTAAAAATAAATTCTTTTGATATTGTGCAAAATTTATCGTGTCGTATTCAAATTCGCATCCGTATGTCAAGTAAATAATATAACTACCTTAAAACTTTGATTTCTGAATTCATATGTCTTATCATGTTTATGCAATAAATATGATTTGAATCAACCTATTAATTTTATACATGCTAATGAAAAATTTCAATTCACGGTTTGTTTATCTTCAGTATTATTCGATGAATTTAAAAAATTTGATGATTCTTTGAAAGTTTGCATTGGTAAGAAACGTCTATTTTTAGCAGATATGGATATGATTTTTGTGGAAAATAAAAAGTTGAAAGCAAAAAAAAAAAAGAACCTTCATGAGAATAAGAAACGCTCCGATGAAATTTCTTAAATCGTGTTCCTTTAACTTTTCTCCAATCTTCATAATTTGCAGACATATTATAGACAACAAAAATTTAAGATTGATCTTATTCTATTAATCAATAGTTAGAGCGTTTAAAATGGCGTATCAAAATCGGGGAAAATGCCCTTTCCACTGAAACATTTATAAATTTGGTAGCAAACGAAAGGTATTCAAAAGACACATAAAATGGCATCAAGCTCGCTAAGTTAGATTTTATTGTAATTTTGTTGTTGTAATATCTAACAGTTTTTAGATGATGATTTCATGAGGGGCATGTATGAGATGATAAAGAATTATATCGGTGGTTCCATGCCATATCGGACTCTTTGGCATGGTCGTCGATAGTACTTTAAAAAAAAATTGCATACTTTTTTATAATTTTTTATTTTTTTTTCTTGCAGTAATAGATACACACTGAAAATTTAGAAAGAAAATACAAAACTGTCATTCAAACATGTACTCAAACCAGCGGCGGATCTGAAAAAAATCTTGGTGGGGGGGGGGGGGGGTAAATGATCAAAGACACACATTTTTGATTTGAGAAAATTTTGTCTTTTTACATATAGACAAATTGTACTTTTTTGAATTGAAATTATCGAATTGTTTAAGAAGCATTTTTCCCAGACACATACACGCACTTTTCCGTATTTATTTATTTCTCCCTTTTTTGGAATAATATCTTAGCGAAAAGTAAATAAAAACTCTAAATTTAACTAATTTTGGAATTAAGGTTGATTTATCCAAATTTTTCACATTTATTCCATTATAAAAACATTGCACAATTATATTTTCAAGTATGTGCAATGAAAAAACATAGTACTTTGACACTTTTTGTTCTGACGTTACGACTATGATATGGTACACTTTGAAAAATAAATGAATAATGCAAAATGTATTCTGATTATTAGATAGTCATTAGAGAGAGAAAAAATTATATGACAAAATCATTGCAGCGCTTCTTTTTTTGCTCTATTTTAATGTCTCTATGTATATGCAATAATGCAAGTCCCTTCAATCGTTCTTATTACATAGTTGAACGAAACCATGTTTTTAATCGTCGCAGTGTAGAAAAACTTCACTCATCTGTTGCTACACTGATAGGAAACCTTGAGAAAGATAGCAAACGTTTTAGAAATTAGTGGAAAAATGTCATTATCACAAAGAGTAAAAACGGTATTGATATCATTAACCTCAGTTTTGCTCGCCCATTTACACTGCCAAATTTGAAGTTCATGAAATAATTGAATTGGAATTAGTTCCTTATTACCGTCACAAAATTGAATTATTATCTTTGAAATGTTAACACTGAAATTGTTTAGCTTTTCATTGTTGTGTTTATCAATTTTGTTTGGCAGGATTTCGTTTAGATATAGTTTTTGGAAAAATTTTTCGCTGAAACGAGTCTCCATATCAGCAATGATATCATCTAGTAATGATACAAATATGGAAATTCGAAAGTAGTATTCTGGTGTTGATGCGCTGACATTACTACGATTAACTTGTATTCCAGCAATAAGAGGAATATTTTTTGGCATACCTAACCTCTCGTGTAATTCCTGCACATCTGCAAATATTGTCTTAAAATATGGTTCTGCGTTTTCTCTTTTTTTCGTTCGTAAAGCAATCAAAATACAATCAAAATAACAGAATACAATACCGTTCAATTCAATTCATATGGCTTGTCATGCTATTATAATCACCCATTCAATTGCATTAAGGGTACCTTTATGCATACATAAGCGATTCTGAAGGCGTTTTTTGAAAGAATACTACGAAAAATGGTCGGAGATATTGATATAAAGTTTTTTTATTGTTTTCAACAACTATTAAAGTATTTAAAAAAATGTTGTTTTGTTTTTTTGTGACGTCATTTGTGTGTAGGTGACGTTTTTATGAAGCGATGCGAGAAGAGTAGGACCATTTTGCTTGTAGAAAAACATGATCTGTAATCATCTGAAAAAACAAAATATAATTATATGTAAAGCAAACACTTCGTCGAGGTAGTGACTTCGGCCTTTTTTTAAAAATGAGCCTGCAAATAAAGTTACAGCTTGTTATGTACTCAAATTTACAGCCATTTTTTAAACAATCAACTTTAAAGACGCGTTATTTTCTTACAAATAAAAATTTGTAAAAAAACTCGAAGTCACTACCTTAGCGTAAGTGTTTACCTTACAAGTATACATGTGTAGTTTTTTTTCAGATGATTACAGATCATGTTATTCTGCAAGCAAAATAGTCCTACTCTTTTCGCATCGCTTCATAAAAACGCCATGTACTGCGTGTGACATCACAAAACAAAAAAAAAACAAAATTTCTTTAAGTATGTACTTTAATAATTGTTGAAATTAATAAAAAAATCTTTATATCTTATTCTTTATTCTTAAAAAAAACGCCTTCAGAATCGCTTATGTATGCATAAAACTACCCTTTAGCTGTGGGCACAATTATTTACTTCAAATAAAGTATTAAAAAATAAAGTATTTCTAAAAATTTCTTAGGGGGGAATTATCCCCTTTACCCCCCTTGTATCGGCGCCTGACTCAAACAACTATATCTTCTAACCGTTAGTCCTACAAGAAAATTTTCAGGAAATATTTTAAAGATCTTGAATTGGTCTTCTTGGTAATATACTTTTATACAAACACTTTTGTGAAAAATTTTAATTTATTTGACCTCTAAAAAGTTTATTCACATTCTTCATGGTCAGCACCACTATTTTTTGGCGATTTTAAAATATTATTGTTTTGAGGCACATATTATTGTTTTGAGGTACATATCGTCGCTGCGCCAACAAAAACAGTTATATGTTTTTCAGTAACTTCTCAAGAGAGAAAAAAAAATAATTTTTTTTCAGAGCATTTCTAGTACTGCGAGCAATAACTATTTTTTATCACTTCTAAATCAAAAGAGTTATAAAAAACTGCAAATGCAGAAGTGTAAATGTGGGCAGTAGATAGTGTTAATCAAATATGCAATAAAAAAAATTTACAAAAATCACATAACTGTTTTTGTTGGCGCAGCGACGATATGTACCTCGCTTAGTAAAAAAATACTAAAGATTCAATTTTTAATTAAAAATTAAATTATTTTGTATTTAAAAATTTTGCAGTCTGTTTTTGAAAAATTTGTTTAAAATAGTTAACATTGATTCTCCAAATGTTTCTTCAATTTTGAGATTGCATTAAGAATGAAAGCGCCAAAAAAATAGTGGTACTGGCCAGAGATCTGCAACGAATAACATTTTTAAATCAATGAGCCACTTACTCAAAAATGAGTATGAATAAGTATAAGTAGTTTCCAAAGTTAATCAAATTTTGAATCATGAGCCACTTAAGCAAAAATGAGTATGAATAAATATAAGTAGTTTCCAAAGTATAATCATATCGCTTATTTACTCGAATAACGTCATAACTCAAAAAACAAGCTTTGTGGGTTAATGATGCAGAATTGTTCTTTATATTATGCTTCATATTGTGTAAAAATTTCATGTTATTATTTTGAATATATTCCGCGTGAAAAGAGAAAATGCCTCTATCTCTTCATACAAGGTGTGAGTCAATTGAAAACTTTAAATGCGTTTTATGCAAAATGACTTTTTTTGAGTTATGACATTATTCGAGCAAATGAGCGATGTGTAAATTGATTCAAAACACAGTGAATCAAGTAAGTATAAAATGAATTAAACATTAAGAGTTGCCAACTAATAATATGTATTTTTAAGAATATTCAATGTCACTGACTTTGAATATGATATAGATAATAGGGTTGCCACCTTAATTTTTTGTTTTTACGAATTCGATGCTGGCTCGAACACGATGCTGGTTCAAAAATGTGATTCACTTTGTTTTAATCAATCACATATGATTTGGCAACTACTTATACTTATATTTACTCTTTTTTTTTTTTTTTTTGAGTAAGTGGCTCATGATTCAGAAATGTGATTCATTGCAAATCTCTGTTTTGTATCAATGAGTTGTGAACGAATAGTACTCTAGTACTACTTATTTTTAAGTACTCGTTTCAGATTTCTGGTTTAAAATGTGTAAAAGAAAAATGTGACTGAAATTTGTAGTGGTAAAAAAAATTAATTTTTTCACGAAAGTGTTAGTAATAAAGTTCAGCACAAAGAAGACCAATTCAAGATCTTTAAAATGTATTCTAAACGTTTTCTTGTAGGACTAACGGCTTGGAAGATATAGTTGTTTGAGTACATGTCCGAAAGACAATTTTTGATTTTCTTTATAATTTTTCACTGTGTATAACTGCAAAAAAAAAATTAAAAATTATAAAAAAAAATATGCAAATATTTGGCTTTTTTAACAAAGTTAACTTGCAAAGTACCAAGTTTATACAAAAGTGTGATTTTCGAAAAGCCACCGATATGACATGGAATGACCGATATACGAAATTGCTTGTGGTTCATATCTCAAGTAGAGTAATTTTTGGATGATTGGTTTAATATTGCAATTTATGTATGTAACTTTAAAGAGCAGATATAGTTTTCTGAGAAAATTAAAAAAAAAATACTTTTCTGGTTTTTAATTGATTGAATTAAATTTAATTTTTAATTGATTAATTTTCCATTAAATAAAATTTGTGCACTAACAGCCCTATTCTGGCAAATTAACAAATTGTTAACCAGTATTTTGAATATTTCTATATGTTTGTTATACAAAATTTGAAACTCAAAAATAAAAAATTTTGATAAAAATTGTCAACTGCTTTTCAGTTATTGACAATTTCATTAACAAATTTTGTTTTTTGAGCTTTAAATTTTGTATTGAAACAACGAACACATAGAAATATTCAAAATACTGGTTAACAATTTGTTAATTTGCCAAAATAGGGCTGTAAATATAAAGTACACAATACGAGTATCCTAACTTTTTTTTTTTCTTTTACCTTTCATAGGAAAGGTTATGTATAGATCTAACCTATATTTGGTGGATATTATATCTGGATGTAATGACAGGTTTCCATACAAAATGTGTGCTTTTAAGAGTTAGAATTAATTTTGCTATTACAATTTAATTTTAAACGTACCGGGAAAATAAAAATTACGGAATGACAGTAATCGATTTGGGTCAAATTTGCATGGAGCGTGAAATCATTTGCATGATTTTTGGATGAGTTAAAAAAAATGAGTTGAAAGGTATAAATAACCAAATTTTTTTCTGGGTACATGAAGTCTGTTAGAATTGAGCAGTTTTAAAGTAAAAAAATTACTGTTTTTATAATAACACAAAAAATAATTTTTGTTCGACCTTAAATGTTGTGTAAGGGACTGCCGACCGAAGCGAAAACCTATATATAAAATATTAGTATTCCCAGAAAGACGTTGTCCTGCCACGACCGCCTTACTGCTATATAAGAATTTTCATGCTAATATAGGCTTTCGGACTATCCTACATGTAGGATGGATTTGACACGTCGGATGGACATGTAGGAATGTACGAAAGCTCATACTACATGTAGGATGAAAATCAAAAAGTTCTAAAAGTTCCGCCATGATCTTGTTCTTCTCTGTGCGCGTCCTTGTTTGTAGATTTCCTTGGTAATTGTTGTTGGCGCACTTAGTTGGATATTTTTTGTAGAAGTTGTGAATTCTAATTGTGTAGCTACAGTCGGCATATGAAATTAGAATTATTTTGTAGATTAGAATGTAGAAACTAGAATTATTTTTGTTAAGAGCTTATAGCAATTTATTAAATTTTTTATGTATTACTGAAACTATTTCTTTTAAGCAAAAGTATTACCATATCTTAAATACATAGAATTTAAGTAATTTATTTAAATTACCAATTATCCAACAAAATTAAATTACAAAATATCCAACTAAGTGCGCCAACAACAATTACCAAGGAATGATATCTAGGTGGATAGCTCTCCTGAAAAGTATTATATCTGCGTACTGTTTCGGATTTAAATTTTTTTTAAAAACTGTGAAAAATATCAAATAATATTTACAAATAAAATAAGTGCATGTATTCAAATAACTGTAACCTTGAAACTGTAAGTTGTACGAAAAAAAAGGTTTTATATGTATATATTAAAGACCTTCACTGAGAAAAAGCATACTAAAATCAAAGAATTTTTTTTTTATTTATTTCAAGTCAATTAGGGTGCTCACAGTTTTGTTTTATCTGTTTTGTTAACTTTGCCACCTGTTAACTTTAAAACATTTTGCTACCTGGTAATTATTTTTTTTTTTTGTTTTGCATGCAAAGCACAGATAACACAAAACACTGAAGTTGCCTTGCTTTAATACATGTTTGTCTTTTGTGGTAAACTGGCATCGTTTGGAATATGGAACATCAACTTACTCGAATCTTGCGCTATTAGCTGTAGCACGTTATATAGCATAAATCATTCAATAATTTTTCCTTTCCGCTTATCCGAGGCATTGTTGTTTAAAACATATCACAAAATGTAGAATGCGATTGTGTCAATTAGACACAATCTTTTTAGAGTTACCATACATTAACTTTAAAAGGAAACTGTGAATAACCTTAATGAACAAAGGTTCTTACAGACTATGATAATTAATATAGTTATCTATAAGTTATTCGATAATAGTAGACATAAAATATAAATAGCTGTAACAAATAATTGAATTACAGTTATTAAGCACATTCTTTAATGATTCTTTGGAATTAGAAAAATCTATATTACAGTAAAGCATACAGTTATTAACTCCAACAATGATTGCTCTATACATTGGTGAGTTAATGGCATAAATGGTCCTGCAGCCTCCAAGATAAAATACATCAAAATGACGTAAAGTAGGACAAGGAACATTAAAATTTATAAATTAAAGTAGTTTAGGGCAATCAACCGTTCCAACTACAATAAATTTTCTCAATATTATAGAAAATTGTATTTGCTGTGCCAAGGAATTTATTTTTTTTTTAATGGAAATTTTTCTTTGAAAGAAAGAAATAAATTTCCAAACAAAAATTTTATTATTTCTTTCAAAGAAAAATTATTTCTTCCAAAAATTATTTCTTTTTCTGAGTGTTGATGAATTTTTTTGTTTATTTTTTTGAAGCATTTTTATGAAAAATTCTTTTTTTTTAACATGAAATTTTCAGCCACATTTTTCTTAGTCTTCGCAACAAATTTTTTATCTTTTCAATATAGTGTCGTGTTAAAGCATACACTTTAAAGACTTACACACTACTTTAGGTTGGGATTCCAACGATTGCTATTTTTAAAAAATGCCTACAAAAGATACCGAAAATTCAATTTTTTTTTATGTTAATACCAATGAACATCCAAAATGATACATGTTATTATTCAAATAAACACATTAGTATTCAAATAAACCAATATTTTTATTTATTTTATATTTTAAAAACTATTACGAAATTTAAAAATACGGAATTTTTGGTGTAAAAATAAGAAATATTTTGTAGGCATTTTTTAAAAAATTCGTTGAAAATAGCAATCGTTGGAATCCTCACCTAAAATTGTGTGTTAGCCTTAAAATTGATGTCTCAACACGACACTATATTCAAAAGACTATGAAAAATGTGACTAAAAATTTCAGGTTAAAAAAAAAGAAATTTTCATAAGAGTGTTAAAAAAACACGCCACCACAAAAATCAGTCAAGGTCTTTAAAAAATATTTAATTTTTTCTGTACGACTTATGTTTCAAAGATACAGCTATTTGAATATATGTACAATAGACCATACCACATCCTATGCAAAAACAAAGTGCGCCATATGCCAGCGAATATGACGCATTTTTGCAAGATAAATGCAAAAAAAAATTTTTTTGACCGAACGTAGGGGTCGCGCTTTGACATATTTCTTCATATATCTGGTGTTAAATGTCGGATTTTAAAGTTTGGTATATCAATGTTTTTGTCTCAAAGAGACCAATATAACCTCTACGGAGGTCATTGACCTCAGGCGTACTGTTCTAGTACTTAACCTCCAGATCTCAGTTTCTACCATCCTAATGTACCAATTTAATATCAAAAAAATTAAGCCCTTAAAATATTATATATCTTTTGCTCAGAAAGTATATCGATATTTGTAGTAGAACTATTTTTAAAAAAATTTTAAAAATTTCTTGCAAAACGTAGGAGCAAACTTTTTTTATTTTTATCATTTTTTAAATATCTCAATAGAAGAATCATGTAGATTTTAATCCATCAAATTTTGACGTGATTCAAGTTGGCTATAACTCTGACGAAACTGACCCTACTTCTGTGTAAAAAATATGTGGCAGTTTTCATCGACACTGTTTCATAGACATCATCTAATGCCATTGATCGTGGATCGCACTGATCAATAAAGAAAATTTTAGCTGCGTCTGGAATTTTATTTGAGGTGTTGCAACTACACGAATTGTTGCTTTCAATGCCACACTTGCAACGCGAAATTTTAAACAATTTATTCCAAGCATTCACGTTATATATCAATCGATTTTCAGAAATTGTATAATGCACAAGTTCATCAACAGGTTTCCGAACCGCCGCTAAGGTTATAATTGGTATGCCGGCGCGTTGCCACAAAACGATTACATTTCTAACAGCTTCTTGTTTAAAAACATCCAACTTTCGATTTTTATCACTGTTATACCGCAGATACAATAAAAAATTTATAACATCATACTCCGTTGGTAATTTGGTATTATTTAAGTCACTCGCACAAAAAAGACATATTTTTTAATATTTTTTTGGTCGATTTTTAATGATAATGATCAAATCTCTATAAAATTCGCGTTTAAAATAAATATTAGACGGACGCAATTTTCAACTGTTTTTCACGGGTAAAACGAATTGCAATAGCCAGTGGCAGGCCTGTAGCCTGGAGAAAGGGGGCAATGCCCCCTACTACAACCTTTCCCCCCTGACCAAATCAGACAATGAAAAATTTTAAATGAATAATTAATATGCATATTGCTGATATATTTGTATATTGCTATAAAATTAGTTCAGTTTAAAATAACAAAAAATATACACATTCACCTTATTCATGACTTGAATATGTATATGAAATTTGTTTAGCAAAACATTTCAGACAAATTATTACAATTTTTAAAATTTCTACTGGGTCGCCAACATTTGCTACTAAAAAATAAGGTTTGAATTTTAATAATTTTTTAACCCGCATCCATAGGAACTTTCTAGAAATGAAAAGCACGTTGTGCACAAATTTGATGCAGATACAAAAAGAATATATAAATCATTGACATTTTTTGAATTTTTAAATTTTTTTTTATTCATGATGAATGTTTATTAATTTTAAAATAAGAAAAAACTGCAAATCTTAATTCTAGCAAAAATTTAAAGAAGCAAAAGATTTAAATCAAAACATGCAAGTTTGTTCTTAATATATAAATCTGAATAAAAATTTGCATCAATTAGATGCAAACGACGGATGCGGGTTAATTTAATTTTTTATTTGTTTTACTTACAAAATGTCTCATACATATGTTAGCCCATTTCGCAACTCTTTTTTGTATTTCTAGCCACTTTAAATAAATCTTGTATTTTTACCTTCATTTTATTACAAAGTCCTGAATTAATTTTTATACTATTTTTTATGTATTAATCTTAAGTATAAAAAGATCTATATAAACATGTATATATTATAAAATTAACTGTTTTTTAATAAATATGTCTAGTGTATTCATTTCACATGTTATAAAATTGTTTTTTTTTTTATTTAAATGAAAAAACAAAAAAATTGCCTCCCCAAGATTCATGCCTGCCCCCTCTGTCTTCTTGGTCTGGCTACTGGCCTGAGCCAGTGTTTGAAATTGATTGACTATTTTCAATGTGGCTGTTTAAAGCGAATCAGTGAAAGTAAAAAGCAAAAGTGAAAAAATAAAATAATAATACATTATAGGGGTATTCACACTGACTTGGGTAGTTGGGTAGATTGGCAAATGCCGTACATTTTGTTTTTGTAAAGTGCCATTCTATCCAAGTACCCATCTACGAATCTACTCTAGCTGACCCCCTGACTTGTTTGGGTAGATTGTTTTCTTGCCAATTTGAGTACTTTTTCCATGTGTTACCACCTTTTGCAAAAATAGGAAATAATTGACCTAAGGGCATCATATTTACAATATTTGTTGTCAAGGCTAATATCTCGAATAATACACAAAAAATATTGCCACACCCCCTATTTCCGCCCACAAGTTAATAAAAACGCTATATTTCAGACGAATTCGGTTGTATTGGACTCAAGTTTTGTAATTTAGTTCATATGGCTACTATAGACAATTCAACAAAAAATGGGCGTGGTCGAACTATAACTACGCCTACTTTTCAGACATTAAAATTCCTGAGTTATGCATGTTCTTATAATGAAACTTGGTTTATATTTGCTATGAGACCAAGTGGTGGACACTTGATGTATAAATTTTGGCACGCCTACTTTTATCGCCCTTCTATATTTATAAAATCCTTCTTGCGGTGTCTCTTAAGATCTCAGGAACGGTAACATCTAAGACAACCAAATGCCTTCTTTTACAGCCCACAAATCAATAAAAATACTTTATTTAAGACGATTTTGGTCGTATAAGACTTAAATTTGGTAATTTAGTTTGCATGGTTACATTCGGGAACAGTACTAAAATGGGCATGGTTGCTCTATAGCAACGCCCACTTTTTCATAAATCATTACAATTTACTACTGGGCTGATTAAGATAGTTTAGGAAAATTTTGCCAAACCTCCTTTTACCGCCTACAAATCAATAAAAATTACATATTTTAGACGGTTTTGGTCGTATTAGACTTAAATTTGGTAAATTAGTGCATATAGTTACTTTCGGAAACTGAACTAAAAATGTGCGTAGTCGCACTACAGTAATACCTGTTCAGGTATACAAAAAATTAAAATTTTTTTCAGATTGGCATGAAAATTCTTATATGGCAGTAAGCCGGTCTGTAACAGGACAGCGTTTTACCCTGGATTACTAGTAAATGATAAGATGCTGCGAAGTTCACGTTAAAATTACTCGTATATGAAATAACTTCTTTACGCCCAATTAATGGCCTAAATTTTTAGCACATGAAATGACAAAAAATGATTTGGTGGCAACCCTTTTCCAGCTGTCACTCATTTCTCATCAGCTACATAAGCCAGGGAATTCAAACCAACATGCAGCACTGCCCAAAACTATTCTACAAAGTACTCAATTGCAATTTAGGGTGCTCGCAATAACCAAAAGTACTCAATCTACCCATACTCAACTACCCAAGTCAGTGTGAATACCTCTTATATATTTAATAAATCACAACAAAAAAGTGTTGATACCTTTTTTAGCATTGGCGTTACAGATTTTTTAGTTTTTTACGGTGAACCTGAGGTCAATGACTTATATGAAGGTCATATTAGTCTCCTTGAGACAAAAACATTCGTATACCAATTTTTAAAATTTGACTGTAAACACCAGAGCTATGAAGAAATATGTCAATGCGCGACCCCTACGTTCGGTCAAAAAATTTTTTTTTCGTAATTGTCTTCCAAAAATGCGTCATATTTGCTGGTAAACGGCGCACTCTTTTTTGAGTTATGGTCAATGTATAAATTGTATTTTTTATTTTTTTTAATATTTTTCACAGTATATAAATATATCGCAAAAAAAACACAGTTTAAGTTATTTTTAAAGGCACTACTAGCCTACAAAATTTAAAAAAAAAATCGGAAATACAAAGGTCAGATTTTGCTCAAAATTAGTCGAATTGATATGGAATCATAGAAAACATTTTAATTTCATGCTATTTATGAGCATTTCTTTAACAACATCTTCATTGTGTACTTACAGCTTCTTAATTAAACTGTTATCTAAATAAAACATTTTTAAACTGCTACAAAGACTTGTACTTAATTCCGTGAAATTAAAACATTTTCTGATTGCAACGGTTTTTTAAAAAATGTCATGCAGCATGGTTAACATTTCCTGGATAGTTCAAAGTATTAAAGTAAAAATTCGAAAGGTCTTCTAGTGTAAATACTCTTGTGTTTTTATGATATTTATTGTCATCTTTACATATATAGCAACATTTGCAGACAGACGATAGCAACGAGGCGTTTTTCTGTATCTCATCCATGTATCAGCAAAAAAAAAAACAAAAAGAAAGAAAATCTCATTAAAATAACCAATTAAGCCAAAAGGTTCGTAGAAAAAATTAAGCCACAATTTCGCATGCCCCTTCGCCCTTCGTTTTGACTTCCTTTGCTATCTATCCCTATTAAGAGAGTTATATGCGGAGGGCGACGATGAAATGCATTTTAAACTTATAATGCAGCAATGGCTGTGCGAAAGATTTTTTATTTTTATTTCTCGGTTTTAAGCAAGCTAGGCTGAAACTTATACCAATTGAGCTCGCTTCGAATATTTCAATCTAATTGCTTGATTCAAACTAACAATACGACCACAAAAGCCCAAGCAATAACAACCAAAACAAGAGCAAACAACAAGAACCGAAACGACAACTACTTGCTTTGCTTGCATGGGTATAAAAGCCCTTTTATATGCTCAGCCCACAAATTCTGCAACATCAATAAATTCTGTAACAGACTAAATCAGGCTCTAAATTTGTGTGTAATTGAGGTTACTGCAATATTTGAACGCATACCGTACTTAAATGGGCAGAAAATAACAGCAACAACAGCAAAATAAACAGGAAATAAAACAACAACGTTGGCTATATAACAGAAACAACATCAATACACGGTGGTTTTAGTTGCACGTTGAACGTCGAAATTGTGATCAAGATCATTGGGACTACCAAGTAAATTCATGGTTGAAAGCTTTAAAGACCAACAGCAACATCAACAGCAACAACAACCAAAATTGCAACTATAAAAAGTAACTAAACTATCGTTGATCTGTATGTCTGTCTGTCTGTCGATGGCACGCTAACTGTCTATAAGACTAACCAACCATCTGTCTGTCTGCCTGTCTAATTGTTGGTCTGTCCATTTCTCTGGTCAGTCCGTTGCAATCGAATGTTTGGCCAACCATCTGTTCGTCAGTTTTTCTGTTCAACTGACTGCCCCCTTGTCTGTACGTCGACTTGTCTGCCAACCACTTTGAGCATTTCCTCAACTAGAATCGCATTCAATGCTCTCGATCGTGTCTCAATAAGTTTTAACAATGATGGAAGAAAATGGGTTGAATTCACCAGATAAACCAAAAAAGCAAACTTATCTGGACCAGGATTGTATGTAGAATGCATGAACGAACAGACTAACGAACACAAGCATATGAAAAGATGGATGCTTCGATAGATGGATGGGTGGATAGATGGATGGATAGATGTCTGAAGACCAACGAATCAGTGCAAAAGGCATTGTTGCACCAAACAATAATGAGCTGCAATTGGAATTTAACAGGTTCGCAATGTGTCTGTTGTCCGGTGAGTGTTGTTGGTTGCAGCGCCTACCTTTCAAGTCGGCAACAAAATGCAATGATGAATTCATGCCAAGTAAAATTATCTTGCACATAATTTAAAAATATGCCTTTTTTTCAACGCATTTCTGAATTGACAGCCATAATTATATGTGTTAAGTTATTATAAAAACAAAAACACACTTTAAAAATTTGTCTCGGTCGCTATTGAAAGTGCTGCCACCTTGCTAATTTTATGTTTGTTTGGGTTTTACTTGAAATTTTTGTATAGATCAAATTTTGGTTGAAACAAAAAATTTAAAATAAAAATAGACGAGATTAATAGTTCCTTTTTTAAGTTAATGTGCTGTAAAAAGTTATTTTAGAAACGGGCTTCAACATGGACGTCCGCGGGATTTTTTTCTAGGGGGGAGGGCAAAGACAAAAAAGGGTATAGAATGAGCATAAAGAAAATTTAGCCTATTTTATATATATGTACTAGTTAAAGGGCTGCACAAATGTATTTGCTTCTTTGATTCCACCAAGTACTTTTAGCTAGGCACATCACTTGTAGCAGAATTAAGCAAAGAAATAGCGTAAAAACGTTGCTTGCTGCTCAGAGAAAAAGTAATGTTTTAACTCTCTCTCTCTCGGATCAAATACATACGCAACTTGCTCTCATCAATTACAGTAATTATCGGTAACTATCACGGCAAATGAAAAAAAAAACTGTATAGTTCTACCTTCTACTGCAAATACTTGCGCATGTTGAAAGCAAAAGTCATTATCAGTTGCTAATGAAAGCATTAGTAAAGTAAAAATAAAATAAAAGTTAACTTAAAAAACAATGGAAATTGATGAAGTAAGTAAGTATTGAATTATTGTTTTATTTTAATTTTTTAATGCTAAAATGTTTACAGCAGCGCTGGGCGCCCCATTACTCACTGAGCGCTCTCTGAGCGTAACTTTTCACATGTACACAAAACTCTCAACAGAAGAGAATATAATTCAGTCGTTCGCTGACCGTGATGCTGTGAAGACCTCTGTCGGAAATATTATGTACACTCTTAAAAAACCAACTTTTTGGTTTGTAGATTCATAATTCCTATGCATATATTTTTGATGTGGAAACTTCTTTAGGCGCGTTGAACGATTATGGTAGAGGGTAAATCATTGGTTTGCATCATCGTATTTTTCCAAGGAAATCGTCCACAATCGGCCGCAAGCTCACCAAGAAATCACTTGGAAACTCCTGAAATTAATGCATATAATCTGTTTGTTAGTATAAAAATACTTAAGTTAGGTTGCAATAAGATGTTTGCAACCAAAACTTATTATAAGTTCGGTTTATATTGGTATATATATGACTTTAAAGTTTGGCAATTTCTTCAGTTGTTGTATTTGTCAACATTTTTGAAAAATTTGCTTTTACTCAAACAGCTGCTATTCATGGTGAGATTTAAAAATGGATCGATCTTCTTCTCTTTCTGCTTTTTTCTGCTGGAACTTCGTTTGCAAACAAGAAAAATAATGTATGGATTGAGTGTTTTAACATTTTAATCTTTAAGTTGTGATAAAGGAATATGTTGAACATTCAAATAATTACATGCATGCTCTTATTTTATTACATATCGTCAAACAAAGTTTGACAATTTTCATACTTGTTGTATTTGTCAGTGGCTTTTTATTTTCACCACTGCGGCATTTTATATTCAGAGTTGTCAACTATGGCTGTGTGTCAATCGGAAAGTTTTCAGTCGTGGTAGGATAGAATATATCAAGTTGAATAAAATTTGTGTGTGTTGTAATAAATTTGTATTTTTTGCTATGTCAAATGGACGATGAAATTTTGACAATTACAAATTTTGACGTTTATCAATTTGAACGCATTTTATCAATTTGCGAAATATTTAAGTCGAGAGCTTGTACTTGCAACATTTTTCGTAAACTTGTAATATTGTAAACTTAAAAAACTTAAAAAATAACAAATTAATGAAAAAACTGAACGAAAGTGCTTGAGTTTGTGTCTGCCTGTGTGTGCGCCAACGGTCTCCAACATCAGCAAGTGCAGCAAAGTTAAATTGGCTTTCTTTGCTGGCGAGCGTCCTCCAAGTGCCACCACCAGCAAGTGCAGTGCAAAATTTGTTGCTAGCCAATATCCTCTAAGTGCCATCACCAGTAGCACAAGCAAGTGCTAAGTGCTTGCTAGCAGGCAAACAGAAAATATAGCATGCAAAGTGCTGTATATTTTATTCCGTCAATTCGGTTCATCCCCTCTAACGCTGCGCAACCGCTGGGATCTTCTTATTCTCTTTGCTTTGTTGTTGTAAATTTGCTAAGTAGTTATTGTAGTACAGTAAGCTTTAATTTTTTGTGGATACTTATTTGTAGCTACAGTTAGCATATGACATCGAACTAATTTAGAAAACAGTTTATACATATGAATTAAAGAGTATATATAATATGTATAATATATAAATATATAATATATAATATATAAAGTGTTACCGTATCGGAAATACATATATCGTCGTTAAATCGTAGAAAGGCCCTAATTGACGATTTTTTTGAAACACGTTTTTTTTACATATTCTTGAAGATTAACCTGAAATACACCTTCACCCAAAAAATTGAATCGATAGCACCAAAAATACCGAAGTTATTAGGTGATATCAAAAAGCCCTAAATGCATTTTACCTTTTCTTGATGTAAAAAGGCCCTAAATGCATTTCCTGGCAAAGTAGTTTTGAATTTGAAAATTTTTAATTTGCAATGGGTAGCGTAGAAGGCTTTGAATTTCTATTGAATTTTAAATGCATAGCAAAGTGGCTTTTTAATTTTTAAAGAATTAGAAAAAATTAGTGCATAACTTGTGTCGGAACGAGTGCGGTCGTTTTTTTAATCTTTCAAAATGAGTGTTTCTGACAATATTTTATGTGAGATTAATGCCGCTGATCCAATACCGGAAAAATCAAAACGCGCTCGAATTTTAAACACTAAAAAACGAATGAAAGGAGATGAATATACGGGCGTTTCGATTAAAAACGGGTTGTGCCAGAGGACTAAAAGACAGCTTGGACCACCGTGCACTTCGAAATATTGCGAACAAAGAAGTAACCGGAACTGTTCACGTTTTAGTGCAATTGTACGGAAAGAAATCTTTGATGGATTTTGGAAAATGACATGGGAACAAAAAAAGTTATATGTAACAGGCCTTGTTGATTCCGTTAACAGAAAGCGAGTTGTGTCTGAAAACTCAGCGCGCACTCAGTCTCTTGAATATTTTTTAAAACATAATTCCCAACGTTTACAAGTATGTCGTCAAATGTTTTTTTCAACATTAGATTTAAAAGAGAAGATGGTGAGAAATTGGATAAAAGGCAGCTGTATTCATGGCACTCAAATTAGCCCTGATGATTCAAAAATCTTGCGAGTACAGTTAAAGCGGGTTTCCTTAATCGGTCAACAAAACCTGCGTAACCGGAATAATTTGAAAAGCTTTTTAGATAGCCTACCTAAGATGGAGTCCCACTATTGTAGAAAAAGTACAAACAAATTTTACTTTGAAGCAGATTTCACTTCACTATCTGAAGTTGATAAATTATATAAAAATAAATGTGAAAGTGACGAAATACAAGCATTGAGCTATAACTATTTTAGAAAATTAACAAAAGAGTTAAATTATTCAGTTTATATTCCTAAAAAAGACGAGTGCGATTTATGCTTATCGTATAAAGCAAAAAATGTATCGTAGGAAGAGTATAAACTGCATAGGGAAGATGTAGAAAGAATGCGGGAAGAAAAACGAAGTGACACAGAAAACGCTTCTGCAGGATTAAGCACTCTACTTTGCGTAGATATGCAGGCTGTTAAACTAATTCCTCAGTTGAACGCAAACTCTGCCTATTATAAAATGAAGTTGCAGGTACATAATTTTACCATCTATAATGTTGTTAGTCATGAATCGGTGAACTATGTATGGGATGAAACGGACGGAGAGCTCGTCGCATCAATATTTGCGACTTGTATTATCAAGCACATTAACAATCTTATAACTCGTAGAGCAGACATCCATCACATTATAATTTATTCCGATGGTTGTGGATACCAAAATCGAAACGTCGTACTTTCAAATGCTTTACTTTCTTTATGCGTAGAAAAGAAAATAACCATAGAACACAAATATTTAATAAAGGGCCACACACAAATGGAGTGTGATGCAACACACTCACTTATTGAAAGAAAAATAAAAAACAAGAAAATCAACCTACCATCTCAATTCGTTCAGTTGATCAGCGAAGCACGGAAAAAACCACCTCTTCAAGTTCACCAATTAAGCTATGATTACTTCTTAAATTATGAAAATATTCCTAAACGTTATACAACAATTCGACCTGGTAAGTTTCTAAATTATTTATTCTTATACATTGTTATTCTGATACATTCTAAGCTTTCTAATTTGTATGTATTTTGATTATATTTACAGGAAAAAAAGCTGGCGATCCGACAGTAAATATGCTCAGAGCCTTGGCATATGACCCTTCTCACGAAATATTTTTCAAAACTGACATACAGGATGAATATCAACCCTTACCTATGACATCACAATCAAGAAGTTTTTCCATAGTAATGCCAGGCCCTTTATATAGTCAAAAAATCCAAATTTCAAAGAAAAAGTGGGACCATTTACAAGATTTGAAAATTTTATTGCCGCAGGATTGCCACCAATTTTATGACAATTTGCAATTAATGTAATACATTAATAATTTCATTAATTTTGCTTTAAAAACTACATTTAGTAGTGCTATATTTAATAATATATTTAATTTCGGGCTTGTTTTTATTTTATTTTTGTATAAATGAATTAAATTTTTAGTTTCAGAAGTTACGGCGAAAAGCCCTAAATGCACTTTCGGATACATAAAAATGATGTCAAAAAGCCCTAAATGAAATAAAAGAAGTATCAATAAAAAAAATTTATGTTTTTCAATAAAAATAAATATATTGCTGTTTTTTTAAGTATACTACATTTAAACAATTTTGAATTTTCTATTTTGGCGGTTTTTATACAGTTTTTTGCGTCTCCAGAACAATACCAAAAATGTCAATTAGGGCCTTTCTACGATTTACCGACGATATATATATATATATTAGGGCGGGTCAATTTGTATGGACGAATTTTTTGGAGGTCTGGCTCAGCGAAATTCGTAAAATACATGTAATTTCAAGACTTTTTCTCCACTACAGCATATACAAATTCTGAAAAAAAGCTGTGCGGACTTTCGTAAATAGATTTTGTTCTCAATTATAAAATATGAATGAAATTTCTTAATTTTAGAATATTCTATTTTTAATACACAACGCAATATAGAAATGGTGAACATGTATATTGTGTAAGTGTCATGATATAAATAGATATAAATAAGCTTTAATTTTTTTATTAATTCAATAATGAAATAATTTAAATAAATTACTTTAATTATATGTATTTTTGATATGGTAACACTTTTCCTTAAAATAAATAGTTTCAGTAATATATTTAATAAAGAATTTAATAAATTGTTATAAGCTCTTAACAAAAATAATTCTAATTTCATATGCCGACTGTAGCTACACGATTAGAATTCACAACGTCTACGAAAAATTTCCGGCTAACTGCGCCAACAACAATTACCAAGGAAATCTACAAACAAGGACGCACAGAGAAAAACAAGATCAGAGCGGAACTTTAAAAACTTTTTGATTTCATCCTACATGTAGGACGGGCTGCAGTATGAGCTTTCGCACATCCTACATGTCCGTCCGACCTGTCAAATCCATCCAACATGTAGGATAGTCCGAAACCCTATATTAGCATGAAAATTCTTATATAGCAGTAAGGCGGTCGTGGCAGGACAACGTCTTCCAGGGAATACTCATATTTTATGTATAGGTTTTCGCTTCGGTCGGCAGTCCTCTCACTGCTATACTTTTTTTAATACTTAATTTTTTGAGGTTTTGATTATAATTTTAATGATTTGTATATATAAGGATTTAATATTAAAACAAAAACAAAACACCTAAAAAACAATGTTTGATTTTGAATCGCAATGCAATTTCTGTTGTGCAGAGAACCTTTCTTGCGAAGCTGTAATTTGCCACTGCGAGCAAACTAAAATAATTTATTTAATTAGAAGAAGAGTTAGACCAATAATGATCTAGAAGAAATAGTGAACAATACAAATGACTAAAAATAAAAAATAAACACATATTACAGTATGTATGAAGGTATAAACATACAAACTTGCAAATCAAGATAATTGTGACAACTATTTCCCTCAGTGTGTGATATTCGAGAGTGCACCAATACTAACAAGACAAAATAAAATGTTACTGTGTTAGAATGCCCAGCCCTGGTTTACAGCCAACAAACAGTGATTCATTTCCTGTAAATAACAATATTAACAGCAGTTTTAATAACGCCGCTATAAAAGTAAAAATTGTGAGCGGCGATTTTATTTCTTATTATTTTTATTTCTTAAACTAAAATTATGTTTTTACCTTCAAACATTAATAATTAATAAATATATATTACCACACATAAAATTTAAAATTTTTGAAATTTTTTTTGGGTTTTCGTTATCTCTATCTGAATGGTTTGCTTTTTTTACATAGCATGTCATTAGAGGGAATCATTCCTCTCAGTTGTTTTAAAAATGAATGTGGAAAAATTCCTCTCCGCTGTCTTAAAAAGCGAATTACAAGCAGTCCTCTTCCCTGTTCTAAGAATTAATGTGGAAACAATCCTCTCCCTTGTTACGAAAATGCCCGGCCAGGATTCGAACACGGGAACCCTGAGCGACAGTCAAGCGCGCTACCACTAGACTATCGAATTCTACAATAAGCGGCTAGAAAACAATGATATTAATATTTTCTATTATCACTGCTTGACAATAAATAAAAGTTTCCAAATGCATTCTTAAAGAAGCGGTTTGGAAACAATATAAATACAAAACTACCCTTAAGCTTCCAAAAGATACGGTTTGGAAACAATATAAATACAAAACTACCCTTAAGCTTTCAAAAGATACGGTAGGGAATGTTTCTTTATTACTTTTAGATGGAAGCCTTCCGATTTTTTCTGGAGGGACGCGATAGACAATTTATTATTTGTTTTGCTTTCAACCGGTTTTCCACTTACGCACACTACCTACAATTTTCGCTCACGCCAACGCTATCCGCTAATGAGAGTGAGAGGGCGAAAGTAATTGCGATCCCCACAAATGTTTTGTGCAGCGGTTCAAATGTAATTGTGCAGCCCTTTAATACTAGCATCGCCAGTGGCCGAAATTCGCCCAACTTTCTGAAATTTATATCGTTTTTTTCTCATTCTGAGGCGATGACCTTGCTTTAAGAAAATATGTTGTTAAGTAATTGAAATCTTAAGTTTCAAATTATCGCAATAATTTTGATATCAAAATAGCCGACATTTTTTAAAAATATTATCTGTAAAAACATTATCAAAAAAAAAAAACTTTAGTACACAGTTTCTAATCCAGGGCTTTTCATACAACAATACTTTGTACTGAAAAAAGCTATAGTTTTCGTGATACCGTCATAACTTTGATGACAAAATAAAGGGAATTTTTAAGAATTTACTTTTTGTAAGAAATTTTACCATCACAATATATATTCACACTTGTAACATAAAAAATGCTTATTGTAAGGTATCCGTAAGAGATGGCGAAAAATATTAGAAGTGCAAGAACATCAATGTTTAAAATTCCCTTTTTACATCATGTTTTTCTATATCTTACAGCTTAGCTTTTATTTAATAAATGCTCTTTTTGCACTCATATTTCAGGTCGTAGAGCACTAATTATCTATGAAATTATACTGTGCAGCCAGACCTTTCTTCTAATACCTCGTTTACTATTATACCTCTTCTTAGCCTTGAGATTCCTTACTAAAATTAATATAATATTTCAACGTTAATATTTCGGGTCAGAGGTCATCAATTTAAAATCTAAAATGATTCGGCACATTTATGGTGCATCGTACAAAAAAAATGTACGACAACATTTGGTGTTTGCGTATTAATATACATATAAGATGCACGCAGAGAAAAGGCATGGTTGAGACGTGATTACTGCAATAATAATTGTTTTACTAAAATTATTGTACTATTTCTGCAAACACAAATTTTTGCCAATGCTTGATAAAGTCATTATTTACTAATGGTGGTACCAAAAATAACATTAAAGTTGAAATCACAACATCATTGAAATCGTCAACATACTATGATTGCCTCAACTATTAGTTGCAACAAAAATGTTGTAGTTCTGTCAATCATGATAAATGAGAATATTATTATAGAGACAATCATATTAGAATTTTGAATGTTTGTCTGAACTATTCTGTGATTGTTGGCAAACAAAGCAGAACATAACCAAAAATCGAAAGAATGTATTCTGTCTGAACAGTTTGCAGGAAAAACTTTCACTTTATTCAGACACAATAAGTTTTATCGATTCCTGGCTATGTGCCGTTTCGTTTGTCAACTGTTCAATTATTGTATTTTGTTTTAAATCATCTTATCCTAAAAACAGCACGCAGAAAAGTGACATTATCGACTTTAACTGTAGCAAAAATATTTCTACTTACCGTAAATATATTTTGCAATTCTGACCACATTTTGTTTATCACAAATATTGCTATTTTTGTGACAATGCACTTAATGTACCATGTTTATGAATGGCATAAGTCAGGCGAGTGGTAGTAGCGGCTGTGGCTTACTGGCAGAGTGCGTGGCTCGTAAACGAAAAAGCCGCGGTTCAAACCCCAGCTCGGACAGAAAATTTTATCAAAAAGATTTTTCAATTGAATTAATATTTCTGTTCAGCCCAGACAATGGCAAACCTCAATAGCAATGGAAATTGGAGTGCATGAAAATAAAAAAACAATAAAATTATTGTTTCAATAAATATTCTGGATCCTAAAAATAAATTCATAATATAGTTGTTGCAATCATTATATTTTCGACCCAGTAAGAGAATAATGATTGTTTCAATAATATTTTGGTTCCTACAAAAAAGTTCCTTTTCTAAATATAGTTGTTGTATTCATTTTATCATAATCAAAGAAATGTTATAGGCTTAAGGACATGTTAGCACCAATCATAATCGAATCATTCTATGATCCTCTTAAAACATGTTTTAAACAGGTTTTTTCTCTGCGTGTAGGTATAACTGGAGCCATGAGATCAACGCCACAGGCGGGTCTGGAAATGATGCTAAATCTTCTCCCTATAGAAGAGGTTTTTGAGTGTTCGGCGACCAAAAGCGCAATTCGCCTCAGCGAATCACAAGTGTGGAGAAACAACACTTTCGGACATGCATCTATTCTGAATCTCTTTGGAACCGAAGAATCAAAAAGAGCAACCGACTATATACTACCCAGTGTGAGATTCGGCACAGAATACACCACCCCAACATCCCCAACAGACAAGAATGGGAAGAAACGGCCATAGAATTCAATGACAATCTCCAACTATATACTGATGGTTCTAAAATGAAAAACGGAACTGGATCAGATGTTTATTGCGAAACGCTACAAATCAAAGAGTCCTACAAACTCCTTGACTACTGTAGCGTTTTTCAAGCAGAAATATACACTATTGAAAAAGCTGTACAGGTCATTCATAGGAAAAATCTTACCCCCACATGGATAGTATTTTTGTGGATAGCCAAACGGCCATCAAAGCGCTGAATAGTAAAACGACGAAGGCTCGAACGGTACAAAACTGTAAACTGGCACTGAACAGAATCTCCAATACCCACAACGTCACTCTCTGCTGGGTTCCCGGACATAGCAATATCGAAGGGAATGCCGCAGCGGATGAACTGGCTAGGCGTGGAGCAACCGCAAGTACAAACAGAGCTAATACAGATGTGCACATTCCAATAGGCGTCGTCAAAAGGAGTATAGCCCTTAAAGTCAGAGATAATGCTAACACTAACTGGGCCTCCAGAGGTGACTGCAACATATCTCGAAGGCTCTGGCCGGAGCTAAATGAGAAGAAAACCGAAAGCCTTCTGCTTTTGGCCAAACGAGAAATCCGGATTCTTGTGGGAGTTCTGTCATTGCCCCATTGGGGTAATGGCCAATAGAATGAACATAGCAGCCCCAGACTTTTGTCGGAGCTTAAAGGATCCGGAAGAAACAGAAACAATAACTCACCTTCTTTGCGAATGTCCAAGTCTACAGAATCGTCGACTCCGATATATGGGAAACAGATTTTTCAAAGACCTGGAAGATTTGGCGAACACACCACTGCTAGACATCTGGAGGTTCATAAAAAGCACAGGCTGTTTGATGAAAATTAAATGACGCTGACGATGAAAATTAAAAGGGATTCGCAATGGATCCGTGGATATTCCCCCGTGAAAGCGCCGGTAACGGTGCACAACCCTATTTACCTAACCTATGTTAAGGATCCAATAAATCGTATCTACTTTAAAATGAAAAAATTCCAAATTAATCTATTGAGTAGTTCTTGAGAAATCTAAGAGGCCGGCTTGTAAAACATGATTTCACAAAAAAACGCGTTTTAAGATTTGGTTAACGATTTTTTCCGAGTTCCTTTATGAAATAATAAGGGTATTCACAATACAGTGCACTTGCCAGTGCAGTTGAGGACTTGTGCAGTTGTGCAGTTAGGTTTTCGTGAACACACTATCATCACTATTTCAAAGCTGCCAAAATTTTTCAATGCACACAAGTGCACAACTGCTCAAGTCCTCAAGTTTAAGCAAATAGTAGAAAGCACTTGAGCAGATTTTTGACGTGCGTGTATTTTGTTTTTGTAAAGTGCACAAGTCCTCAACTGCACTGAATCGTGAATACCCCTAATGGATTCCTTTCGTATGCGATAACTTATTTTATGCAATCGTTATCCGCCAAGCCGCTTTAGGAACATATTCTACACATCATAAGCTATCAAAAAAAATATTGAGTTTTTTTGTCGATTTTCATGCGAACCTTCTCTTAAGCCTCACCATGTCTCGCAATTTCTATTGACTTTATGTTCACGTAGTTTTAAGAACTTCCTCCAAAAATTTTTGATGGCTGACAAATTTTGAGGAAAACAAAAAATTAGGAACGAAATCAATTTGGCAACGGCAGAATTGACAGGTCGGCAAAATATTTTCTTAGCTAGTTCATAAATATACCCAAATTGTAGTTCACGTGAAATAATGCGAGTTGAAAAACTGCAACTGCCGAATAATTTAAATTATTTGCGTGATAAGAAATTACCAGACAATGTGTCGCCAGTCTCAAACTCAACTTGCAGCAAATTGTAAGAAAATACAGCGTTCTTATTAATTAGAAAAATTTAATATATCTTCGCTTGAGAAAATAAAAGTCGTATGTGAAAATTTTCACTTTTGATATTATTGAAAAAAAGGGGCTATAATTCAAAATCTAGTGGAGCAATATTCTTCAGAATTTCAAGCCTATTTTCAGACATACAGTATGTCAAGAAATTGTTTACACTATGAAAAAATCCTAATTTTTCTTTATTCTTTCGAGAAAAAGTAAGACTTAATTTTTTTTTTATACTTTTTTGTACATATTTTATTTAATTCGTGTGTTTACATCCAAATCCAAACAAATTCAGTGCATAGTAACAACAAGAAAAGAAAATATAACAAAAACAAAATAAACCTGAAAAAGTAAGCTGTCAAGTAATTGACATGGAAAAACAGACACTCTTCAAGAGTGGCGCGAAAAAAACCATTGCTATCAAAGGCGCACATTCAAAAGCGATTGTCCTTTGCTGAGATGTACATGGACCAACCTGACAACTACTGGGATGACGTCATATTTTGTGACGAAACGAAAATAATGTTGTACTATAACGATGGGCCGAATAAAGTGTGGCGAAAACCGTTAAAGGCATTGGAAAACAGAAACATTTTTCCAACTGTGAAATTTGGCAAACTATCGGTGATGGTATGCGGCTTCATTTCAAGTAAAGGAGTCGGTGATTTGGCTTTTGTTGAGAACACGATGGATGCATAACAATATTTAAATATTTTAAAATGCAATTTAATCAACAGTGCTAGTAACTTTGGGCTAATAGACGGCAATAAATCTCTGTTTAAATTTTATCAGGACAACGATCCAAAACATATGGCATATATCGTAAGGACATGGCTTCTTTATAATTGTAAAAAAGTGTTTGATGCACCAGCCCAAAGCCCAGATATGAACCCTATCGAAAATTTGTGGGTATATTTAAAAAAAAAGTGGCCAAAAGACATCCAACAAACCGTGAACAACTGAAATCTTATGTATTAGAAGAATGGAACAAAATTCCTGATACATACGACATGCAGAATTTAATTTATTCAATGAAAAGAAGATTAAAAGCCGTTAGATATTTTAAAGTTGGTCATACGAAGTATTGAAATTGTTTTAGTATTAATATTCTTCTACTTTTAATAACGAAATTGATATAGTGTAAACAATTACTTGACAGTAAAATTTTCGGATTTATTTTATTTTTGTTATATTTTCTTTGGTTTTTTTGTTATAATTGCATTGAAATTGTTTGTATTGGTATATAAACACATGAGTTAAATAAAATATGTAAAAAAAAAATAACCAAAAAATAAAAAGTCCTGCTATTTCTAGAAAGAATAAAATAAAAATAAGGAGTTTTTTCATAGTGTAAACAATTTCTTGACATACTGTATTTCACAATAGATTGCGAAATTTTTGTGGTGTTACTGCTATTTTTTTAGATTTCATAGTCCCGTTTTCTCAATAATCTTAAAAGTGAAAATTTTCACATACGAAATTTATTTTCTCAGGCGACGATATGTATATTTTTTTCAAAAAATCTTTTTTTAACAAGAAAAATTAAAATTTTTGATTAAAAAATTCTAGCACGTCTGTATTATTCGACTTCCCGTAGCAGACTCAGCAAGTAATAAATAATAAAAATTGTATTAAAAAAGTTTTGAATTATTTACTTCTTAAAGTTTTCAATTCCGAACTAATCCCGGGATCTTGGGGTTTATATTTTCAATACCGATAATCCCGGGATCGAGAAAAGCTTCCGTGATCGGACTCCCTAGTACTTGTCTCGTCGTGCCCTTCGTAATTTTGCTTGATCACGGCTGCTGTAATTCATCCTCTGATTTGTCTACATCTTATTTCTGTAAAAGTAAGTTTTGTGTACACAAAAATGTTTCCTAAGCTATAAAAATACGATCTCAAAATGAGATCATCTTCCAATCTTAGAGAAAAACTTAAACAAAATAAAAAGTTAATGTTTTCCTCAAAAAAAAACGAGTGCAATTGGCAGCACTGTAATGAGCTTACTATAAACTGCACGTTGCAAATAAAATACAACTCCTAACACAATTCAGAGGGAAAAAAAATAAGAACGAATGAATGTAGTAATAACAACAGGATCAAGAACAACATGTGCACATTGGATAAAAAATAAGTAATGCTGGTATGTAAGTGAAGCCACTATCCTAAAAAAAATTTATAATAATGGACTCTGAGAGTTTAGTATGTGTAGCTTTTTTTGTAAGTGAAATGATAAAAAGCGCCAGATTTCGGTTTTACGATAAATTGTAAGGTTGCCGTGTTTAGTCTGCAATTCCAACTCTTCCTCTCTCTCTCCCTCTCTCTCTCTCTCAGTATCTGTCTTCCCCTTTTTCAACAAAACACGCAGGCATCCTAGCGAGTGTTTATTAAAGCTCATAACTGCAGCTCCTCACAGTTATGGCTTGCCATAAAGAAATATGAATGCTGCGCCAGGTCCGCTGTTGTCAGTGAAGTAGTAATTATCGTTGTCGTGGAGTCGTACTACGTATATTTTTCTTATACTATTTTTATTTATATTTACTTGAGTTTTGTTCTATTTTGAAAACTGGTGAGTTGTAGTGGTTTGCTGGACATTTTAAATGGTTATAGAGTAATCAACACAGCGGTGGGTCGGTATTACATATTTTTTCGCTGATATTGGCACATGTTTGTTGGTTCGTTTGTTGTTTTTTGTTGTTTTTGACTGTTGAAGTAGTTGGATTGTTGTTGTTCGTGTAGATTTTATTGTTGTTACTGAGTAAAGTGCATGATTTTTTTATGTGAGCTGCTGTCTAGAGTGTGCCATTAAATAGAGAATTTTTGTATTTTTATGTGTCTTTAACATAGACATTAAGTTTAAAGTTTTTACATGATAGTTATTGGATCGGAAGTAAAATAAATCAACGCGTGTCTTTATTTATTTTTAATGGTTTGTTTAGTTTTGTTTATTTGCTTATTACTGTTTGTTTATTTTTACAAAAACTAACCTATATTTAAATTAACTTGCTTAAAAAAGTTTTTTACTGATATTAAAGAAATACATGTATTTATTTAGAAATAATAATGCTTACATATAAGACAGAATCTTTTGAATGCATTAAGCAGTTCAGAATAATAACTAGTTATAAACAACAGAAAAATAAATACAACTTAAAACTAACATTTAGTGGTTAAACAAAAAATAGTAAATAATAATAAATATTGTAACAACATCTAGTCCGAAATTACAACAAATCATGAATAAACAAAACAAAAAATCATTAGATTTTTAGATAAAAAAGAAATTAATAAAAAGTGAAATTTTTTTTTAAAAAATAAGCTTTTATTTAGAAAAGAAGTGAACTAAAAAGAAAAAAAGAAATTTAAGTGACATTTGTCATATACAGTCATGTGAAAATAAATAGGGACACCTATATTTTTATATTTGAAGCTGCATGAATTATATACAAGGTGCCCCAGATATAGCATTAATTCCCTCGGCTGGTGATTCTTATTGATAAGGCGAGTATAACACTTTATGGAGTTTCCTCCCACATTTAAAACTTTCAAGATACAGGGTGTTTTACGGTTTTGGTACGTGTTTAGTATTATTGATATAGAATCTATACTACTCATCATAAAATAAAAAATAGTATTTTCTATTTTAGAAAAAATATCAACTTTTTCATCAGTATATCAACCACTTTCGTGTGATGTGCTGTAGCGGAGCTAAAATTTTGAGAATATCCAACGAAATATCAACAAATTTTGTATCTTTTCTTTTAGCGGAGCTGTTATCGTCCAAAGTTAGAATTTAGAAAATAACTATTGATTAAGTGTATTTTAACATGAAAAACAGAGATTTTAAATTTTGACGATTACAGCTCCGCTAAAACAAAAGATACAAAATTTGTTGATATTTCGTTTGTTAGTCTCAAAATTTTAGCTCCGCTGCAGCACATGACACGAAAGTGGTTGATATATAGATGGAAAACCTGATATTTTTTCTAAAATACAAAATATTATTTTTTATTTTATGATGAGTAGTTTAGATTCTAGATCAATAATACTAAACACGTACCAAAACCGTAAAACACCCTGTATCTTGAAAGTTTTACAATGTGGAAGGAAACTCCATAAAGTTTTATACTCGCCTTATCAGGAGGAACCACCACCCGAGGGAATTAATGCCATATCTGTTGCACCTTGTATGTAATTCATGCAGCTTTATATATAAAAATACAGGTGTCCCTATTTATTTTCACATGACTGTATGTATATAGTAGGTATATTCTAGGTGCAGAAGAACCCCTCTCTTGGTTAGCTTTTAAATAAAGCTTTAAATAAGCTTTAAATAAGCTTTTAAATATAAATGTATTTGAAAAATTCTCAATTTATATAAGTCCTTAGAACTTACCAATTTACGTACGCTTATATTATGATGATGAGTAACCAAGAGAGGGGTTCTTCTGCACCTAGAATATACCTACTATATACATATATGACAAATGTCACTTAAATTTATTTTTTCTTTTTAGTTCACGTCTTTTTTAAATAATAGCTTATTTTTTAAAAAAAATTTTTACTTATCGCCCATTCCACGGATAACGCAATACTTTTTTTCAAAAATTGACCTCATGGCTTTCGATTTGTCTTCTTTTTCAGCTATAGGTTCCTATTAAAGTTCTAAGAACATAAGTTCATTTATTTTTTTTTTATCGCCATTCGTTAAAAATTTATTGACCTTTCAATTCTGCTAATCGTCCGAAAACGCTAGAATTGGAAAATTTTTAATTAACTGTATCTACGTCAGTTTTAATCCAATTTTTATAAATGAGATACCGTTAGAAAGGTATTAGAAAGTTGTTTCTGGTAAAAATATATAACTCTAAAATTTTTGATGTTAGGGTTGCCAACATATATAAAAAAAAATTATTTGCTCATTTCTCAAAAAAACGCGAAATATATTTTTTTCGATTTTTTTATTTTTTAAATTTGAAGAAGAATGTTGCCTTTAAGTCAAACACAATTTTATGATGGAGCTTTTATATGTTTTTTCACAATTTCAATTTTTGTGCACATACCTTATCATTTTGAGGCAATTTATCGCGTATAAATTTCATAACGGTAAAGATATTTGCAAAATTTAATCTGCAAAATGGTTTGTCTTATAAGGACCTCACAAGTTTTGATGACCTTACACTTGACCTTGGTAGAGTAAACTGGTAAATACCGAATAAAAAATATTTTTAATTTTTTTAACTTTTATTTGTAAAAAGTGAACAAAACTTTGTTTCAAGATTGCCATATTGAAGATTATTAAATTCTTACTGATTTTGTTCCAAAAAGTTCAAAAATCGGCCTCAAAACAAAAAAGTTACTATGAATTGATCAGCTGATATATTAAAAAATCCTCTAAAGCTAAATATCGTTAAGTTTTAATCTCCCTATTACTGATGGGAATAAAACTGAGTAACTTTTGTGTGCCGGTTATAGCTTGCACATTTTTTAATTTTGACATAAACTCAGCTTCAACATTTCAAGACTCCTTTGAGCAAAACTGATAACATATTGTTGACTCCTTTGTTATAGCCCATTCGTAAAGCTCTCTCGCGTTTGTAAATTAGTTTTCAAATGGTCTTTGAAGACTGGCTCTCATGGCATTTCGTTTAAAAGCTCCACCGATGCCATAACACGGCCCCTTATCATGCGATGTGGCAAAGAAATGATTTCAGTGTCAAAATGAATACTGAAGGTCAGTATGCTTGAAATCAGTATCTTGTTGGAAATAAAAGTTGCTAACAAAGCTCAGGTTCCGCGCTCATAAACCGATTTGTCCATAATACCGTCAATATATGCAAGATTCCCCAAACCTGCCGCTAACATAAACCCCCAACCAATGACTCCCTCACCACCATGCATCACTGTACCAATTGTATTATTTTTTTTTTTTTTTTTTTTTTGAGGTCAGTGTTGGGTTTTCACCAGGCTCAAATCCTTCCATCCGATTGAAAAATGTTAAACTTAGGCCTTTTCCACATGGAGCAATTGAAAAGTAATGCAACTGCAGCGCAACAGCTTAAAAAGTTTCAAAACACTTCAATTTTAAGCTGAACTGCAACCTACGCTTTCAGATGAGCAAGTTCACAACAACACAAATACTTATACAATATAATGGAAACTTTGTTAAAATAGATATATAAAAAATAAATTGAGTATAAAAAAGGATATTTCTCCACTTCCTGCACTTATTTCATATTTATTAACTGATTAATTATTTTCATAGCACACAACACAAATCGCAAACGTAACAAATCGTCGAGTCAAATTGCAGCACGCCATGTTGCATGGAACTGGTTGCGAATGCGTTAAAAACTTGTTGAGCACAAGTTGTTTCATGTGAAGGTTTCGGTATAAATACATTGGTTAGCAACTTTTGTTGCAGTTGCGTTAATTTTCAATTGCTCCATGTGGAAAAGGCCTAACTCTCGTAGCTGAAGAGTACGTTACTCCAGAAATCAAGTTGCTTATCTTTATATACCTTTGCGAAATCTAGCCTTTTTTCTTATTGGCTTTGCTGATAAGAGGGTTTTTTCGCGCAACTCGCGAACTATAACCTACATGTTTTTTGGCTCTCTGAACCGTTTTCGGACAAATTACTTTATAAATTTATTCTTGAACTTCTGCTGCAACCTGTGTTGAAGTAATTTTTGGGTTTTTAAAATTTTTTTTTATTATTTTTTTACTCATCAAAGGTGGTTAGTTTGTATGGTCTACAGGTATGAGGTTGGCTTTAAGGAGTTCCCTCTCCTTTTAAACGCTTTATCTATATATATAAAATGGAATGTGTGTTTGTTTATTTGTTTGTTTGTACCTTATAGGAGACCAAACCTCTGGACCGATCTTCCTGAAATTTTCACAGCATTTAACTGGGACTCTGGCATGATTAATAGGGTACTTTATCGACCATGCCCACTTTTACGCCCACTTTTTTAAAATTATATAATTTCTCGCATATAGTTTTTAACATTTACTTCAAATTGTATACACATTATACTCCAGGCGAGGTAGCAATAAACATTTCTTACACCACGCCCCCTTTCACGCTCTTTTTACGCCAAATTTAAGTTTTAACCTTTTTGTTCTCCGTACAAATTTGTTCCTTCCAACGGATTATTTTTTTATTGCTCTTAATACTGTTAACGTCGCCATATTACTATGAACCACGCCCACTGCACCGCCCCCTTTTTTAATTCAGATACTTACGTATACCACTAACAATGTTTGCTTTACAAAATACTTTTTTGTAATATGTATTTACCTAAAGTTTTATATACTTTTTATCTACAGGTAAGGTAGCCATAGATTTTTTTATTACCAAATCCCCCTTTTTCGCCCCATTTTACTTTAATTATAATTAATCTGCTTTCAATCTAGATATATAAAAATGAATGTCTGTCTGTCTGTTTGTTTGTTTGTTTGTGCTTTATAGGAGGCCAAACCCTTGGACCGATCTTCCTGAAAGAATAATAGGCTATATGAAGTTTTTATTGGACAAAGGGGCGTGGCACTGCCCATATAACCCAAAAATTTAAATCGCCATATTTTGGGCATTTTTTGACCTACGTTGATGCTATTTGGTACATATGGTATTGGCATAATTAGGAATACGTACCAGGAGAAAAGTGGGTGGGACCACGCCCCTTTTTGGGAAAATTTAAAATCGCAATATAGTCTCAACTACTGGACCAATCGTCATTAAATTTTCACAATAAGATATTCTTACGAAATAATAAATTCTTGACTATATAAAGTTGTGAGTGGACGAAGGGGCGTGGCCTCGCCCATATAACCCAAAATTTAAAATCGTCATATCTTGGGCATTTTTTGACCAAAGGCGGCAGTATTTGCTATATATGGTATTGGCATGAATAGAAATACGTACCAAAAGAAAAGTGGGCGGAGCACGCCCTTTTGTTTGCGATATATTGGAGGCTGGACCTGATGACCGATCTTAAATTTTCACAGCGTTCAGCTTTGACTCAGGAATACTTATTACATGATAATATTTTCGACCATGCACACTTCTGCACCTATTTTTTTACTATGTTTATTAACGGCTTTACCACAAATTTAAAATACATATTAATTAAAATAGTGGGGTAGCCCCATTCTCTTTCTTCCACCACTGTCTTCAAAACAGCTGATTTTATAATACGTGTTAATTAAAATAGAGAGTGGGGTAACCCCATTCTCATTCTTTCACAACTGACTGCGAAACAGCTGATTGTGTATTTGCTGCTTTTTGATTGGTCTAAAAATAAAAAGGGGGAGCATGAAGCAAATTACATGCGATTCGGTGCTGAATTCTTATTGGTTTACAACAAAAAAAGAGGCGAAGCATTGCAACAATTAAATTAAATAAATAAATTTTTGTAAATATATAAATATTTAACGAAGCACACCGGGTTCAGCTAGTTATACTATAAATAGTAAAACAGCTTCGATTTTCTTTTTAGCCGATTTCTGCACTTCAGTTATATTCATTGTGCAGATGTAGTTTTATTTTTTGCTTCACTCGTTTCTTTTTGTTTCCAACTCTTTTTTAACACGAGGTCAATTTTTAACAACGCACACTCCAAAGCCAAAAACGTAAAATGACTAAATAAGTTGAATCTTGAATGCTCACATTCATAACGGTACTTTTCCGAAAGTATAAGTTGCTTTGTTTACCATTACTATATGTACTTTCAACGCCTGTTCCAAATCTGTACTCAGTTTTATGCTACATTGTATAATTTTCAAGAAACAGGGTGTTTTATGTGTTTGGCAGATGTTTAGTATTATTGATCTAGACACTAAACTACTCACCATAAATAATAAGTAATATTTTGTATTTTAGAAAAATGTCAACTTTTCCATCAATATATCAACCACTTTCATGTCGTGTGCTGAAAAAGAGCTAAAATTTTGGGATTATCCAACAAAATATCAACAAATTTTGAATCTTGTGTTTTAGCGAAGCTGTAATCGTCGAAATTTAAAATGTCTGTTTTTCCTGTAAAAATACACTTAATCAATAGTTTTTTTCTAAAATCTAACTTTGGATGATAACAGCTCCGCTAAAATAAAATATACAAAATATGTTGATATTTCGTTGGATAATCTCAAAATTTTAGCTCCGCTTATGCACATGACACGATAGTGGTTAATATATTGATTGAAAGGTTGATATTTTTTTCTTAAATGCAATGCATTAACTTTTATTTTTCGGTGAGTAGTTTAGACTCTAGATCAATAATAGTAAACATCTGTCAAACAAGTAAAACACCCTGTATCTTGAAAACTGTACAATGTAGGAGGAAACTGAGTACAGATTTGGAACCAGTTAAAAGTTAAAAGTACATATAGGAATGATAATGGATTTACCGCATCCGAAATTTGTAGGCTAGTTATATTTAATCAAACATGTCTGAAAATAATAGCGCTACTATTTTTATGAACACAGCTGTATAAAATTCTTCTGTACATGGATTTGTCACTGAACTCCTCCTAAATGGCTGGACCGATTTTGATGAAAATTTGGGGTGTGTGTGACTCGGATCAAATAGCTGTTATTATCGTTATAGCTGTTGAAACTTGATGTTTTTTCAAAAATCCTCAAAGTGCCTGTGTTTAGGCATTTCAACCACAAAAATAAAAAAAAAATCATAAGAAATTAAAAAAAATGTATTTATCATTTAAAATGATTTCAATAATATTAGAAATATTTCTGATTTTCGTTTTAAAAAAATTCAGTACTAATTTATACAGTAATTTAAAATATTTTTAAATAGTGAAATATACCAAAGTGAAATTGAAAATCAAAAGTTTTTATTGTTTTTATAAGTTGAAATGCGAGAAGCGATAGAGTGGTATTTCGAAATTAGGTTGCTTTCCGTGTACCAATCATGACAGCCTCACCATCTATGCCGAAGTCCTTATATTTATTATCTACTAGCTGATATACCCCGTGTTACTCGAGAGTCACTTATATAAACATTTTAACATACACTTCTCGATTAAATGTTTTTTAAAATCGGGAATATTGAAAAACATGTTGAATTTTATTTGAATTTTATTTTATTTAATTTTATTTATCTACCGTTAGAAAGGTAATTTAACGAACATTAATCCAAAAAAGTTTAGGAAAATTTTTGTTGTTGATGGTTCCATCTCTTGCGGTGAGCTAATTGAATTCAAAGGGGTACGGAAAACATATTTTAAAAATTAAAAAGAATTTTTATATTTACTTAATCTTAAAGCAAGCACAATAACCTTTTCAACAAAATAAAAATTATGGTGGGACTCAATGCGTCCTTGAGATATGGACATTTTAACGTTCAAACAAAGATTAATATTAAAAAACATATTGAGCTTTTTAACAAAAAAAATTTTAATGAAATATATTAAAAACAGCGGAGTTATTGGCATTAAAAGTCGGGGGGTGGGGAGGCAAAAAATAAGTAGATCCACTATAAGGAAGATTTAATATAATCCAAAATGTTCGTAATTACTTTAGACACACAACTGCGTTCTTAGAGATAAATGGGGACGTTCAAACTATATAGAGAATTCTAACACAAAACTAAGTTTTATTAATAGTCTGGTATGAAAAAATAGATTTTTAGCCATAACTTTTGATTGGAAAGAGATATTGGGGTAATTTTTTCACATAAATTATTTTTGAGACTTGACTTTTTTGTAACAAATATAAAAACAACATTTTGGAAAAAATAAATTTCGCGAAAAAAATCATAGGGGGTCCTCGTCCTTGTTTGTTGTTTTGATGACAAAAACAGTAAAATAATTTTTGCGCCTAGCTGGAAGAATTTTTGCAAATAAATGCTATGTCATATGAAAGGTAGTCAGATTTGCTGTTTTTAATTGATTTCATTTTTACAACAACAACAATTTTTGAGTCATTTTTTGAGTAAAAAGTCAATATTTTGGACCTTTTTTGGCATACTCATAAAACATATATACACTGACTTAACGGTACAGATCAACCTATTTTTGTGAAGTGATTTTATTGAACTTTTGAACCAAAAAAATTTGAATGAAATATATTAATGGACAGCGGAGATATTTGCATTGAAAGACCAAACTTTGATTTTCATGTCGTTTTTTTCTCATTCTTAGGTAACGATGTTTTATGAAAAAGTCGTTGTACTGAAAATTTCTCCAATTTTGAAGATATGTCAGTGTTTTTGATGTCAAAGTAACAAAACATTTTTAGAATTATATATACAAAAATCTCGGATAGAAAAAAGTTTTATAATAACAAAATTACCGTTAGTTGAAAAATTTCAGAGGGAGCGTGGCAAAAACTAAGTATGTAACATTTTAAGTTGGGATAAGCTTAATATGTGTACCTAGTTTGAGCAATATCCGTTGAGCCGTTTAGATTTGTATAAAGGCCAAACAAACAAACAAACAGAAAATGAGTTTTATTACTATAGATGGTCTGAAAGCATAGGTCCTTATTTAGTTCTTTGAAGTGGTTTGCAACTTTTTACGCTGTTGCGTTGTAGTTGCCTTAATAAAAAAAAAAGTTGCCTTAATATATAAGATTTTTATACTTTCTAGATCCTAAAGGGGGTTTTAGCCCCCCAAATAACCCTTGTATACGGGCCTGATTTGAATAACCTTTTTTACACTTTTCAGACCTCTCAGTCTTTTTCGCGAAAAATAATTAATTTCATTTTCAATCTTTATATATAAAAATGGATGTATGTATGTGGGTATGTGGGTATGTGGGTATGTGGGTGGGTATGTGGCTATATCACGTATAGACTCCAAAACCGCTGAACCGATCTTTATGAAATTTTCAGGGAAAATAAAGCCACATCTTGAGAGTGTTCCTGTGAGGTTTCGTAACGATTGGAGAAGGGGCGTGGTACCTCCCATACAAGCCAAATTTGCTCCATCGATCACAAACAAAAAAAAAGAAAAATATCTCACGGTTTCAATCGTAAAAAACTAAGATTTGGGGATTTTGTTCAGATGGTTACTGTCGGTAACTGTACAAAAAATGGGCGTGGTCATTATATAAATACGCCCACTTTTTCGAAATCATGGCAATTCCGGAGTTCTGCACATTTTTACAGTGAAACTTGCTCTTTAGGTGCTCCAAGAGACGAACACAATTTATAAATGTTTTCACGCCCACTTTTAACGCCCACAAATCAATATCTATATATATAAAGCAAAACGATGTGTGTCTGGCTGTGTGATGTATATAGACTCCAAAACTACTGAACCGATTGACCTGAAATTTTAGCAGTCGATTTGTTTCAGGTACGAGATGGTTGAGGAAAAAAAATTTGCCACACCTCCCTTTTACCGCCCCCAAATCAATAAAAATGTTATATTTCAGTCGGTTTGGGTCGTATATGGCTAAAATTTTGTAATTTAGTATGTACGGTTACTGTCGACAACTGTCCTAAAAATGGGTTTCCACGCCCCCTTTTACCGCCCACAAATAAATGAAAATGTTTTATTTCAGACGGTTTTGGTCGTATAAGACTTAAATTTGTTACTTTGGTTTGTGAAGTTACTGACAGTAACTGTACGAAAAATTGGTTCCCACGCCCCCTTTTGCGCCCGCAAATCAGTGAAAATGCTATATTTCATGCAGTTTTGGCCGTATGAGACTAACATATGATACTTAAGTTTGTATGGTTACTTTCGGCAATTGTACTAAAAAAGGGCGTCAGCGCTATATAGCCACACCCACTAGTTTGTACGGTTACTGTTAGCAACTGTACTAAAAATTGGTCTCCACGCCCCCCTTTTACCGCCCACAAACCAATGAAAACGCTTTATTTCAACGGTTTGGGTCGTATTAGAAAAAAATTTTGTAATTCAGTACATATGGTTACTCTCGGCAAGTGCACTAAAAATAGGCCTGCCCTACTTTAGTTAAACTCACTTTTCGGGGAGTTAGCGTCCAGTGAAGTAAAGTGCGCCAGGCTTAACCTAAATTGAGCTGAAATTTGGGCAGTCGATTTGTTTCGATTACGAGATGGCTCAAGGGAAACATTTTACCGCACCCCTTTTTACCGCTTGCAAAACAACAAAAATGCTATATTTCGCACGGTTTTGATCGTATTAGACTAAAATGTGGTTATTTAGTGCACATGGCTACTTTCGGCAGCTGTACTGAAAATGGTGAATATATTTGACATTTCTTGACATTTTTGTGTATAGCAGTAAAGCGGTCTGTGGCAGAACAACGTTTGCCGAGGAGATAGATTGTTCCTGTGAGGTTTGGTAACGTTTGGACGAGGGGGCGTGGTTCCTCCCATACAAGCCAAATTTGCGCTATCGACCACAAACCAAATAAGGGATATATATCAGACGGTTTCGATCGTAAAAACTAAGATATTATCATTTTGTTCAGATGGTAACTGTCAGTAACTGTACAAAAATAACTTTTTCGTCGCAATATATATACGCTCACTTTTTCGAAATCATGGCAATTTCGGAGTTCTACACATTTTATACTGAAACTTGCTGTGTAGGTGCTCCAAGAGGCAGTCACGATACATAAATGTTTTCACGCCCACTTTTAGCGCCCACAAATCAATATCTGTACATATAAAAATGAATCGTGATTTGTTCGGATGCTTAAAACTTGAAAACGACTAGACCAAATAGGATACTTCCTTCTACTGGTTTGTTCGTAACTGCTACGCAAAGGTTTAGGAAAAAAGTAATGCCACACCCCTGTTATCGCCCACAAATCAATAAAAATGCTATATTTAAGAAGGTTTTGGTCGTATTAAATTCAAATTTTCAGCTAGTTATAAGATAAAAGATACTGCTTTAAGTAGTGTAGATACCGTCAAAGACCTTGGAATGTGCATGTTTTCTATACTATAGTGTATCGTTCATATGGATAGCATTTGTAAAAATCACTTTGAATTATTAGATTTATTTAACTATGGGCCAAGGAATTTAACAGCATGATTACAAGTAACAATGTACATATTGATCGAATAGAAAGAATCCAAAAATATTTTGTTTAGTTTGCTCCTACGGGCTTAAGTTGAACTGATGCTTTAATTCTTCCTTCTTATGAGGATCGTTTGAAACTATTAAAAATGCAGCCTTCAAGAGAGCAAAGGTCTGCAAATATAGTTTGAAGAGTTTATGACTGTCTACTCGATCGCAGCGCCAGCCACCAGGTCCATTTGTAAATCTTAATCAACCAGAGATTAAAGCACACACAAAAAATTTCATCAAAATCGGTCCAGCTGTTTAGGAGGAGCTCAGTCACTTACACACGTACAAACTAAGCTAACAGATCGATTTATTTAAACTTTTTTCCGTTGTTTATTTCTCCTAGAAACTATTAAACCGAATATTCAAAATACATATAAATAAATCTTTGGCCAAAATTAGCATACTTTAATTAATTTCGTTTTTTTTTTAACCATTCTGCTATACTGATTGAGGGATATACCCGCAAATTTTTTAATTTAATTTATGTTAAGTTCGTTCCGCTACCACTGCTGGCTTTATTAACCATTGTTTTATTTATTTTTTTTTTTATTTATAATGATGTTTTGATGGCCATAATGACGATATACTGAACAATGGCAGTGTGTATTTTTGATTTATTTGAGTGAGTGAACGATTAATTTACCATAAAAAAAGAGAATAATAGAAATTGTTGAATGAAAGGAACGGATATAGTAAGACTGCCAGACGATAGGAAAGTTGATGCAATAAAAAAACAATCGAGATATAAACATGGACTGAGTTAAGTGAGAAAACATGTGATGATAATGTTGGCTGACTACGCAACCAGTCAGTCGCCTTGTTAGGCTCAGAACACAGGCACAGCAAACACAACCAATGAAACTGAAAATACAAATAAGGCGACAACATGTTGAACAAACAATTGAGAACATTAAACAAAAAAGAACAAAAAAAAACAATAAAATTACAAGAAAAAACTTTGAGGGCATGACGGTCACGCTAAGTAATGACATATTCATCCAGAGAGAAACAGACAATTTTACGCTTTCGTCGCGTAAGCATTTGTAGTGCAGCCAGATTCACTTTTGCTATTAAGTAAATCCAGCTATCCAGGCAAACACTAACACACGCACACACATTCCTCCGATCATCAGGAGTCAAGCATCACTTAACAAAGTTGTTGCCTGTTTTGGGTTTCATTTCCTTTTGCTGCGGTGGCAAAACGATTTCGTAATAAAACCAAACTAATTATTAGTTTACAAACTACCAATTTGTAAAACACAACAAAAAAACAAGCTCAATAATAGTGGCCAGCACATACGCTTCAACATTTTAAAAAAGACGAAGAGAAAGAGCTATCCGTATGTACCTCGGGTCAATTAATGACAAGACTGCAATTTTAATGCATGAAGTCCACAAAAAACAATGAGCTTAAATGAGAGTGCATGACGACATGTTATTTTGTGCTGTTGAAGTTGTTGTTGCTGCTTACTTGCAATGTTTGATCATTTTGCTGATGCGTTTAAGTGCATCCAATTATTATTGATTTTATGAATTTTTCGTAATTCTTCCTAATATGTTATTACTTAAATTTTTTAAAAGGCAAACTAAATGACAGTTAACTAAAATTACTTGGAAAACAACAAATTAATCACGTACCTACTTAATTGAACATGAAAGAAACAAACAGCATTGGTACACATATTTGTGAAGGCACAAAATAAGCAAGGTCGTTTTCAAAACAAAATAATGATATATATTTCTATTATTACTAGCTGAACCCGGTGTGCTTCGCTACTCCCTCGTTATAAAATAAATTGAAAGTATTTATATATTTACAAAAATGTATTTATTTAATTTTAATTTAATAATTGCAATGCTTAAGGATATACAATATTTTTAGTTTGCCCATCAGGAGCATACACATATAAATCGGTGGGTTTTCCTACACGCGAGCATGCAACATGCGAGAAACATGGATGGACATGCGTTAAGCTCATCAGCTGGGGTTGCACTTAGAATAACCGGTAGTGTTTGGTGAAAATCACCGGCTTACAAAATAAGTGTTCCCCCAAATAATTGCCTATTGCCTCTGAAATCCTGTAATGTGCGATCTAGGGCCTCTAAAGATTTTTTGTATGCCATTGTGCATTTATCCTTTACTATGATCTTACACGTTTGCAGCACTTTACCCATTGATGAATTTTTCTTTATATTGCATGTGTGCGTCTCAGAGAATTGCAATTTCAGTAGTAATTTAAGTGCCGAATGCGCTGTTCTGCCACCATCCAAAAGCGATGCAGCAATGCCGGATGACGCAATGGTCAACGCAATATTGTTTTGGGATCGAACTTTAGCCAAAATCAACGAAATCAGAAACGTTTTTCCGGTCCCGCCCGGTGCATCTAACTTTGGGTTATATGGGCGAGGCCACGCTCCTTTGTCCGCTCACAACTTTATATAGTCAAGAATTTACTATTTCTTAAGAATATCTTATTGTGAAAATTTAATGACGATCGGTCCAGTAGTTAAGACTATATTACGATTTTTAATTTTCCTAAAAAGGGGCGTGGTCCCCACCCACTTTTCTCCTAGTACGTATTCCTAACTATGCCAATACCATATGTACCAAATATCATCGACGTAGGTCAAAAAATGCCCAAATTATGGTGAATAAAAAATTTTTGGGTTATATGGGCGGTGCCCCGCCCCTTTGTCCAATCATATAGCCTATTATTCCTTCCAGAGACATAGTAACATGCTGTGAAAATTTCAGGAAGATCGGTCCAAGGGTTTGGTCTCCTATAAAGCACAAACAAACAAACAGACAGACATTAATTTTTATATATATAGATTGAAAGCAGATTAATTATAATTAAAGTAAAATGGGGCGAAAAAGGGGGATTTGGTAATAAAAAAATCTATGGCTACCTTACCTGTAGATAAAAAGTATATAAAACTTTAGGTAAATACATATTACAAAAAAAGTATTTTGTATAGCAAACATTGTTAGTGGTATAAGTAAGTATCTGAATTAAAAAAGCGGGCGGTGAGGTGGGCGTGGTTCATAGTAATATGGCGACGTTAACAGTATTAAGAGCAATATACTACCAAATAAAATTAATCCGTTGGAAGGAACAAATTTGTACAGAGAACAAAAAATTTAAAACTTAAATTTGGCGTGAAAAGGGGCGTGAAAGGGGGCGTGGCGTAAGAAATGTTTATTTCTACCTCGCCTGGAGTATGATGTGTATAAAATTTTAAGTAAATCTGTTAAAACTATATGGGAGCAATTACATAATTTTAAAAAAGTGGGCGTAAAAGTGGGCGTGGTCGAAAGAAGTACCCTATTAATCATGCCAGAGTCCCAGTTAAATGCTGTGAAAATTTCAGGAAGATCGGTCCAGAGGTTTGGTCTCCTATAAGGTACAAACAAACAAATAAACAAACACACATTCCATTTTATATATATAGATGTTGACTTTATATGATTTAAATACAAATTCTAAATGTTTGATAGTTTAAATCATACTTGATTTTAAATACAAATTCTAGTTGTTTATATTATTAAAATAATAATACTAATTAAATTAAACTTCAAAATAACGGTTCTTTTGTAAAATAATGGAAAATAAAAACACTGAAAAGTGAGTTCAAAATTAGAAATACTTTTGAATAACCTATGAAAGAGTTTTTGGTAGTTAACAGGGCTGCAAACACCACCTGTACAGTTTTCGTTTATCTATAATGAGTACCTTACAATAAGCATTTTTTTTTTATCCAATATACAGTGACAGACTTAAGTATAGGCACAGAGCGCAAAATAAAAGAAACTCAAACTTATTCATGTCAAAACAATGAAAAATATTTATTTCATTAACTTTTTATAGTTTGTTATGTTAAACTAAATACAAATTAACAATAAAAAAAATTAAAAAAAAGAAATTCAATAAAAATATTTAAAGCATAACGTAAAAAAGTAAATTTTTTGTTGGACAAAAGTATAGGCACATATTTTTTCGTATATGGCTTTCCCTAAAAATTTCGTGAATCTGGCAACTCTTTTCGTTGAATGATAAACAAGTAAGTGCCGTTATTTTATTTTGTGAATTTTTGCAACTGAAAGTATTAAAGAAGGCCTCAGAAAGCGTTTGAAAAATAAAAAAATAAAAAAATATGTCGCCAAAACAATGTGAAACCACAGAAGCTCAACGAAAAGTGATTCTGCATTTGTATAATCAAGGGAAATCTTTTGCTGAAATCGGTGAATTAATGGATCGAAGTCGTTTTACAATTCGAACCATAGTAAACCGCTTTAAGGGTGAAACAAGCTTTCAAAGTTCAAGACGTAGTGCTCGTCCACGCAAACTAACAGACAGAGAACGAGCCCAAATAGTCAGAAAAGTTAAGCAAGATCCAAAAATAACATCAACACAAATAACAGCAGATATAAACAATGATTTTGATAAGAATGTGCATCCCAAAACGGTTCAAAGAGTGCTACATGAAGCTGGATACAAATCGCGAGTTGCCAGACGCAAACCATTAACATCTATTGTTAATCAGCAAGAGCGTATGGACTACGCAAAACAGTTTATTGATAAACCGTGCTCTTACTAGGATCAAGTTATTTTCTCAGATGAGAGCAAATTCAATATTTTCCGTCCTGATGGACATACCAGAGTATGGAGAAAGCCAAACACGGAATATGCTGCGAAAAATCTTTGTCCAACTGTAAAGTATGGTGGCGGCGGCGTTATGGTATGGGGATGCATGTCTGCTGGAGGTGTGGGGGAGCTTGTTTTTATTGATGGCATAATGGATAAGACAGTTTATCTTAATATTTTAAAAGAAAACGTAAAAAAAAGCGCCGAAAAGCTTAATTTGCCTCAATCCTTCACATTCCAGCAAGACAATGACCCGAAGCACACTGCTCGTGACGTGAAGATGTGGCTTACATACAATACAGCAAATGTCTTACCACACCCTCCGCAGTCGCCCGACTTAAACCCGATAGAGCACATATGGGAATTATTGGATAGAAAAGTGCGAAAACATTATATTTCTAATAAAGATGAACTTAAGGCGGCTTTAATGGAAGAATGGTCTAAAATTGATGAAAATATAACAAAGAAAATAGTACATTCCATGCCAAACAGACTAAAAGAAGTTATAAAACAAAAGGGTTTGCCTACAAAGTATTAAAAAAATTGTGTTATTAATAAAAATTATTACTTGAAAACATTGTGCCTATACTTTTGTTCAACAAAAAATGTACTTTTTTACGTTATGCTTTAAATATTTTTAATGAATTTCTTTTTTTTTTAATTTTTTATTGTTAATTTGTATTTAGTTTAACATAAGAAACTATAAGAAGTTAATGAAATAAATATTTTTCTTTGTTTTGACATGAATAAGTTTGAGTTTCTTTTATTTTGCGCTCTGTGCCTATACTTAAGTCTGTCACTGTATGTTAATGTATACTGTAGAGATACACAAAAGTTATATTATTAACTTTTTATATGTACAAATGCACATGATTTAAGAAAAAAGCAGTATATTTACAAACATATCATATATATATATTTTTTATTGGTATTTCATACTTTTTTCATATGAATTTCGTACACTAAATTAAAAAAAATAAAAAAAAATAAAAAGTAAACAAAACAATAACAAAAAAAATTTATTCGGATGACACTTACGGCCTCTATCCAGCTCTCAAGTAATTGCTTAAGAAATATTTGACTAACGTTTAAACTCGTACTGAAAAACTGGCCCTTAATCAGGAAAAAGTAGTATGAAAGTAAATATGACATCTCACAAAAATAAAATAATTTATTTTTATTATGTCGAAATATTTTTTTAAAAAAGGCTGTCGAGCTGTTAGCTGATGGTTGCTTTATTTGAATGGTGATCAGAGATTTGCATAAGAACATTCGTATTTTTTGGCAAACAGCAATTTGCGAATCAATACGAAGGCAGCATTCAGACAATGAAGACATTCGGATGCTTCGCTGGAAACTCGAGTGTCTGCTGCTGAATGAATATGCTTTCATACCTCCCTGCGGATCTCTAGGAACGCGTTCCTCTTTGTGCAGTTTGTTTTCATTTAAGTAATTGTTGCGTAGCCATTCATATTTAATATCTAATTATATATCCGCTACAAATAGGTCCATTTACTTCAAATGTCGCACAGCAAATAACGTGAAAGCTGCAATTCGTTAGAGTGACGCAATTTTTTTCAACACGTTCAGATGCTTTCCGTTCTTCCACCAGCCACGAAATGAAAATGCAATAAATACGCACGTTATATTCTTGTTAGTGTCTTCTCTTTACTTTGAGAGCTGCAGTTAAAATTTTTTCCTGAAGCAAATGGACATAAAAGCATCCATTTTATTGCGAATGCTACTTATGTCTTGCTTTGTTGTGCATTCTTATCTCGTAGACGTTAGTTATCGCGAGCGCTCTTACGCTATGGCATTTGTATCCACAGCGATTGAAACATGCATTTGCGCAGCCTTACATGTAGGCAATTCGGATAATCTAGGATAATTTTAGTGCTGAACGCACATTCGTAGCTCGTACACTCAAAAAATATTTAGGATAAAATTACGAATAAAATCTTTGTAGAAATACAAACAGAGGCTATTCGTAGAATGTACAAATGTTTTGTACATAGTACAAACGTTTGTAGTGTTGGCCGCATGAAAAAAATTTTTGAATTCGTAACTTTGTACATTCTACAAACGCTAGTTTGTAAAAATCTATAATGTATAAATTTGTGAATTGAACGAACATTGTTTGATAATATACAAAGCGGCAGTATGACCAGAAGATTTTTGAAAAAATATGCTTTTTTTTTTTAAAAAAATATGCTAAATATTCCACTTTCAATTGTTTTATTCCACAAAAAAATATTCCACTTTCAATTTCAAAGATATATATCTAAATAAGTCAAAATATGCATATACAAAAACACAGAAGCAAGTTTAAAAACATTTATTTATTTGATTACTATCGCACTTAAATTTATTTTCTTCTCCTATAAAAAATTATAAACATTGTAATGGTTTTTTTAATTTTAAGTAACGATATACAATATACAAAACTAAAATTCAGGCACATTTTCGAGGTCAATTCTTAAATTGTTGCTTGTATTATTATCATAGAAATTCGCATTTCTAAATTTTTTATTAAGCTATCTGGTATTTGATAGGCATTACAACACTTTTTTTCAGCATGCAGCCATGTTTTTACATTCCACAAATTATTTAAGAGTTTTTCTTGCATTCTATTTCGAGTTTTCGTTTAAATAAGAAAGATTCATATAACTAAAAATGTTCTCAACCTCAGCATTGCTAAATGGTAAGCTAAGCGAGAAAAGCACAAACTTTGATAAATCTTCAGATTCCGAACTTTAATCAATAACTTTTTTTTTCTGCTTTATTGTTTTGAATCCACATTTTAAAATAGTTAAAAGAAATAGCTATTGTTAGCAATAATAGTGGTATTCACGATGTGGTGCATTTGTGATAAATTTTTGCAAAATTTACAATACTTACAACTTATTGTGATCGAACCTTCAGTAAAGTACATATTGTATTTTTAAAATAAATTATATTAATTTTATTAAATAAACTCACAGCGTAGCCTTTAGCTTGCTCCATGCTGAGTAGAAATGCTTGTACAATCAGCTGATCTAATACACAACTTGTATATTTTCCACAGGGTTGTATTTTGAAAACTGAATTTTGTTTTTGTTATATTAAAAAATTTACTACAAATATCAAATTTATCAAAAATACACAATACATGGGAAAATACAACACATCGTGAATACCCCTAATGTTTTCTTAAGTAAATTACTTACTGCTGTAACATAATCCATAAAAAAATTTAACCAAACAAACATATAAGCAAATTTACTTCACTTATTAAGCTGCGTGAAGTTATTACATGAATTGCAATAAAATTGAATGAATTCCTTATATTGCGTTTTACAAGGTGGTTCAGAGATGAAAAAATATAAAGTGTCGATAGCCAAAAAATAACCATTTAGTAACCAAATAGACATTTTTTATTGCAATTTTTGTGAATTTTGAAAAATATAATCATACGAAAAATATTCCACTTTTTATGCTGCATATTTTTATAAAAAAAAATATGCTTCCCGAAGCTAAAATATGCCAAAGTGGAATATAATATTCCATTCTGGTCACACTGCAAAGCGGTGGCAGCAGCGTACGTATATTTGTTCGTATCTTTGTAGATGAAACGAATGCGTTTGTAAATATTATATTTATATTATATATAATACAAATATTTCTTTGTACAATGTACAAACGGTCATTTGTATTATTCACAAAGTCGTTCGTAGGCTGAAAAGAACAAACAGCTTTGTAGAATATAATAATTGTTTTGTACATAGTACGAAGCTTTTTTTTGGGTGTATATTGACGAGACACTCTTGACATAATTTGAATGCAATCAGGATAATCTTTCTCTGATGGTGATACTAGCGATCAGCAGTATCTAATTAGCTCTACTGAGCTGTTTTAATGCTATTATCTCCAACTACCCGTAAGTTGAAGTGTGCAACACATGAAAAGACATGGACACTTCCTCCAGTGCGGTTAGGGAGAATCAGTAGGTTGTTTAATTTGTTGTAGTAAAGTTCCTCTAAATTGCTGAAAAAGGCTTAACTAGCGTACTCAATCGGCACCTTGCTAGGACTAGGAGAGTGCATAAGAAGTGGGTAAGTGTTGTTTTTTTCATTATGGTCATCGCAACTGCCACAATTCATTATTATTGTGATTACAATAAAATGTAATTATTCAACAACAGTAAGTACTTCATGTTGAAACCCTACTTAAAAAAAGCTTATTCACGAGCCAGAAAAAATTTCTTATAACCTGAAAGGATTGGCTACAGTATGTATCTAATATAGAACCTCTACTTAAAAATGGATTATTTTTTGGCAGCTCGCGACCTCCAAAAAACAGTGCTTAGTGCTCTTTCTAAGACCCTTCATCAGAGTTTTCCCTTTTTTAAATCTCAGTTTTATTACATTTATGCAATGGACCGGTTAGCATTCTATAATATCAGAATAGTTCAGAAGAAATGAAGCCTTCGCTTCTTCCCCGAGATGATGCATGTTAAGTTAACTAAGGAATGAAAGTAAACTAAATTGAGGATGAAATTACTACTTTACACTTTCTTCTTTGTTGTTGCATTGGCAGCCTAGGCTACTGGACCAAAGTCACATAACTTTTACCATATGATGCTAAGGTATAATTGATCGAAGTAGTTTCCGTTACTGCTAAACTAGGATGCAATTTTTGTTTACGAAACAAAGATTATATTCAAGGATTTATATCTAGGACTAAACATGCAAATTAACCAATTTTAAACATTTTTCTAAATAAATGGATTTAAATAAAAGAAAAAATGGATTTGTCCATGGAGTAAGGGCATTTCTTTCTATATCTTTTATTGTATTCATACTTATTCCTACACGTGCATAGGATTTGAATTATTTTTGAGTTTAATAAATCTTTTCATTTACAAACGTTTCATAAACTCTGCGCTATCTTTACCATAAATGCATTTACATCGTAATTTTCGTAAACAATCACCAAACTATAGCTAAAAAAAAATTTAAAAAAAATGTATCTGCAAAGATACTTCTCACAACTTTACTTATAGAAACAATGTCTAGAGCATATATTTATTTTCATTCAGTGTTTCCGTGCCTAATTTTCATTGAAAAAAAAGTAGTACAAATACAATTTTTTTCTTAAGAGCTGGATGCACTTCTAAGTAATTTTTAAAAAAAGTAAGTAAGTAAGTAAATTTATTGAGACTTCAAATCTTTTACAATAGTACATATAGGAGAATTTAACATTGAAGTAAAAGAAACATAGAAAAATAAGTATTCTATTACAATAAATAAGAAAACGTACAGATTTTGCAAGTTATTAAAGTAAAGAAGAACAAATGCTTGCTCACGGCATTATTAAAAGTTACTATGATGAATTATCAGAACAATGAACGACTTAAAACTAATATAATAAAGAAAGGAAATAATAAAAAATTAAAACAAAATTTAAAATATTTACATATGTACACTTAATAACTTCTTTACATTAAGAGTTAGGCAGCCTCTATAAGTACCAGGGCTTGATTTAGTGTAAAATTCCGGCAGGAGTGATATGGCTGAACTAATTTCTGGATTCAAATTTAAGTTTTTATTTATAATACCGACTGGTGAAATATAATTTGCGTTAGACCATCTTAAATCTTTTTGCGAGTCAAAAACAAAATTAATCAAGTCATTTTCTATAAAATTAAGTTTTCTGACACTTCTTTCCAGATGTATTAGTAAATATTTACAAAGCGGAATAACTCGTGCTTGTCTGTAAACATAAAAATTTGAAAATCTTTTAGTAGACGACTCAAAATTTCGATCAATACACAGTCTTAAAATTTTGCGCTCAAATTTTTCAAGAAGCTGCGCAACAGTAGGGGATATTGCAAACCAAATAGGAAATCCATACATTATCACTAAACGAATGCTTATTTTATAAATAAGCAGTTTAGTGTTTTTTGGCAAATATTTATTTCTCAAAAGGTTTAAGAAATTACCCATAATTTTTTTTACTTTTTTTAATACTATATTCGCATGTATATTAAATTTTAGACGGTTATGGAAATTAATTCCCAAGTATTTTATTACATTTTTAAATGGTATGTTTGCACCATTAAGTGATAATGTTAATAATTTACTTTGCGGAACCGTTTCTCTGTGGCATTTTCCAGAAGGATTCCTTACGAATATTGCTTCTGATTTGGACGCGTTTATCTTAATTCCCCAATTATAATAATAAATATTAATTTTTTCCAAGTGAGCACGGACCCGATTTAGAGCTTCTATAGGAGTGTTCCCATGTGCATATGCAAGTGAATCGTCTGCATAAAGGATTCCTGTCGAACCATTGTATAAGTGTGGAAAATCATAAATGAAAATACTATACAAATGGGGAGCTAAGATAGCTCCCTGCGGAACACCACTCTTAATTAGACCATAGTCTGAAGAGACATTATTTATATTAACAAAAAATTTCCGGTTATTGAGAAAATTGTGTAAAATTTTTATAAAGGAGGGATTAAAACCAATCTGCATAAGTTTAAATACAATTCCATCATGATAAGCATTGTCGAAGGCTTTTTCAACGTCCAGAGCTACCGCCACAGTGCATCTTTGATTTCGAAGATTGAGGATCAGATCATTTTCAAATTTCAACAAGGCATGAACCGTAGAATGTTGTTTTTTGAAACCGAATTTAAAATCAGATATGTATTGAACGTCAATTCCAATATCCATTTTATCCTTAATAAAATGCTCTAAAAGTTTTCCAAGATTGGATAGTAATGAAATTGGTCTAAAATTATTTACTTCAAAACATTTAGGTTTCTTTTGAATTGGAATAATTTTTGCTACTTTCCAAGCTTTAGGAAAGTAACCATTATTGACACAATTGTTAAAGATTATTGTTAAAAATTTAAGGACAACATTTGGAAATTTCTTAATAATAAAATTAGAAATATTATCAGGTCCAGCTGATTTTTTTGCATTAAGACCCTGGATATATGAACCTAAAATATCAGAATTTATAAAATGCGAAGTATCTGGGTTGGAAAAAGAGTTGAAATCTTGACTGAAGTTATAAATTGAAGGCGGATATGATTCAAGATTATTACTGATTTGGGATTCTATTTCACTTATATCCGGCCTAGAAGGAACTACTTTTTCATAAACCTGTTCAAAATGATTTTGAAGAATTTCAACTTTTTCGACATCATCAGTGTAAATGACATTTTCATAGAAAATTTTTGTACAAAATTTAGCTTCTTTTTTTTAACTAAACTAAAAATTTGTTTGTAAGCAGTAGGGCCAGGCTTAATTAATTTTAGTTTTTCGCCGAATTCACGAGCTAGATGCATTTCAACTTGTTCTTTAATAATGATTTTTAAGAGAGAGATTTGTTTGTCAAGAAGTTGATATTCTGGAGATGCTTTGTTGAAAGTGGAAGTGCAAATTTTCCTCAACCTTCTTTGCCATCTATTTTTAATTTTGAATAAATTGTTGATAGAATCAGGAAGAAATTTCGAATACTTTCCCTTAACTTCAAATGTTTCTGAATGGGAGTCTTTTTTTTTTGAATTTATGGATGTAGTTAAGAACTCTATATAGGAGCCAATTTCAGAATTTTGCAAATTAACATGATTAGGAGGATAATTGTTCTGAATTAAGTTTGTCAATTGATCATGAAAATCATCCCAATTGGTGTTTTTGAATGAGGTGTAAAATCTGGGTGTATTTAAAATAAAATAAAAGTCTTTTAAATTTAGTTTGAGAAGAAGAGGAAAATGATCTGAAAAGGACGAAAGACTTGAAATATGATAATTGGAATTTATACAATCTATTAAATTTATGGAAACTACGAAATGATCAAGGAAGGAAGCACCATTTGGAAATGAAGGAATTAAATCACAAATTCTAATAAAGTCAAGATAATTGTTTTGTAACCAGCTGAAGAAGGTATTTCCGTTTAGATTATTAAAATTATCATTCCATGAAATATGTTTTGATTTAAAATCTCCACCGATAATCAATCCATCAAATTTTGAAGCATAATTAGCTATATTTCCTAATCCATCATAAAAATCATCAGACACAAAGTTACAAGGGATATAAATTGAGCCTACTAATAATTTTTTATTAACTCCATTTACAGAGACACAAATATCTATGAAAATATGTGGAAAACGCACATTTGTAATTGTGACAATCGAATATTTGTAATTACTTTTCAAAGCAATGGCCACTCCTTGGGAACTATAATCCCTAATAAAGTTATAGTTGTTGGGACGCACATATTTTGACATAGATAAATGTGTTTCCTGAAGAAAACAAATGTCTACAGAGTTTAGATCTAAAGTTTTTTGTAATTCCATAATTCTGCTGTCATTAACCAAAGATCTAACATAGATAACTCAGAAAATTTTTAAAATTATGGGCCATATTTTTCTTGAACTTCTTTTAAGAGTGAGAGACACTCTATTTTAACTTCGTCTTTTGACAACTTATTTAAATTTCGAAGAAAACTTTCCAACCTTTGCTCAAGCGGAGGCCGCTCTGAATCAAAAATAGATTTAACTACTCTTAAAAACTCTTCAACAATTGAAGGTTTTTCTCTTCTATTAAAAGAATTCATATTTGAAGAGTGAAAAAGGCTAGCGTAGGATTTGCCTTCTTTGACCGCTGACTGCCTATTAACGGCACTCTGGACGTTTGAAAAAGCAATTGACTTTTTTTCTTTAGCTTCATTAGTGAAAGATTTTTTCCTTTTAATGTAATCTCTGAAGAAAGAGCAACCTCTCCAATTAGCTGGGTGCCCAAATTCACCACAGTTAATACAATATGGCTTTGTGTTAGTATTTTCATTAAGAGAGCACATACCCGGCTCGTGAATATTTTCGCACTTTACGCAGCGATAAGCTTTATTACAGTTTTTTGCAATATGCCCCCACTGCTGGCATCTTTTGCATTGAACTTCTTGTTTCTTAGATTTAGGGGCTTCCCAAGTAATTATCTGGTGTAATATATTCTTAATTTTTGAGATTTCATTAAATTTTTTCCCGGTAAAAGGGTTACTAAAAATAAGCCTGTATCGCATTTATTTTTGTAAGCTAATGGAGTTATAAATTTTTCGACTTTTTCAACCATATTTGGAGTTATTTTGTCTAAATCTTGTTTTATTTCATTAATATCTGATAGGAAGTGAAGACCACGTAATACGAGGCTGACTTGCCTGGATTGCTTTAATGTAAAAGAAAACGAATCAATTTTTTGTTCCTTAAGAAGGGTCATCATTTCCGTATGAACAGAGGGGTCTCTAAAGTACAGCTTACTTTTAGTTGCAGATCTATTTATTATTTTAAAATCTATTTTGGGAATTTTTAGATTAAGTTGATCAACTAGGGATTTTATATTTACCTTGTATAGAATAATTGGTGGACAGAATTTTGAATTTTTAAATGTAGGTTCAGCCATAACACTCTTACTTGAACTTACCACTTTTTTTTTTAATTGCGTTGTGTTAATTGAAAAGTCAGCTAACGCTGCAAATCTATTCGCATTGTTAACAGCTGTGTTATTTAGAGCAGATGGAAAGCTTGAAACGTCTAGATGCTTAATATGTCCACAGCTGGATCTCTTTGGTCGTAATCTTCTTTTTTTAAAAAAGAAAATTTCTTTTTGATTACTTTTCAAGTTTTTATATGGAAAATATGCTTTACTTGAGAGCTGGAAACAGGCCTTTAATTGGTATTTGTTTCAGTAAAATTATCTGTAATCTTTTTTTGGCTGAAACGTTTGCTAAAATTCGATTTTACTATATCCGATCATAGTTCGAGAAGCTGTGAAACATTAGAGAACTTCTCGTTTTACACTCGTTCCATTTGATCAGTGTATTTACCGCATATATTGCATCGTTGTATGAAACAAACTCTGGATTTTCAGTAACATTTGCATCATCTGAATCATCTGTGGTCATTCCATGTTCATTGAGTATATCAGCGTTCCATGCACTTATTTCTTCGGTTGATAGAACACAATCAGGTGCGAGTGCTGTAAATAGTTGTTGAGCCTATTCGGCTATGCGATTATAAATAGGTTCGGTGGAAAAAGTACTGATAAAGGGATATCGTCTTCGTTTTCATACTGAGATTCATCCCAGTTTAGCAGTTTGAGCCAGGCTTTTTGCAAAACGCTTCGAGGGCTCTCGTTCCAAGCTAGTTCTAATAGCATGATTGCCTTGCGAAGATCGTGCTTTTTCGACAGTTCGTGAATCGAGCAGCTTTTCCGATCACAAGTGGAGTAAGTTTGTGCGATCCATCTGCATTGGCGCATAACATAAAGGTTATTCTTTCTTTACGTATTTTTCTGCCTGGTGCGGTTTTCCACATAAAGCAACGTAAGTTTTGTCAGGAAGACATACAAAAAAGAGTCCTGATTTATCCGCGTTGTAAATTTGTTGGCAAGTGATATCCATTTCATTCATTTTTGCACGCAGGGAGTGAACAAATGATGTGACTGTTGACGTCTCGCTAGATAAAATCCCTCCACATACCTTAAGATAGCGTATTTCATATCGGCGCTTGAATTTTAAAAACCAGCCTTGACTTGCCATAAAATCACTCGGATTTTTGTTTGGATAGATTTGTTTAAAGATATATTTTGCCTTCGCTTTTAAAATAGAGCTACTAATTGGACAGTTTCTTTCTCGTCGGTTTAAGAACCATTTGTACAGCCTTTTCTCCATATCTCCGAATTCTGGCTTATGGAAGGTTTTCCTAGAAATTTTCTCACATGTATTTGAAACTTCTCTGTATATTTTTTCTTTGTTTGCTTTAATTTTTGAAATTACCGCTTTTGAAACACCAAACTCCATGGCTAATCGATTGGCCAGAACGCCTTGCTTCATTTTTTTTAAGATGCTGCACTTTTCGTCAATTGTCAACTTTTTTTGCTTATGCTTTGTTGACATTGTTATGATCACATCAAGTAAAACACGTGGACTGAAGTCAAACAATTCAAATTATACTGAATTCAACTGAGCATACATTTTTTTTAAACTGTTTTCTTCGTAACGCTGAATCCCGATTGTTTTTGCGTTTACTCTTTCTTGTGAGCATCCAGAGAGTGACACAATCGACACAAAATTAATTGATGTTAAATAAAAAATTATAAACAAGAGAGTGAAAAAAATAACTCAGAAAAGTTAACGAAAAAGTAAACTTTTTAGAGTCACCTGTGCTGGCAGAAGCCTGGTTAACTTTTTCGTATATTTAACTTTTGCGAGTCTTAACTTTTGTGAGTCTCTACTGTACTAACTTTTTAAAATTTTCCTAAGGACAATAAAGTAAAAAAAATTGCCGTTTGTTTGACACCAATAACATTGTCATATATTGAAAAATGCAAATCAGCAAAACTTTGCCCAATCACAATGTGATTTTAGAAAAAGATTGCAAAATTGCAATCACTCCTCGGAAATCAAAAAGTACCGAAACGACTTCAAGTAAGTTTCAAGCTGTTCACGCCTTTTTGCAACAGAAAAAATTTATTGTTGCTTGAAATTATTAGTTTATTCATATCAAACGAATAAATATTGGGGGTTGGAATTAGTTTTAAAGGTTTTCTAAGAGATGGCGTAACTATCAATAGATCGCATCGGGCACACCTGTGACTATATTCATTTCAAAGCACATTGTCTAAGCTTCATTTTTCAGTATGTGTCATTCCACTGAAGTGTAAACAACATATATTTTTTTCTCTGTGACCATGTCGACTTTCGTTCCAACAAAACGCAATTTGCGGGAAGGTTTACTTTTGTGCTTCCATTTGAAGAAAAAAGCGGTTGAAGCACAACGCACGCTTACTGAGGCTTACGGGGACTATGCTCCATCGATTTCTACTTGTGAGTACTGGTTCCGTCGGTTTAAAAGTGGTGATTTTGATACGGAAGACAAAGAGCGTCCGGGCCAGCCGAAAAAGTTTGAAGATGAGGAATTGGAGGCTTTGCTCGATGAAGACCCGTGTCAAACCCTTCAAGAATTGTCAGAATCATTGGGAGTCGACTTATCAACGGTCGGCAAACGCTTGAAGGCCATGGGAATGATTCAAAAGCAAGGAAATTGGGTGCCGTACCAGTTGAAGCCGAGAGACGTTGAACGGCGATTTTGCATGTGCGAACAACTGCTTCAACGGCATAAAAGGAAGAGTTTTTTGCATCGTATTGTCACTGGCGATGAAAAGTGGATCCATTATGATAATCCTAAGCAAAAAAAATCGTGGGGACCACCCGGCCATGCATCAACATCGAGGGCCAAGCCGGATATTCATGGCGCCAAGCTTATGCTGTGTATTTGGAGGGATCAGAAGGGTGTCGTGTACTATGAGCTGCTAAAACCTAACGAAACCATCACTGGGGAACGCTACCAACAACAATTGATGCAATTGAGCCGAGCATTAAACGTTAAACGGCCGGAATATGCCAAAAGACACGACAAAGTGGTTTTTCAACATGACAACGCACGGCCACATGTTGCAAGAACCGTCAAGGAAACGTTGGAGGCGCTGAATTGGGATGTGCTACCCCACCCGCCTTATAGCCCAGACATAGCCCCTTCCGACTACCACCTATTCAGATCGATGACGCATGGCTTGGCTGAGCAGCGCTTCACTTCTTACGAGGATACCAAAAAATGGGTCGATTCGTGGATTGCCTCAAAAGACGAATCGTTCTTCCGGCGCGGAATCCATATGCTGCCAGAAAGATGGGAAAATGTTGTAGCTAACGATGGACAATACTTTGAATAATATACATTGTACCGTTGTTTCTAAATAAATGCTCAAAAACCGAAAAAAAACCTTTAAAATTAATTCCAACCCCCAATATATAAAACAATAATACTTGCATTTAATGATAGAAATCATTTTTATTTCATAAAACAATCAAAAATATTGATATTTTTATATAATATTCATCTGTTTGTAGCTTTAAATTCATGTTCGAAGAAATTTTTCAAGTAAAGTTCAATTAATTGTAATCGAATAGAGAGTGACATTTTGGTTGTTCTTCCTCTCTCTCGAGATTGAAAAATGTGTAAAGAAACATGTGTAACTTGAAGTTACTTGAAGCGAGTACGGAAACAGACCTAATATTAAAAAATATGAAATTTTCTTAACCCTTTGAGGACGACAAACAAACCGCTGTAAATTTTAAAATTTTTTTGTGGAATAGTCATCACCAATGGCATATTTCTACACAAAAGTGAAATATAGAAAAAATTTCTAAATTTACAAAATTTTTTTTCTGTAAGTAGGTAGGAAAAATTCTGAAAAAATCAGGAAAATTTATTTTTTACTTTGTTGGAGTAGCTGATTCATAAAGGTTTTTACATAATTGGGATGACAAAATATATCCGATCGTGTTTGAAAATCGTTTGTGGTACCTACTACCACAACAACACTCAGTTCATACGCCTGATAATAATAAGAAACCAATGTTTTATGATACAACAAAGTTTGTTGTATTCTTACAGCTTGAAATATCATTTCTAAGGCCGCATTCACAGTGGACGCTTTGGCTTAAGCTGATTCATAAAGCAGCTTCGCCGAGTTTATTTTTATCATAGCGATAGCTTGTTCAACGCTTCACAAAGTAGCCTCTTGAGCTTATTGGTGTTTATAGTGTGCGCGTTCTGCTTGTGTGAGCAAGCGAGATGGAGATATAAGCACTGAAAACCATTTAAAAAGTAGCTTTATGCTCGGAGTCAGCTTGCACTATAAACACTGAGCTTTTTCCATATGCTTATACACAAAGCATTTTTCAACAAAACCTCTCAGCTCTGCAAAAAACTATGAACGCGGTCTAAGAAATGAAATTTCAAGCCTTAAGAATACAACAAACTTTGTTGTATCAAAAACATTGATTTGTTAATGTAAACAAAAGTGCTTATATTTAAATATATTCAGGCGTACGAACTGAGTGTTGTTGGGGTAGTATATCTGTAGTCTCTGAGAAATTGGGATTGATATATACCTATGGAAAAAAAAATATTCTGTGACTTCCTAGTTTTATCTTTCTCTTAAATTTAAAACAAGTTCGAAAAATGTGGCACACGTTAAGAGCCACATTGATTTCTAATCCCGTAAGCCCAACTTAATGAAAATATCTCAAAAATTGCGCTCACACGACTTAAAAAGGGCTAAACACCCTAAACATCCTTGGAATAGAAAGATGTTATGATATCAAGAGCAACTTTTGCATAGATGACATTAAATTTTGGGTAACATGTTACTTTAAAGGACCTTCTGCAGCTGCATAACAGGAACAGATCGTTATGAATATTTTTATTATACATTATCATATATCACCGATATTTTTCCCTTCCATTTAAAAGACATTATTTTAAAAATCGTTTCCAAAAAAATCCTGTTTTTGCTTAAAACTGGGATAGGAAAACAAAGTTCTATTAACTCAAAATTGGCATCAGGTTAATTTATGGCATCATGTCTATCGATCCCTTTTCCCTGAGCCAGTTTGATGCTAGTCTACTTTTTTTCTTATAAAATAGCTCCGGCCTAATGCACAGTATTTGCTACAAACTAACAACCTTATTCATAATCTAATTTTAAAGGCTGCGTTAATTTAAAGCAGCTTTAAACAGGGACCGTACCGGTTATGGTTTTTATCAAAAAAGTCGGATATTAACAGTTATCGTTTAACTTTTATTTTTTCCGACAAAAATACTAGTTATTTAATGCCTTTTATTTTTCCGGCAAAAATAACTGTTACTTTTAACTTTTAGTTTTTAGGTCAAAAATAACAGTTATTTTGTGCCTTTTATTTTTTCGGTCAAAAATATCAGGCAATTTGAATTTTTTTTAAAGGCCACTTCAACGGCAAAAAAAGTTTTATGCAATTTTTATCGTCTCATCAGCGCGCACATTTTGAGCTATAAAACTTTTTAGTTTTTAAAGTTTTTTAATCGGCCTTTGAAAAAATACAAACTGCCTGATATTTTTGACCGAAAAAATAAAAGGCACAAAATAACTGTTATTTTTAACCTAAAAAATAAAAGTCAAAAGTAACAGTTATTTTTGCCCGAAAAAAATAAAAGGCAAAAAATAACAGTTAATATTAATTTTTATAGTAACAGCCAAAAATTTAAAAGGCATTTAATATTCGCGAAGCTGCTGCCATTACGATAATAATGATATATTTAAAAAAGTCCTCCGGCCACTTTTTCGTTATGCCTTTTTCATCTGAAAATTGTAAAATAACAGTTATTTTCGGTCCCTGGCTTTAAACAACACATCGTTATTCATAAATGTTTTTCCGGCTTGTGCAAGATGTACGTAACTTAAACGCCAAAATTTACGTTTAAAGGCTGCGCAAATTTAACCAAAACTTTTTGATCGTCTTTTCGATTAAGGTTGATATACACACATGATATTTATATCATAGACATGCTCCTTATGCGACCTTGTTTTAGACTTTTTTCAGTATCAGATTTGCAAATATACAAGAAATCTTCGTTTTTGTAAAAGAGTTTCGATTGTTTAGACACAAACCTCACAAAGTGAAGCAATTAATAAAAAAAATGGTTATGAATAAAAATTCAGCAAGGTTGCGTAGAGGATGCGTAAAGCATTGAACAGTGCGTAACTTAACAAGCATTGAATGTATGTTTAAGAAAATATATTGCATAAGGCTGTAACTGTTTTAGTGCAAACTAAATTCCATGTTTCCATTTACCAATGTGATAGCAAAAACTCTTTAAACATATCTGAAACGTTGAATTTTTCTTAACTTTTCTAACATAAACGCTTAGCTTAGAATCTTAAAGTAAGCAGTATTTTTTATTGTTATTATTGAGTCTTTATTGAGTCTATGGACAAAAATCCTTACAGACTAGAATACATATTAATTCTAAATAATAGAATATTAATTAAAGATTAAACAAAAATTAAAGAACACTTTGAGCATAATTAAAGTGCCCAGTACCACTAACAAATAAGCTTAAAATAAATTTATAACAAAATTTGTAAAGCAAGTTTTAGACAGAGAAAAGTCAAAAACATATTTTAACGATAACTCATTATATAAACTCAAAGCTCTCGTAATAGGTCCATTAAGAGCGTAATTTGTTCGATGGTGTTTTATAAAAAATAATTTAAAACACCGCAACTGCCTTATAGGAATGTTAAACTCAATTAATTGTAGTAAGAAATGATCATCAATATTACCTGATATAATGTATATAAATAACAAAGAATTTATTTTTCTGCTTATCTCAAGAGGCTTCAGGCCCATTAACAAACATCGAGCAGTATAAGAAGGAAAGTTTTCAGAAAAACGCGTAGGCTGTAACATGTATTTTGAGGCTATCTTCTGAACTTTTTCTAATCTCAACGAATGGATTGCAAACGATGGATTCCAAATAAACGCAGCGTACTCCAACCGAGAACGAACCAATGAATTGTAAAGTGCTTTTAATGTATAAGGGTCTTGAAATTCTGCACTATTTCTCAGAAGAAAGGCTAGGAGAGAATAGACTTTAGGCACTATGAAATTCAGACGTTCTACAAACGTGAACTTCGTGTCAGAAAGTACTCCCAAATCACGAATATTAACAACTTTTTTAAGTGGTAGATCTGACATAAAATAGGTTGTACTAATAAAACTAGAAGATTTGCTAAACGAAGCATTCAAATATTTACTAATATTCAATGGCAACCCATTGCGAGTACTCCAATCCGAAACATTATTGAGGTCAGATTGCAATCAGCATCCACCAAGCTACTCACCCTACTAAAAAACTTTAAGTCATCAGCATATAAAAGAAATTTCGAATTACAAAAACATTTGCATATATCGTTTATAAATAATACAGAGGCCCAAGAATACTTCCCTGAGGAACTCCAGAGGTAACTCTATAGTAATAAGAGTGAATATCATTAATCGCTACATAGCACACTCTACCACTTAAATAAGATTTAATCCAATTAAGGAAAGCCGAATGGCATCCCATTTTGCAAAGTTTGGCAATCAAAATATTATGAGATACTTTATCAAATGCCTTCGAGAAATCCATGTACAAGGCATCAACTTGGTAGCCGTATTCAAGGCAGAGATACAAAAGTTAGAAACAAGAGATTTTGGATCAGACCATATTTCGATATAATTTTAACGACCCTATTTTATGGATTTCAGTATTGGATTTGTTTTGAATTATTGCTTTAATTGAAATTAAAATGAAATTTTTTATAATATATTGACTTTATTTGTGCATGTAAGTCATAACAGTCTTAATCGTGTTCATGTTTTAAGCCCACAGTTTATGATTTCATTTCAATTGTATTTTTTTTTTTTGTCTTAGTTTTTTTTTATAAAGCTATGAGTTCAATGGAAATGTCTGGTGCACACAAAACCATTCGTAACTTAGGCGTCGCAATGCAACACATTTTTTGAAATCTGATTACACGACAGTAAATAGCCTGAAACGACATCGTATTACCTAATTATTGCTAATACTCGTTAATCTATAACTGTAGGTATGTTTTTCAAGCTATTTGCAGTGCAAGCATAAAATGCAATGCAAGAAAAAAACAACAAAACAAAACAAAATTCAGCGATAAAAGAAATCTTGCAGACAATGTGACAGGTTTTTGATCGCCTAGCAAGAAGTTATCACGCAAATGTCAGTTTGCCGACATAAACACATAAAACTTTTTCGTAGCCTGTATTACTTTAATGAGCATATAATTTCTGCAATTTACCTGGATTAAGCGCTGAATAAAGCCTCGTTTAAAAGTGGATAAATCTTCAATATAATATAATGACTTAACATGACTTTTTTTAATAGTTTTTGCTAAATTGTGAGGTTGTGACGCAAATGACGCCAATCAAACGTCAAAATAATGATTTTGTTTAAACACGACAAAAGAAAACAGAAAAAATAAAACAATGTTACAACATTAGTATAAATATTATTAACATTGATATAAAGTAATGAAAAATAAACACGACAAACAGTTGAATTGAAATTGAAATTATTTTGTGCTCAGATGTATTAATCTCTCTTATTGTTCTAGGAATTTTTGTGCCCGGCAGCATCAAGCACGTTGCACGATTTTATTTCCATTCAACCTTGGAGGGTTGGACCACTACTCGGCTGGGTGATTGGTTTTATTGTGAATTTTAGATGGAATTTTTTGTATGGGTGGCATGTATAACATATTGTGTTATTTATATGATATCTAAACAAAAATCATTGCTCAAAATAAATGCTAGCTATGTTGTATAAATAAAAATGCATATCTGCAGGATAGAGCGGAAATCAACGTTTATTTTAAAAACATTTGCATTTTGATCTAAGCTTGTTTTGCTCAGAATGATATGGGATTTATTTAACAGCACATAAATTTTGGCCTCAAATATTTAATTAGAGGTATTCACGTTGGTAGATATCTGATATATTCTTTAATATATAAAAGAAGCATTCTAAATGGTTTTATGTAAATTCCTGATTCGTATTAAAATATTATATTATGAATATTTTTTCTTTTTTTCTATGGTTTTAGTGAATTTTAACACCAAAAAAAGAAAATTTTAACTGCAAACAAAAATATTTTTAGACAATTAAAATCAGGCCTTTATACAAATCTAAACGGCTCAACGGATTCCGCTCAAAATAAATATACATATTAAGTGCATCCCAACTTAAAATTGTACATACTTAGTTTTTGCCACGCCCCCTCCAAAATCTTTAAACTAACGGTAATTTTGTTGTTATGAAACTTTTTAGTATCGGAGATTTTTGTGTATTTAATTTTAAAAATTTTTTGTTATTTTGACATCAAAAACACTCACATATATTCAAAATTGTAGAAATTTTCAGTACAAAGTTTGGTCTTTCGATGCAAATATCTCCGCTGTCCATTAATATATTTCATTCAAATTTTTTTTGTTCAAAAGTTCAATAAAATCACTTCACAAAAAAAGGTTGAACTGTACCGTTTAGCTAGTGAAACTATGTCTTATGATTATGTCAAAAAAAGGTCAAAAATATTGACTTTTTACTCAAAAAATGACTCTAAAATTGCTTTTGTTGTAAAAATTAAATCAATTAAAAAGTGCTCATCTGGTTACCTTTCATATGACACAGGATTAACTTGAAAAATTCTTCCAGCCAAGCGCAAAAATAATTTTGCTGTTTTTGTTATCAAAACAACAAGGGTACCTCTGATTTTTTTCGCGAAATTTATTTTTTCCAAAATTACTCTTTTTGTCATCTAGCAAAAAGGCTTTTTCACGAAATTTATTTTTTCCAAAATGTTGTTTTTTATATTTTTTACAAAAAAGTCAAGTCTCAAAAATAATTTATGTAAAAAATTACCCCAATATCCAATCAAAAGTTATGGCTAAAAATGTATTTTTTCATACCAAACTATTAATAAAACAGAGTTTTGTTCTAACCAAGCGCGTCGGAAGCAAATTTCATCTGGGGGGGGCAGTACAAATGGTGGTGCAAAAAAAGTTCACCAAAATTTCTTCACATGAAACATGAAGAAGAGAGAAAGAAGAGGAAAATATATAATACAAAAATATTATCGTTGTAAAAAAACTGATATTTTGAATAACTTTTCCTTTTAAATTGTTTATCTAGCTAAAAAAGTGGGGGGCAACTGCCCACCTGTCCCCCCGCTTCCGACGCCAATGGTTCTAACCCATTAAAGACTGCTCATAGATTCCGCCGTATGATTTTTTCAAAATTTATCAGGAAGCTTATATAGGCCATAGAAGTTGCTTTGCAAAATTTCAGGCTTGTAACTGTCACCGTATTTGAGATCTGTATTGGGTATTTAAATACCCAATCGGCTTATTCGCGTTCTTGGTGTTAATAAAAATTTGCATATATGCAACATTCTTTTGTCATAATGAGCACCTGATAAAAAAAGAGGATACTAGAGGCAAACTGACTACGAATTTCTCCCCTCGATCTTTCCATTTTCTAATTTTCTACATAGCTTTATATATGGATTTTGTCATTTTTGAAAATCACACATCTTCGATCTCGAAAAGGAACCTTTAATTGTTTGAATTTCGTTTTACATTGTAAAGACAATAAATAGTTTCATTTTTCCGTAATGTTTTAAATTATTTTGATATCTCCACTTTCGAGATATGGCCTTTTTCGTAAACACTGTTTTATGGGTATTTAAATAGCCATAAGTCATTAATGGGTTAAAATTCTCTATATAGTTTGAACGTCCCCATTTATTTCTAAGAATGCAGTTGCGTATCTAGAGTAATGACGAACATTTTGGTTTATATAAAATCTTCCTTATAGTAATCTACTTAGTTTTTTGCCTCCCCACCCTCCCCCCTCCCGCCACACTCCTGTTAAATTAATTTTGTTGTGATAGCTCCATTTTTTCCCACTATTGTGCCACCGTTGTCACTCAGTTCTTAATCAATGGTAATTTTAATGTTGTATATATATCACAATTTTATCGAAAAGATGACTGTGAATAAGAATGCTGTAAAAGTTAATATTTTCATGTAATCAGTTTCAGCTACATGGCGATATAATTAAACATATGTGCGTCTGATGATGATACAATATATGCAACCATTTCATTGGTTTTGATCTGTGCTTCAAATTCACAGACAGATGGCGCCGCATCTATTTGTAAGTACTGTGGGTAAAAACTATACACCTTGCTGTGAATAGCCGAATGATGTCTACCAAAAGTTTCTTCAAATTTAACCCCACACATTTGGGATTACAAACATGTAGCGCTATTTTCTGCTTACAGAAGAATATCTGAGGTTCTTATGTAGCTAACAGATAAGTTTTGGGAATTTTTTTGTGAAAATGCTATTGCTATTTTATGGTGGAACTCAATGCGTCCTTGAGATATAGACATTTTAACATCTAAACAAAGATTTATATTAAAAAATATATTTAACTTTTTAACAAAAAAATTTTCAATGAAATATATTAAAAACAGCGAAGATATTGGCATTAGAAGTAAAAACTTTTATTTTCATTAAATTTTTTTCTCATTATTAGCTATCAATGATTTATGAAAAATTCGTTGTACTAAAAATGATTTTACTAAAATTTATAATAACTGCGTTTTTTCATGGGAGATCAGGATCATATCATCGCATTTGCAGGCAAAGCAAAAACAACAAATAATCCGGCAAGTGAGCTGGACATTTAAATTGATCCAATTCTATGTTTTTAAGTGTTGAAAGCGCAACTGAAAAAGTAGACAACACTTAGTCGTTATTCACGGAGAGATAACGCTGCGACTGAAAAAACTGGCAGTACTGCATTATTTAACATTTTAAAAGTTTGGCAGCAATAGCATTTTCGCAAAACATTTCGCAAAACTTATCTGCTAGCTACATAAAAACATCAGATATTCTTCTGTAAACAGAAAATAGCGCCACTTGTCCGTAATCCCAAACGAGTGGGGCTAAATTTGAAGAAACTTTTGGTAGACATCATTCTGCTATTCACCGCAAGGTGTATAGTTTGTACCCACAGTACTTACAAATCTATCTGTGAATTTAAAGCACAGATTAAAACTAATGAAATAATTGTGCTGACAAGATGCGCATATGTTTTATTTTATCGCCATAAAGGCCTGTTTCCAGCTCTCAAGTAAAGCTTATTTTCATACATAAATCTAAGAAGTAATCGAAAAGTAATTTTTCCTTGTCAAAATTACTTGAAAGAGAATCCAGCTCGTAAGAAAAATTTTCTGTTGTTACTACTTTTTTTTCATTGAAAAGTGACAACGGTAAACTGTGAATGTCAAGAAATATATGCAAGTTATATTATTTCTTCAAGTAAAATTTTGGCAACCAACATTCAAAGGTAAATAATTTTATTGATATCATTGATTAATTGATTTAAAATTAATAAAAGAATATTTTAGACATGCACATGAACATTTCTACGGAGGGAGAAGAAGAGGCAGTCAATTTTGAGGTGCAGATTTCTTCCGAGAAGCGGTCGAAAGCTGTCCGGAAGAAGCGGTCTGCCAACTTTTCATATCGCTTCACAAACTTGATCAATAATTCTGCCAAAGTGTTGCTTGCTTATTCTATAGCAGGAAGCAAGATGACGTTGTAAGTCACCAGATGCTAAATATCTAAAAATAGTATGTGATGTAAAAGCTATAAAAAAGATATTAAAAATCTTACTCTAAAACAATGGTGAGTTTGGCCTTGGCAGGGATAAAATATTTTGGCCTAGTGTTCCGTTTCGGAGCCAACTGGGGAAGCAATAGCTCGTATAAATTGTCAAAAATTGCAGGCGACATATGAAAATTTTCACAAAATAGTTGTGGTGCACTTTGCAAATTTTGGAAGTCAGTAAAGAACCTCCCCTTCTGATTCCGATCCTTTAGGTATGGGTTCACCCAATACCTGGGACTTCGCCGACGCTTTATTTTCTCCTCCTCCTCTTCCTCCTCCTCCATTAACTCCATGCCAGCCAGGAATATTCCACAATTTAAAAGCGAAACTAAATTATCACTACAAATCACGCACGTTATTAATTAATGTAAACAAACGCTTTACTCTATTACTTACCTTTGCAATTCAGCCATTACTTATTTAATGAATTATTTTAATATTTATTGCAACAAATTTATTTCAATGTTTGATGAAAACAAATCAGCCTAAATTTTCAATACAAAATGATACAATGCTGGAACTGTCAAAACTCTCACCGTCAAAATTACTTGTCTACTACTTTTTTACACTCAAGAAACTTAAGTAACTTTTTCTTGAGTAATTACTTGAGAGCTGGATAGAGACCTTAAAGCTGAAACTGATTACGCGAAAATATTAACTTTTGCAGCATTCTTATTCACAGTCATCTTTTCGATGAAATGGTCATATATATACAACATTTAGAGAAAAAAGCCATATCTCGAAAGTGGTAGGAGATATCAAAAAAAAATTTTTTTTAAAACATTACGGAAAAATAAAACTGTTTATTGTCTTTTCAATGTGAAACGAAGTTCATACAATTAAATGTTCCTTTTCCTTTCCTTTTCCTTTCCTTTTCCTAAAATTATTGTATTATTTCTGCAAACACAAATTTTTGCCTCAATAAAGTCATTATTTACTAATAATAGTACCAAAAATAACATAATAGTTGAAATCATAACATCATTGAAATCGTCAACATACTATGATTGCCTCAACTATTAGTTGCAACAAAAATGTTGTAGTTCTGTCAATTATGGTAAATGTGAATATTATTATAGAGACAAACATATTAGAATTTTGAATGTTTGTCTGAACTATTCTTTGATTGTTGGCAAACGAAGCAGAACATAACCAAAAATCGAAAGAATTTATTGTTTCTGAACAGTTTGCAGGAAAAACTTTCACTTCATTCAGACACAATAAGTTTTACCGATTCCTGGCTATGTGCCGTTTCGTTTGTCAATTGTTCAATTATTGTGTTTTGTTTTAAATCGCCTTATCCTAAAAACAGCACGCAGAAAAGTGACATTTTCGACTTTAATTGTAGCAAACATATTTCTAAATACCGTAAATATATTTCGCAATTCTGACCATATTTTGTTTATCACAAATATTGCTATTTTTGAGACAATGCACTTAATGTATCATGTTGTCAATTATGACTAATGAATGGCATTAGTCAAGCAAGCGGTAGTAGCGGCTGTGGCCTTCTGGTAGTGTGTGTGGCTCGTAAGCGAAAAAGCCGTGGTTCAAATCCCAGCCCGGACAGAAAGTTTTATCGAAAAGCTTTTTCAATTGAATTAATATTTTTGTTCAGCCCAGACAATGGCAAACCTCTGGGGAGATATCTTAATTAAATGCTGTGGAAATTGGAGTGCATTAAAATAAAAAAAATAAAATTATTGTTTCACTAGTATTCTGGATCCTAAAAATAAATTCATAATATAGTTGTTGCAATCATTCTATTTTCGACCCAGAATAATGATTGTTTCAATAATATTTTGGTTCCTACAAAAAAGTTTCTTTTCTAAATATGGTTGTTGTAATCATTTTATCATGATCAAAGAAAATAATATATGTTTATGAACATGTTAGCAACAATCATAATCCGAATCATACTATGATCCTCTTTGTTGACGTCGTCAAACTTGTGCTCGTTTCACCCCTGGATGAACAACAGCTTATTAAACAAACCCACCACGGTACGGTCCGACCTTTACGTGCCATCATGCATTTTAACCACCGAGACTTCCGTCTCTTGTGTGTTCAGCTGGGAAGCCATCAACATCATTAATCGCCTGCTCTCTACAATCTTGTATAATTATTAAACACTTGCATTTCTATATTTTTGATCTACTTAAATCTACTTAAACCTAACTCTTATTTGGTGAAATTATTCTTAAATACTTAATATATAATCATTATAAAACTTTCTTTATAAATCTCTAAACTCGGCTGTAAATTTACACCTACAATAAATACCATTCTACATATAAACTTCCTAATACTCTTAAAACATGGTTGTTGCAACTATGTTTTTACTCTTCGTGTATAAAGCTATGTAGAAAATGGAAAGATCGAGGGAAAAATTCGTGGTGAGTTTGCCTCTAGTATCCTATATTAATCAGGTGTTCATTATGACAAAAGAATGTTGCCATAAATGCAAATTTTTATTAACACCAAGAACCCAGATTAGCCAATTGGGTATTTAAATACGCAATGCAGATCTCAAATACGGTGGTAGTTACAACCCTGAAATTCTATGCAAAGCAACTTCTATGGCCTATATAAGCTTTCTGATAAATTTTGAAAAGAATTGTGCGGCGGAATCTATAAGAAGTCTTTAATGGGTTAATAGTCTGGTATGAAAAAATAGATTTTTAGCCATAACTTTTGATTGGAAAGAGATATTGGTGTAATTTTTTCACATAAATTATTTTTGAGACTTGTAAAAATATAAGAACATTTTGGAAAAAATAAATTTCGCGAAAAAAATCAAATGGGTATAATTTTTAATTGATTTAATTTTTACAACAACAACAATTTTTGAGTCATTTTTTGAGTAGAGTCAATATTTTGGACTTTTTTTTGACAAAATTTTAAAACAAATTTGCACTGCCTTAACAGTACAGTTCAACCTATTTCTGTGAAGTGATTTTATTGAACTTTTGAACAAAAAGAATTTGAATGAAATATATTAATGGACAGCGGAGATATTTGCATCGAAAGACCAAACTTTGATTTTCATGTCGTTTTTTTCTCATTCTTAGGAAACGATGTTTTATAAAAAAGTCGTTGTACTGAAAATTTCTACGATTTTGTATATGAAGGGCTTATTGCAAGAACATGATAAGCCACATAAAAAATATTTTGAAATAATCAACTGTAAAGTTTTGAAAAAAATCAGGGTGCGGAAAAATTCGTTCGCTATTGATTTAAATACGATCTTATCGTTCATTTTTTGCTATGTGTGAGAATTTTTCAAACGAAAAATTTAAAAGCAGACCAACGTTCGCAATCGAAAAAGGAACGCTCTGCTTGCGTCGTTTTTTTTTTATCACTGATAAATTAGTGAGCTTTGTATTTTTTCGAACGAATTTTTCACACAACAACAAAAAGCAACAAATGTTCCTTTGGAATTGTTCATTCGAAATGAGCGTTTGAAGAAAAAATTCACGAACGTTCGTTTGTAGACAAAATATAAGTTTGTTGTTGTATTTTTGTACACTTGCTGACATGAAAAGATGAAACCAAAATACAGATGTAGACTGCACAAGTTTTAATAAGGTAAATAAACTTGATATGCCCAATCAAATGAAAAAAGATGGTTTGTTATGATTGTTGTTATATGATTAGATTGTATGATTACTTCTTGATGATCTTGATGATGAAGCATCGTCAAAATTATGTTTGTGCACACTCTCGTAATGCCTTTTGATATTCCTTAGTACACATTCCATGAGAGGTTTTTCGCATAAGAGACATTTGGAAATGTTACTTATTTTGTCATAGATGACCAGAGATTTTTTTGTCTATTTTTGATACTCTACCTGATATCACTGAAAATCAGGAAATGAAGAATGTTTTAATACGTATATTTTCAATAACACTGGTCTGCAAAAGTATAAAGACACTATTACGATAACTGGGGCGCCGCGATTAGAAAGTGTTGTTCTTTTCATAACAAAAAAAAAATGTTTGTTTAAACAAAAAATCGATTCCTCAACTAGTTATCTATGTTTAACATTTTGTTGCTTGGTACAAGATCTGTTCAATAAAATATCTATATAGTTACCATTATCTCATAGATTTAAAAGATTGATCTATTGATTGAAATCGATATTGATTACTTGAAAGATTAAATGATAATCAAATTAAAAAATTGATAACTCGAAAACAAATCGATGCATCGATTTTTCTTTCGGCCATTCCTATTTTTATTAAAAGTACTTCATGAATCCATTGTCAAATCGCGGCGCACTAGTTATTGTATTCTCCTCAGTATAACTGATAAATTGGCAGTTTCGCGATTGGCACATTCATCATATAAAGGTTTCTTCCTTTGGAGACTTTCTTATTTAACCCTATCATGAATAATATTTTGCCCGGAATCAAAAAAGGGTGTTTTCATTTTTAATATAGCAGATAAAGACTTCACATAAAGACATGTGAATACAAACGCGTCCGGAGGAATTCAGTCAATAAGATACCTTTATATGATGAAAGTACCGATCGCGAATCTTCCAATTTATCAGTTATACTGGGGAGATTAAGGGCGACAAATTATTCATAATAGGGGCAGTGTCACAAGATGGAATTACCACCAAAATTGCATTTTTCTCGCATTTAATTCTCAAGATTACCACACTCCCAAAATATCTCAAATTACTACAAAATACCTCGAAATTAAAACAAAATCCCTCAATACCTCAAAAAAGCAAAAACAAAATAGATACATACAAACCACCACAAACAAGTGCATTCAGTCATTTTCAGCAGACCAATTTTCAGAACGCAACGTTACCTTAATTCGTATTTTTGCCACGTATTTGAAGTAATTTGAGGGGTTTTGAGTTATTTTGAGGTGTTGTGGTATTTTGTAGTAATTTGAGGTATTTTGTGGTGTTTTGAGGTATTTTTTTACCCAAGCGATAGATTTTTCTCACAAAATAACATGAGAATTACCACATCGCAGAATCGTTGAAAAATACTATAAGTGCTATTTATCATGCTTTTCTGGTAATCCAAAACTACAAATAATAAACATAATTCAAAATTACAAATTTTTCCTTTCAAAAAGAGGACATAGTCCCAAAAATTGTATTAAGTATTATGACCGCTTAATAAGCAGTTTTTCATATATGCAATAGCCATATGAGTTAAATGGGAGAGTCTTTTGTTGTTGTGTCATAACTTTGTTTTTGGTCATGTTAAAACCTCTAGATTTTGTGTGTTTATATTGCTATATAGTCCTTCCGTCTTCTTACTGTTTAGACGTGTTTTTGCGAGCTCTAACTGTTAAAGTTATCAAGCCTAAAGTTCTAAATTAATAAATATAAATAGAAATAAACAGCTTTAATCAACTTGCACATACATCTGGAAGCATGATAACGTGGATTTCATCCTTTTAAAATACTTGATATTTAATTAAATTTTTAATATAAATATATATCTGTGGTCACAAAGAATAATGACTAAACTCAAAACATCGTAAAAAAGTGATATGGAATTCACTTCATTGCCAATTTTTGGAAGTATGCAGATATCCATTTTTCGTCCAGAATTGATCATCACTTATGTCTGCACACATTTTGTTTGTAACGGTTCATATATTTCAATAAAATGGGTCGTAGTTCGTGCAATTAAAATATCGTTTTTTACGAAACTTTGAATTTAGTCGTTATACCTTGTGACCACAGATATATTTGTTTATAATTTGCTTCTTTCCTTATTCCTGTTTTGTTTTTAGCGCAAACAGGTTTCTATAGAGCAAATTATCGTATTTTCTTTTTACAGCTGTTTTAACGCTACTGCAAAAACTCTAGTGCTTATAAAACTTTTCAATTCGTTGGTTCTACGAAATCAGGGCTGCAAAGTTTCTACAGTACAGTGTCTTTAAACAAAATAAACTGTTTTTCATTAAAAGCATTTAAGTTCATTTTTCTCCTTTTACTTTCATCTATATTGCAAAACTTACTATTAAGCTGAAAATGATCTGCAATTTCCGAAACTGCGCTGTAAAAGGTGAATCAGACCGGCTGGTTCCTTGCTGGTTGTGTGATTCATTTTTTCATATCAAGTGTGCAGCGTTGACTGCGAGGATCTTCGATGCACTCAACGAAAGTAAGGGACTTCGTTGGTCATGTGAAGATTGCAGGTTTACAAACGTTGAGATCTTTAAACTTATTAGACAATCTCGGAAAGGTTTTTTGGAGGTGGCTAAGGATCTAAAGGTAGCACAAGATAGACTGAGTGAATACGAAGATTTGTTTAAAAAGTTTAAAATTATGGATGAAGCCTACAATTCTCCAAAACGTAAACGTTCAAACAAAAATCTTCGTAGTTCAGCTAAAACTACTGATATAGCCATGTCGTCGCCCAATAATAATACTGTTCTACCTTTTACTTTAACTGTTTTCCCTAATGTGAACATACAGCTTGAAGATCAATCAATTGGAGCTGTCAATACTGATAAAATGATTGATAATATCGCACCAACTAAGGTCGCTGCGACAGCTGATCAGATTTCTCTTTCTGTTGAAGCAATACCAATCAAAGAGGAAAATACTGATTCTCCTTGCGTATCTGCCACAAAAAAAAACTTACGCTGAAACTTGTATTTCCTCAAATGTGGTCCCTGCACCTTCTCAAATTACTTCGGTTTCTACAGGAGCGATACCGAAACAAATATCGAACAGCAGTATCAAAGCCCCTGTTCATAAAGAACTTGTGATTATTGAGCCTGCAAAATCTATATTTGTTTCTCGTTTTGCAGCTGATACATCCGGTGAAGACGTGTTATTCTATATAAACTCTAAGCTAAATGTTTAAATAAAAATATCTCTGTTTACAAATTCAATTTTTCATACGAGCGAATTACGTCCTCTTTTAAAATATCTTTGCCTGGTGATCTTTTTCACAAGGTATTGGATCAAAAGTTTTGGCCTGACAATACGATGGTGCATGAATTTATTTCTAGACCTCGGCCTACAACTTCCTTGGCTACTTTTTCAGTTTTTAACAAGAATCAAAAAACTATATTGTTGCTTTCAGTTCCTTATCCTTTACCAAAACGTTCGTGGCATTAACACAAAACTAAATAATTTATTAATTTTGAGTCACAACCTTCACTTTAATATAATGGCTTTTAGTGAGACTTGGCTGAAACCTAAGACTCTAAATAGTGAAATTCTGTGCAACAAATTTAGCATATACCGCAAAGATAGAAACTCCATTCCTGGTATTTGCTCTAAAGGCGGTGGTGTGTTGATTACAGTCAAAGCGACATATTTCTCTGAAGAGTTATTAATTCCAGAATCCTTGGACATTGAATTCTGTTGTGTTTATGTTAAGTTTGGTTTCTTGAGCCTTTTTATTACATGCTCATATATTTCTCCCCTTTCTACCTTAGAAGTTTATAGCAAACATTTGGCTTCTATTAGTAAAGTTTGCTCAAAACTGGAGATTTTAACCTGCCAAACGTTTCTTGGAACTGCTGTTCTGAAATTCCTGAAATATTTTTACCTTCGTCTGAATGTTCATCTGATAATTATCTTTTAAACGAGCTCTCAATCCAAGGCCTCTTCCAACTAAACTGCATCTTTAACAAAAATAATCGTTTGCTTGATCTGGTGTTTTTTGATGACAGCAATATCGCTTCTGTGTCTAAATCAGATCCTCTGGTTACACCCGAAGATTCTCATCATCCAACTTTAGAAATTATTTTAAATTTTTCAAAACCATCTGTGCAGTATTATGATTCTCAACCACCTATTGAGTTTAACTTTAAAAATTCAAACTACGTGATTTTGAAGAATAACTTGTCTAATATAAACTGGAATTCTATTCTTAATATTAATACAAAAAGTTTTTCTTCTCAGAATCTTGATGATGCGGTATATGCGTTTAATAGAACGCTCAATGATTGTTTTCTTAAGGCTGTTTCGCAAAGGAAAGTCTCTTTGACATCGGGTCCGGTATGGTACACAAATGAATTAAGAAAAATGAGAAACTTGAAATCTAAATACTATAAAAAATATCAAAAAACACATAACATATGCGATTTTGAATGCTATACCTCGATTAAATACAGCTACCAAGAGTTATGCAAACAATCCCATAATATCTATTTAATAAAAGTAAAATTAAACATCAAATCTGATGCTAAATCCTTCTGGAACTTTGTTAACACAAAACGTAAGATTGATTCCTTTCCTTCTATTATGAAGTATAATTCTTCAAGTCGACTTATTCATCATCGTCCTATGATTATTTAAGTTATCCTTTCAATATTCAATCTGGGGATATATATTTCCCAATAATTGACACTAACACAGTCTTATCATTTTTAAAAAATATTAAAACATCATATAAAAGTGGTCCTGATAACATACCTTCGTGTATATTAAAATACTGCTGTGAAGAATTAGTAACTCCAATCTCTTTACTATTTACTTCATCATTAAAATCCTGCTATTTTCCTGCAGCCTGGAAGCATTCATTTATCATTCCGCTGCATAAATCCGGAAATAGGTCTTTAATTGATAACTACCGTGGCATCGCAAAATTGAGCGCTTTGCCTAAACTTTTAGAGGCAATTGTTACATCACGACTATCGCATAGCGTTAAATCTTTAATGTCTCCTTTCCAACATGGATTCCTTTCTGGAAAATCCACTGTTACTAACCTTCTCGAATTTACATCAAAAACTATAGAAAACTTTGGAAAAGGCATGCAGACTGATGTTATTTACACGGATTTTAGCAAAGCTTTTGACGTTCTAAATCACAAATTATTGATCTTAAAATTACATCTTGTTGGATTTCCTATACCGTTGGTAAAGTGGATTGAATCTTACTTAAGCAACAGAACACAATCTGTTATTTTCAAGCTCAAGAAATCACATGAGTTTCCTGTTACTTCAGGAGTACCTCAAGGAAGTCATCTTGGGCCCATTCTGTTTCTACTTTTTATAAACGATTTGCCATCTGTCATAATGCATTCTAGCATCTTAATGTTTGCTGACGACGTCAAACTCTTCCTTTCTTTTAAAAATGATAATTACGCTGTATTTTTTGCAAGCCGACATTGATCATCTTCATAACTGGTGCAAAACGAATCGTATGAACCTCAACATGAAGAAATGCAAGCAAGAAATATGTCTTTCTCGCGCAAACCACCAGTTAAATGTACCTTTAAATTTTGTGGTTATCCATTGGAGTCCTTAGACATTTTCAATGATCTTGGAGTTACAATGGATCCTAAACTACGCTTTAATATTCATGTAAATAAAATAATAAATAAAGCAAATAGTACTTTAGGATTTATTAAACGTTGGGCAAAAGAGTTTAATGATCCTTTCATAACGAAAACCTTATTCACTTCCCTAGTGCGGCCTATCTTAGAATACGCTTCAGTTGTTTGGTGCCCACGATACGGTTGTTACATAGACGACATTGAATCAGTGCAGAAACAATTTCTTTTGTTTTGCTTAAGCTATTTTTATTGTAATACTGAGTTTCACTTACCATCTTATGAATATCGGTTACAACTCTTAAATCTTCCTTCTTTAAAAAATCGGAGAATTATGATAAATGCTTGTTGAATTATAAAACTTTTACATGGCTATGTAAACAGTCCATATTTATTGAGTAAAATATATTTTAATATTCCTCTTCGTCCTAGAAGATCTTTTGAGTTACTCCACATGAACTTTTGTAGAACTAATTATTTGCAAAATGAACCTCTTAGAAGCGCTTGCGGTGATTTTAATTTTGTTTCTGATGTTGTATCCTTAAGTGAATCCATGGACTCAATCAAACATAAAATTATAGATTACCTGCAGTACCGACGTTGATTATGTAAAGTTCTTTCAAACATATATCTGGTGATTTGTAAACACATTATCATTAATATAACAATCTAAATGGATAAATGGACCTAAGAGTAAAATGGAATATTTTGTGGTATAAACATCTAAATAATCTGAATGGACCTAATCCTGGGATCTTCAATTGCCTCATATCTTCATGATGATTGTGACTACATTTGTCGACGGTACCGTGGTGTCTTGGTGTCTTTTTACCTCTTAAAACACTACGTTAGATCGATTTGTAATATATTAATATGAGTGCTCGATAAGACCTAGTTTGTCTTGGTGCCTGCGTTCGCAACTGGTTTTCTTTATTTTATGGAAATTGGTTTGGTGAAGTTGACCTAGTTTGTCGAGTAACCACCCTGTCAAGCCAGGATCTCACCGGCATCAGGAAGACAGAACGATACATATTATATATATATACCTATTGGAGTGGTGTTTTATTGGGTATGAGACCTTGTTTGTCACACGACTCCGCCGTATACAAAAATTGTTGCTAACTTGACCTTGTTTGTCTTGAAAACGCAACCCTACTTTGCTGTCTGATATTATCGATTTTGACTCAACTTTTTTTTTTGTGTTATTTTTTATACTTTAATAAAATTATATACTTTAAGCAATTTATTAAAACTTTTTAGTTTGTTAATAATACATGATTTCAATCAAAATCATACTTTATATTTTTGAATTGTATTAAATATCTTATTTTATAATTTTAAATTTGCTATAAAACCTGTTAAGGTTAAGCAATCAAGTAAATAAATAAATATAAATAAATATGCGTAGAAAACTGCTACATCAATAACTTAGATCTGTCGTTAGTCGAATTAAGGTATTATTGCTTATCGACACAGATATAATGACAAAATTATTCGCCCTTGTACGAAATGGTGATAACATCTACAAGGTCAAATCAATTTTTTTTGTGTTTTTTTATGATAAAATAATTTGCTCTTGTACGGAAAAATGTTAATTCAACAGCAACACAAACAGCGCTCGATGCTACGCACTCGCAACAATTTTTTCGCGATAATGCAACAATAAAAACGTATACAAGAAACAATACATACCAAACTCGATGACGCATACATAACTGAAATGAATCCTCGCTAGACGATGTGAATGCTGACAGTCGGAACATAACTTTTTTTAGGAAACGAACGTTCCTAAATTTTTCTTTGAACGATTAATTTTTATGAAAAATTAAAAACGAACGTTCGTTGCTTATTATTTTTTTGTGAAAAATTCGATCGAATAAATTTGAAACTGACAAATTTTTCAGAGATAAAAAATATGACGCCAGCAAAGAGTTTCCCAGTCGTTCGTGATAATTTGCGAGAACAATTTTATATGAGGAGAACGATAATTGAGAACAATCGTATTTCAAACGTTCTCCGTACCCTGAAAAAAATTATTTCTATGTGTAGAAATGGAATTGAACACGGAAACTTTTACAAATAGGTTCGAAATTTTATAATAAATACCCAAAACCTCTTCAGTAGTTGTTGGCAATGCATTGAGTAATGTATCGAGCGTAAAAAATCCATTTTTTAGATCATGTGGCTTATCACGTTATTGCAATAAGCCCTCCAAATAAAATGACATTAACGCATTTAACTTCGAATTGCTGTAATCGGTTAAGAAATTTGGAATGTTCTTAGGCGTTCAGAAATCTTTAGGGTAAATGAAAAAAGTAAAAAAATTTTTTGCTTCAGTAAAACCCCCCCCCCCCCCTATCTACGGCGTTTTTACCGACGATTATTGATTTGTAGAGAGTTTATACATGATTATTTTAATTATTATTAATCCACTCACTTGAATGCCTCATTAAATTTCTGTTCTTTATATCCCAATGATCTTCACTAACAGTTTTTGATGTCTCATTGCTAGATTAGTATCCAGTTTTACATCATCAATACTCTGTTCCCGCATTCCCGGATTGACGACACCACAACGTCAGCTTTGCAGCGAATCACCAGATGCCTTAATAGCTTTGGGAGAGGGCCATCAATTGGGCGCACAAGAATGTCAGTATCAGTTCAGGGGTCATCGTTGGAATTGTTCGCAAGTCTGGCAACCAAATGTTTTTGGGCATGTCATGTTTGTAGGTCAGTCTACGGTGTATGAATTATATAAAATTATGTCTTTTGGTAGAAGCTTACTAGAAAAAAATTTAACTATTTATTCATACTTCTATTTTTTATTTCTAAGGGTCACGCGAGGCTGCCTTTACGTACGCCATTGCGAGCGCAGGCGCTGCACACGCGGTCACGGCAGCATGTGCACGTGGCAACATTTCGCTTTGTGGCTGCGATCTACATCAAAAAACGTCATCGAAACGCACGTTCGGCACCGAATTTGGTGGCGGACATGGCCACGGTAGCATTGGTGGCGTTGAACAGCCTTGGAAATGGGGTGGCTGTTCGGCTGATGTTGATTTTGGCACAAAATTTGCACGAAAATTTCTGGATGCACGAGAGATTGAAAGCGATGCGAGGAGTTTAATGAATTTGCACAATAATAGAGCAGGGCGCAAGGTAAGTTCGAGAGAGAGAGAGTTGATATTTGAAAACTAATAACGGGAATAATTTGTGATTATTATTTTTGTAAGCTTGTCAAAAATCTTTTAAAAACCGATTGCAAGTGCCACGGAGTCAGCGGTTCCTGTGTTATGAAGACGTGTTGGAAGAGTTTGCCCTCTTTTCGTATGGTGGGAGATGTCCTCATGAAGAGATACAATAAAGCCAAAATTGTTCAAGCTGTCAAAAGCAAAAATGGACTGAAACTAGTTTTAAGCAAGTGAGTCAAATTAAACAAATTTATGGTATGGAATAATATACAAACGTTTTTCTTTTTTCGATTTTTTTGTAGAAAAAGTCGAATAGGGAAAATTTACAATTTCCCGAAACGTATGGAACTTGTTTATTTACAAACATCACCAAACTATTGCGAACGTGATGTACAGGTGGGTACGCAAGGTACTACGGGACGCATTTGCAATCGCACTCTGCATGGGCCCCAAAGCTGTGATCTACTTTGTTGTGGGCGTGGCTACAATACACACCAAATACGTCGCAGCACGCAATGCCGTTGTCAATTTCGGTGGTGTTGTCAGGTGCAATGCGATGTCTGTGAAGAGAATTATGAGGAGTATACGTGTAAATAATTGGAATTCTCATAGATTAAGCCAGGCAAATATTTATTCTAGTTTTTGTTAAGTCTAGTAGGTTTTTTTAAACTGTAAGAAAAAAAAATTAATAAAAATATTTATTTGAAAAATTGAAATGATTTCCTTTTGAACATAAAAAATTAAGGCTAGAGTCGACAAAAGACTAAAATTCATGGATATGCTGAACAGAATATATTTAGAAAAGAAGACAAGGATTTGACTTAGCCGAAGTTGAATTAATTTAAGTTGGAGCTGTTTAATGCACACCTTACACGGTCAATCATTTGACATCAATCTGGTATATGTGTTAGTAAATATTTGTTTGTATGCGTTACACAGACACGTTAATGGCTTGATTGATCAAAATCTAAATTTTTAGATATTTTGTAATGCTTGTCAAGCGGTTGATGTGCGTAAGGGCTTGATTGATCAATCTTTCGTCAGTTCGTATCTTTTCATCGTACGATAAGCAGCATGTCTGCAGGAAAAAAAAGAAGCTGTAAGCAAAAAAATTTAAGAGGGTTAACGATTTTTGGCAGAGTTTATTAGCTCTTTTACTATTATTTTTACACTTTTCAATACGTAGCAAATAATTACTTGATTAGCAGGCAATACAATAAACGAGGTACAATCGTCCGCTTAACTCATCGCACGTCTGTGTTCCATAAAAAATTATAAAGAATGAAAATTTAAAGTAATGATTGATGTGTGTAATGCGCACATTACACTGTCAATCATTTGACATCAATCTGGTATATGTGTTAGTAAATATTTGTTTGTATGCGTTACACAGACACGTTAATGGCTTGATTGATCAAAATCTAAATTTTTAGATATTTTGCAATGCTGGTCAAGCGGCTGAATGTGTGTAAGGGCTTGATTGATCAATCTTTCGTCATTTCGTTTGCTTTCGTCGTGCAGTAAACACGACTGCAGAAAAAAAAAGAGCTGTAAATAATAAATTTAAGAGGACAAACACTTTTTGGTAGAGTTTATTGATTCTTTTTTTTTTATTTTTACACTTTTCAATATGTAGCAAATAATTACTTGATTAGCAGGCAATGCAATAAACGCGGTACAATCGTCCGCTTAACTCATCGCATGTCTGTGTTCCATGAAAAATAATAAAGAATGAAAATTTGACGTTATGATTGACGTGTGTAAGGGCTAGCATCAATCCACACGTACACATCTATCTTTCAAGAGTAGAGATAGATAAGCTGATTTTATATTGTACAATGCTTTAGCACAAATAATTAGTAATCAGACATTTAACTTTATGATCAGTTTGGGTTCTTATATATTTAAAACAAACAAAAACAATTGTTCTTGGATTAAATCCTCTTCTCTTAGATTTAACATATTACATACTGCTTAAGACTTAGAATAGACTTATGCGCACCACCTTACACGGTCAATCATTTGACGTCAAGCATGTCAAATGCATTTGCATTTGGTGGTGCGCATAAGTCTATTCTAACTCATTTTTATCAAGTCATGTTGTAAATAAATTGGAAAAACCCTTATTGAAAAAAATATTAATTTTGTTGAAAAAAGTAAAGTTATATCATAGAATTCATAAAGTAAGTAATGTAACAAATTTATTTTTCCATCTATACTATTATATGAAAGCGTTGTGACACTGCACGGATGTTCCACAAATATGCGAGAACCACCGAACTAATTTCGATATAAGTACCAAACGATTTGTTATTTCAACTAAATTGTGATAGACTATGCTATATTTGCCCCGCCTACTTTTCACGCCCACTATATCCAAAAAAATAATAAAATACAACAAATATTCCATATATTTAAACAAGACCCAATTTGATGGGTCAGATCAGATGGTTACTGTAGGCAACTATTAAAATGGGCGTGGTCACACTATATCTATGCCCACTTTCAATTTTTATATGTTACGGCATCACTCGAAAACAGATGAACCGATTTTCGTGAAACGTTAGGAAGTTGTTAAACACATACCGAGGATAATTTTTGTATTGAGAAAGTGGGCGTGGCACATCCCATACAACCTAAATAGCTTTAAAAGTATAGGTCGCACAGCCTCGGAATTCAGTATTCGACCTCAATTTACACATGCAATTTCACTGATAACATTTTGTGGGCGTTGAACAAGGGGGATTGGCACCTTCCATACAACCCAAATTTGTGATAACGAATTGTATTGGATATATAGGTCGCACAGCCTCGGCATTCAGTATTCGACTTCAGTGTACACGTGCAGTTTCACTGATAACATGTTACGGGCGTTGTACAAGGGGGCGTAACAACTCCCCTACTACCCAAATTTGCGATATGGAATGGCTTTGGATTAAAGGTTGAACAGCCCCGGAATTCAGTATTCGACTTCAATTTGCACGTGTAGTCTTACTTATGAAATTTTATGGGCGTTGGACAAGGGGGCGTGGCTGTAATGCACTGGGTTTATGCTAGTCGATTTTATATATGCGGATATTAAAATCCATAAATGAGGACTGGATGTAAAATTATTGCGGATACGGAGCTCCGTGACTTTTATAATATAGTTTAGGTTAATTCAGTTTAGTTTAATTTTATACACATTAGGTTAGGTTATGTTAGGTTAAGTAAGTGTAGCTGCTTCAAACTAGACACTTAGGCCAATAAGGCCCATTGTGATACCAAGGGTTAAGTTTCCTTTCTCTATTGAAACCAATTTGAGCTGTTTACTAAGCCTAGGATCCGGTATGCCGTAGATTCCAAGAGTTTGTCAAGGTCATTGAAAACTCAGTTACCTAAGTGAAGTAAGCGTTTTTAGCCAGCGCTGGACAAGTGCAGAGGAAATGTAGATTATTCCTCCTCTTCATCTTCTGCAGAAGGCATTGTGAATGATGTTGAATCTCCGAGCGTGTCTGCCAACCAGGCAGTGCCCTGTAAGGACTTCTACCACGGTACTGATTAGGTCTCTACTAAGGGAAATGAGTTCTTTTGAGCACTTAAGGGTGAGTTTGGGGCAGATTTACCGCGTTATATTACACTTGTTACCTGCTGACCATCTGTTGTTGGTTTTATTGTAGGAGGTGGTGACAGAAATATCAAATCTCACCTTATAACAAACGTAGAAAATTGTTTGGTTTTACTTGTACGAGCAAGTTCATCTGCTTTTTAGTTACCCAGAAAATCCCTTTGTCCGGGGATCCAGCATAGAAATATTCCAAGCTGCTTTTTCATCTCATTTAGCGATCTGCGGCAGTTGGGACTGTTTCAGATTTTATTTAACCCATTTTCAACTGGTGTTCGATTTATCGAACTTATAATTTGTTCATTTTCAATAATTTTTTTAACTATGAAGGTAAATGATATCAGAAAGATCGTTGATATCATATCTTACTTTGTATCATTGACTATTTAAAAATAGTATTCACCATCACCACCCGTAATTTCAAGGGAGTGAGGTGTGGTTAAAAAAACCTTGCCAAAAGACCTTCCTTGGAAATAATATTAAATATATTAAAAAAATATGTTAAAAAATAGAAAGTACACTCAAAAAATTTATTAGTAAAATTTCTACGAATGATATTAGTAAACAAAATATTCCTACATTCTACAAATATTCAAACAATATACAAAGCATTTTTACTGTGATATCTTTACGAATGCATTCGTAAAATGTTTCTAATACCTGATGTAGAATCTACGAATATATTTGTTTTATATACTAATGATATTCGTAAACAAAAATAAATCAATTCGTATTAGTGCATTATACGAATGATTGTGTACATATAAATAATAATATTCGTAAATTTCTCGTACGAATTACTTCACAATTTCGTTCATTACATTCGTAGAATTAACTTATGCTTTCGTTCCATTTACGAATGAAAAATAATATTAGTAGAAACAATTCATTCGTAGGTTGACCATACGAATTATTAGTAGAATGTACGAATTATTAGTAAAGTATAAAAAAATTGAAAACCAAAATCGTTCAGCTTTGTTTCTCGAACAACTACAGAACATAAGGAACAGTATTATTGTAAAACTACTGTAACCTACTGGTAGAGTGCGTGGCCCATAGGCTAAAGAGTAGAGGTTCAAACTCCAGCTCAGAAAAAATATTTTTTTTTCGTTATAAGATATTATGACCATTCGTAAAGGTAAAAAATGTATTCGTACAATATACATTTGTTTTTTTACGAATACGATTAAAATATTCGTAGTTTAACGCTTCAGAGTAGACTCCTCCACCTACTTTGCCATCTAGTTTTGCTCCGTCAGTAAAGATCTCAACAGCATTGTTAGGTGAAAGGTTTCCTAGTTCCCACTATTCTCAAGAGAAAATGGTTACATCGAACTTCCTTTCAAATGATAGTTTTTGTGTGATGTAGTCGATAGACCTAGGTTCTCATACACATTACAACAGCCACAAAATGTATGACAAATGCAAAAGTGATTTTTTATTTGCTCCTCGTACATTTTCCGCAAAACAAATTTAAAAATAAGATCAGTAAAAAAATCGCAGATCTCTAGGAGAAAACACAGCGGTTTTTAAGTTATGTCTCAAAAAATACCAAGTGCCACTTATTACATTATTGTTTTTAGCTTTCTTATTTTTGTCGAAACAGGGTCTGTCCTTAAACTGAGACATCTTACCATATAATGAAAATTTTTTTGTTTTTTTAAAATTCTATTGCATGCATCGAATTTTGCGCTTGTACTTGAAGTTTACCCATATAAATTCTAACTGACGAAGCAGATGTTGCCTCGTGACCATGTACAATGGCGTACATTCGCCGATTGCCCCAGCAAATGATTGCTGAATATAATGATTTTTCTAAAAACTCATCTTTTCGGACGAGGCTCATTTCCACCTCGGCTCATTTCCACAGTTGGAGGCATCATCGGGCCGTTTTGTTCGAAGATGAGGATGGAAACACCGGAAAATGTCAACTCTGAGCGGTACCACACTATGTTGGAGGACTATTTTGTGCAGGAGGTTGAAACTCAGGGTCTGGACGGTATGTGGTTTCAACAGGACGGTACTACACCACACACAACTCGTCCAATTTGGACTTTTTGCGTAGCACATTCCCGAACCGTGTAACTTCTCGTCGCGGTGATGTGAATTGACCGCCCAGATCATGCGATTTGACGCCGTAGACTTTTTTCTGTGGGGTTGCACGAAGGATAAAGTCTATGTAAATTATCCGAAGATGATTACAGATTTAAAAAGCAATATTAAATCGGTGATTCGGGCTATTCCGGAGGCCATATTGCTAAATTTCATCGAAAATATGGCTGAAAGAGTGAAATATCTACGGAATATATCCGCGAAATACTTTTTCACACCTAATCCTATTGTGTGACTTTTCGAACGAAATGAAATATTTATAAAAATTCCAAACCGTTTAAATGTTAAACCGAATGTTAAAAAAATGCTGCAATTTCATTTTCAACATTGTTTGGCCATGAGACAATATCATTAAATAGTTTTCTATTAACCGCAGAAACAATTATTGTTATAACTACACAAGTGGTTGACTTGTGTCTTCCATGCAAATTTGCTACGGTGTGATATTAGGCACCACTTCCTTACCAATGCAAGGCAATTTCTTATTTTTTTTTTCTTTTCTTTCTTATTTTTTTCTTATTTCTTAGTTGCTTTTTATGGGCACAAAGCTCCACTTTTTCCAGTCGCATGTGATAATTCCTAACCAATTTACTCCAATATAAATTGTACCTAAGCAAAAGGCTGTTTTAAGACAAACTTCTAAAGTCTATGTAAATTCATCGGTTGTACCATTTCTGGTTTCATTTGGAATATTTCTAGAAACAATGCTTCAGAGTTGAATCTAAAACTAGCTCGCTGTCGATACACTTTGTAGCGTCGATTTTCCGTAGCGTTAAAGTATTCGTCTTCAGATGAATCGTAAATTATTTGTTAAATGATCTCAAGGACAACATTTTTTAAATACACAACAGCCTTAAGATAATTGTGACAAGCCAGAATTTCGTTCCAAATTTTTTTCTGACCTAAGCCTCCAAGCAAACTTTCTTTATCTAAATCTTTTAAAAGCGACATAAAATTCATAAAAATTCTAGTTTACTAAAAATAAAAATCCAAATTTTCAATTAAGTACAGTAATCCCCCCTATAACACGGTAGGTTCGCTCCGCGTTGTAGGGAAACGCGTTGTAAGAGCATTCTCGTATAGCGCGCTCGTAAGACTCCGTATAGCGCGTTATGAACAAATTATTAACGTTTAACTTTTCTCGTAAAAGGATGTTTAATTCATATGGAATATTAGGGAATAATTTTGTTATGAACGAAATATGTGCGTTTTATTAAAATCAAACTAAAAACATTTTAAATAAAAAACTTATACATATGTTACTAAAAACAGTCAATTTCAAATAAATTAAAAAGTTCAAAAAACAGTTTTATAACATATTTATTCGCTGTCGGAGCTATCTGAAATAACGTACCACCGACATCTTTTTTTTTTTAATACGGAATTCCCACGATGTTTGTCCTATAACTCCAAAGCAATTCGATATCGCAAATTTGGGTCAAATAAGAGGTCCCAAAAAATTTAATCAATGAAATGGCATGTGTACATTTAGGTCGAATACTGAGTTCCGGCGCTGTGCGACAAATAACTCAGAAGCTATTCGATATCGCAAATCTGGGTTGTATGGGAGATGCCAGTCCCCCTTTTCCTACGCCCATAAAATGTTATTAATGAAACTGCATGCATAAATTGATGTTGTTTACTGAATTTCGATGCTGAGTGACCTGTAACTCCAAATCTAATCGATATAGTAAATTTTGGTTATATCGGAGATTCCACTCCCCCTTGTTTAACTCAAATAAAATGTCATCAGTGGAACGACATGTGCAAATTGTGGTTGAATATCGAATTTCGAGGCTGTGCGACCCATAACTCCAAAGCAATTTGATATCGCGAATTTTTTATATATTTGTGGGTGGTAAAAGGGGGTGTGGCAATTTTTTCTTAAACCATCTCGTACTCGAAAAAAATCCATTGCCAAAATTTAAGCTCGATCAGACCAGTAATTTCGAAGTCTCTTTATCTTTTCTTAAAAGTAGGTGTAGCTATAGTGAGACCACGCGCATTTTCAGTATGGTTACTGATATTGTAGTTATCATACTTAATTACTAAATTTTAGTTTAATACGACAAAAACTGTCTTAAATATAGCATTTTTATTGATTTGTGGGAGGTAAAAGACCAATTCAGGTCCTTAGTGGTACCGGTAGCGAACAAAAGGAACCTTTGTGTTTGTTTTAAAAGTCTTTAAACATTTGCGTTGAGTTCGCAAACCTTAGGAGGGATTCTAGAGACACTCTGGCTACATCTTTAAGCGACGGGAATGTCGATGAGTCTAGGTATTTTAGTCTCGATCAAAGTAGGGCGGGGCATGTGCATAGTAGGGGCTCCAGGGTCTCCACTGTGCCCAGTTCCTTGCACTTCCTGCAGTTGTCATCCGTGGTGATGCCAAGCTTCCTCGCGTGGGCTGCCGTCATGCAGTGACCAGTGAGCATGCCCACTAGTGTCCTGCAATCTTTGCGCGGGTGTGCCAAGATGAGCAGAGTTCGTTTTTCGCATTGTGCATTGCACATGATTTTCGAGATTTTGCACGTTGTCGTATCTTTCCATCTACGATTCACTGCTAGTATGGCTCTTCTTTCGAGGTTCCTGTACAACTCTTGTAGCGGAGTAAGTACATGTTCTGCGTGTTCTGATTCCAGCTAGCGGAGCGCATGGATTTGATCGCCGCTTGACTGTCAACGAAAATGTTGATGTTAGAGTGTTGTGTGTCCATGCTGAGGGCTATCTCAGCAGCCTTCCTTATGGCAAATATTTCCGCCTGGAAGATACTGCAGTGGTTCGGCAGTTTATATGGCTGCCTTATATTAGGCTCTGCGCAATACACCGCCGCACCTATCCCCGTAGGCATTTTGGAGCCGTCGGTAAATATGTTGACCGCCTGCTGTGCTGGTTCTATACCTTTGCACCAGTCATTTGGTCCCAGAAGAGTTCGTACTTTGGAATTGACTATCGTGCGAGGTACCATGTAGTCCGTGCTACTTAGTAGATCCTTTCCGATTGTACAATGTCCAAAATTTTGAATGTGCATGTTGCCTGCTGCCGTAAGGCGTTGTGCCGTTTTTTCGGCTATTAGTTTTGCGTGTATGTCCAGGGGGTCCATACTTAGAATGGTTTCAAGCGCTGTAGTTGTAGTTGACTTCAGTGCCCCCGTGATGCATAGCGCTGCCTGCCGCTGAGTTTTCTCCAAGTGCCTGAGGAATGTTGATTTGTTCACAGCCGGCCACCACACAATAATCCCGTAGAGTAGAATAGGACGCACTACCGTTACATAGATCCAGTGCATCAGAAAGGGTGAGAGACCCCAAGTACTGCCTAGCATCTTTTGGATGTGTATAGTGCAATGGTGGATTTCTTAACCCTTTCTTCCACGTTGGTTTTCCATGACAGCTTGCTGTCCAGGACGACTCCTAGATATTTTGTGTGAGTTTTCGGTATGAGACGTATATCGTTCAATTTCGGTGGTATCCACTGTGGTATCTTGTACCTTTTCGTGAACAGAACCAGATCCGTTTTCTCTGCGTTAATACTAAGACCGACTGAATTTGACCATCTAAGTACATCTTTGAGTGTGCTCTCCATTATGGAGCTTACTGTTGATAGACATTTCCCTACTATAATAATGCTTATGTCGTCTGCATAGGCAGTTATCCTCGGGGCTCGACCTGCGAACTTTTCGAGTAGTTCATTAACTACAAGATTCCATAGTAGTGGCGAGAGGACCCCTCCCTGGGGTGTCCCACTGCGAGCTTCCCTTACCATGGATTTAGTGCCCCACTCAGCCCGCACCTTTCTGCAGCTTAGCAACTTGTCTAACCAAAGGTTTATTGCCGGTGGTGCCTCTATTGCACGTAATCCACTAAGGATTGCGGTGGTTGATACATTGTTGAATGCACCTGAGATATCTAGAAACGCCCCGAGTGCGTATTCCTTGTGGTGGAGGGCTTTTTCTATGGTTACTACTAGGGAATGTAGTGCCGTTTCAACCGATTTCCCTTTCGTGTATGCGTGCTGGTTGGTTGATAGCTGGATTGAATTGTTTCTTAGGTGCAAGTCAATCAGTTTCTCGAGCGTTTTGAGTACAAAGGAGGTCAAACTTATTGGCCTGTAGTCTCTCGGACATGGATGGCTGCTCTTACCTGCCTTCGGTAAGAATATAACTCTCGCTGTCCTCCAAGCCACAGGTACATAGTTTAGCCTGATGCATCCGTTAAATATATTCTTCAGCCATGGGACGACTCGCGATTCAGCCGTTTGCAACATGGCAGGAATTATACCGTCTGGTCCCGGAGATTTGTATCCCGAGAACGAGTTTATAGCCCATACGATTCCGTCCGACGTTATTATGTCGTGTGGAACCTGTAGCGGGGTTGTCCTGTGCCCTCGTATTGTAGTAGTGCTAGGAGCTTCGGTACAACCAGGAAAATGCGCCTTTAAAAGCACCTCGAGGGATTCCTGACTGCTCTCCGTCCACTGGCCATTGTCTTTGCGTAGCTGGCTCTGAATGGAGGGCTGTTTTGAGAGTAGCTTCCTGAGCCTTGCTGTGTCCGCAGTTTTTTCTATGATTGAGCAGAAGTTCTTCCACGAGTGTCTTTTTGCTCTGCGTACGTTTGTTTTTAAAAGTTTGAGCCTACATTTGTATTCCCCCCAAATTTCCTCTTGGTCAGCTATTTTAGCTGGTTTAAAGAAATTTTTTAGGTCGCGTCTTTGCTCTGTAAGATTTTGACTCCACCATGGTCAAAGCTAATATAATTGTGGTCCGAGAAGGAGGGCTGTGCTAGCACCCTCCAATTTGTGACCAGAGTGTTGTTGTCGGAGGATATTGCTAGGTCTAACACGTTCGACGAGGTGGGGCCTACATACGTGGGTTCCTCGCCGACTTTAGCTACGCTAAGCTTATATTGTAGAATAAAGTTAAGTAGGGACTCACCTCGATCGTTGATGTCTGGGCTGCCCCATACTGGGTGGTGTGCATTGGCATCTGCTCCGATGACAACTGCTTGGTTCTTCCCGCCGGCGACTGCTACCATTCTTTGCAGCTCGTCTGGTGGTGCGTTGACGTCATGCGCCATGTAGCATGAGGCGACCAGGATCGGCTCGTCCGCGTCGCCCTCTAGCGCCACAACGGTGAGATTGTCAGTGCTGTAATGAGACATTAGATAAGTATAGATGCCTTTCCTTATAAGGATGTCTGTTCTTGTTCTACTTACTGTTGTTGCGAAAAACGTATTGAAGTTTTGTGATTTTAGGTCAGATACCGCGTTGCCCGAGGCAATCCACGGCTCCTGTACTAAAGCCACATCGTAGCCTCCTTCCTCCAATACGAGAAGGAGTTCTGCGCTGGCGGTTTTGCATTTATGCAGGTTTATTTGAAGGACCTTCAACTCCATTAGGCTGAAGGTTCCTTTACGGGGTCAACTTTTGTGAGTGTGCCTCCGTCACCCGCATCTCGGTCACGGCTTCTAGGCCGAGGTCTTTTTCCACCTCTCCGGACTCTAGTGTGTTGCTGTTGTTGTCCTTGGGGTGGCGCTTTTTGAGGCGCAGATAAACACTACTAACGCCCCACGCCATCTTCCCGTAACGCGCGTAGAGCATATCCTCTGCTTCCTTGTTGATTTGGAGGATGAAGTGCTGCCTCCCGCTACTATCAGGTAGTGGATCAGCAACCTTCAACACCCTCCAATCAGCTGTTGGTACGTCCGGATTTTGCTTCTGTAGAAGCTTCAGTGCGGACTCCTGCGGCACTACTCTTGGGAAGAGTACCTTCGCTTTTGGCAGGGACGGGATACTAGTCCTGTCCACTACTTCCAGTTGGGCACCCTCCCATAGGCCTTGGAGTGTCGGGGTTACTGCCTTTACCCAGTGCAGAGTAGGATCGTCGTTGCACTTTAGGATCTTAACCCCATTGAGCCAGCCTGCTCCATCGAATGTGGGCATGGGAGCGTCAGGTTGGGCTTCCAACCTCACGAACATCACCTCGAAAAGCTTCATTTCTACGGATTTCCATCTCTCAAGGTTCATTTTGCCTTGGGGATCACTCCGGTCGATCAGTGCTACGATCAGGTGTCGTTTAGTCACGTCACTGGCCTTGGTTCTTACCTCCTGTTTAGGCTGCGGGATTGTGTTTGTGGTCGGTTTCTGCTTCTGTCGTTTGCTTGCTGGAGCTCCGACTTTCCACCGATCTTTGGCGTTTTTGAGCAGCCTGCTCTTCTACTTTTTTCGCGAACTGCGAAGTCGTAGGTGGAAAGCTTGGTCTGCTCGCGAAGTGTATGCGACCCTCTTCCACCTTTAGCTTAGTCCAGGCGAGCGACTCCTTCTCTTTGGAAGAGAGATCAATCTTGCCTGACAGCCGGCTGCAGATTTTAAGGGCCGCTTTGTAGTTGGCCTTGGCCTTCAACCCCTCCTTTGACTTGGTCTTGGGCCCTTCCTTGCGAGAGGAGCTGGAACCCGCTGACTTATCCGGAGAGAGGAGAAGCCTGTCCTCAACTGAGTTTGCGCTATCGTGGTCCGAGTCTGCATCGACTAAGGCACCCCTGCGCAGTAGTGTGGATTTTTTGGCCGTAGTTGTCTTTATACCCAGGCCTGCTCCCGCCCCGGTGACATTTTTGGCAGTAGCTTTGCAACCGCTATAGCCTGCTCCAACCATAGAGGAGGTGTGACTGCTGGCGGCACGCAGTGAGGATTGCTCCTCACTGTGTCCACCGGCGGCCGCTGGTGCTTTTTGTTTGTTTTTATTACTTTGTTCTTCTATATAATTCCCACGAGTGTGGGACAAAGGAAGGTCCACCCCCACAGAGGTCCCTGTGCGCGGGTAAGGCTGGATAGTACCGGAGGACGCCTGGTATCCGGTACGCTCCGTTTGGGACTGGACTATTTTTAATGGGCCTCCAGCCTAGCAAATCCTCGGCACGGGTCGCATAACACCTTGATTCGACCCATCGGAGGGACTAGGTGTTGGATAGGAGAGGAGAGATATGGGATGAATAGGGAGGGTATGGGGAGTGAAAAGGGGATATAGGGTAGGAGTGAATAGCTACTAGTGCATCGCCAGGATGCAGCGACCTGTATGACCTAGGACCCCTGTCAGAAGCTTGCGCTTCCGTCATTCCAGCCCACTGCATCCTAGCGACCTAAGCCCCCACACCAACGTCAAGGTTGGTATTCCAGTGGGGGGATCGTGCAAGCAATAAGTTGACAAAGTTTTATCGCAATCGGATGAACGGTATTGCAGCGCATTCCGAACGAACAAACAAGCAAACAAACAAACAAACATTCATTTTTATATATTAGATGATATTAGCTTTAATTGCAAGACATTCAACTTTATTTTTTTATTGTGCAATTATTTAAATGGCTATTTCTTGGTCACAAGAAATAATGACTAAACTCAAAGTATCGAAAAAAAACGACATTTTTATTGCACTAACTCCGACCTTATTCCCGAAATATATGGACCGTTACAAACGAGATATGTGCAGACATAAATGATACTCTATTATGTGATAAAAGTTTTTTCCTGCATCCTTCCAAAGACTGGCAATTAAGAAAATGGCGTATCGCTTTTCTAAGATAGCTTGAGTTTAGTCATTCTTCCTTGTGGCCATGGATTTGATGCTATTGATCTGATATTGATTATTTTTCGAAACAACAACAATGTAACAAAAGCAAAGGCTTTAATAGGCTTGTTTTTTAGAAGGGCAATTCACAATCTCGTATATTTTGGAAATTTTTGCTTTTGTACAAAATTTTAAAAATTTCCTATCAATTGTGAACGGTCTTTTTGATAAATTATGCTATAGTTGTTGCAAAACATGAAATTCACAGCTTATTGATGAAAAGCAAAGTTATTTTCCTCTGGAAATTTTGCTTGACTCAATTTCATGTCGAAAAAAATCTTTAAGCACAATTTATTTGTTTTTTATTTGCTTATTTTCTATATCAGCTTTTTTCGCCTTTACTTTTTTTTATAATCAGCAGTCAGTTTGCAATTTAGAATTGCAATGTATAGTAAATCTTAGCTATGGATTTTAGTGTGCAATATGCAATAGCGAATTGAATGCATTCCTTTTTATTTTAATAGTGTAGAGTAAATACATATTTTACTATTTTGCAAATGATATGGTGCAAGACCATTTGCACTGGATTGTTAATAGACCTCGTATGTTCTCAGCATTACGATGCATTGTATTGCATTCTACTGTTCTTTTTTGTTGTTATACAGCTTTTCTGCTATGAGTTGGCGCTTAAAACCTTCGCGGGTTTTACTATACTATACAGTTTTTCAATATTTTTTCTTGCAAGGAATTTATTGAGATACATCCTTCCTTGTGGAGTATGAATGAACATTTTTTGGATATTAAAAAATTGTTAAAAATTTAACTATTTTAAATGATCCAGCAAAAAGAGACATAGGGCTTCTACATATGGTAAATAATACGTGGACAATGGATCCAGGACAGCAAAATTGTGTTATCCAATTAATTGAACATTACAATAAAAATCCTCCGGACAACAGAAAACGTACAAACTTCGTAACTTAAACTAATGCACAATTTTTTTCTTATGGTTATGTACATAAATACTTATGTAGCTAGGCTTAAAAAAAATAATTTTTTCAAAAAAAATTCACTGTGCAGTTGTGTTGCTTTTTGGTAAAAATACCGTATCAGATATCTTTGAATTATACATCAAAACTTTTGCTGTATGATTCCTCAAAATACAAAACTTACATAATCAAAAACTTCTTCTTCATGCTCTTGTAACGCGGGGTAATGTGAGTTGAAGTTATCAAATTTTCGAAAAAATTTTAATCAAAATTTCACTTTGCAAAGTTTTTAAAAAAAATGTACTGAACAAAATGCAATGTTTCTTAAAGCATAGGATGGAAAATTTTATTAGCTTTTAAGTAAGTATAAATTGATAAAAATTGTTTCATTAGTTTCATAGTTATATGCAAAATACTGAAAAAGAAATTTCTTGTTTTTTTGACAAATCGAATTTTTAGCCAAAAAGCCTTTAAGCCGTTTGCGCGACTATTTCATTTAGTTAATATTAAAGTGTTATATACCGAAATTCATGTTTTTAAGAGTAGAATCAGAAATCAACGTGTCCCGGGAACTTTTCAAAAAACGTTGAAACGGGACGTTAAAAGTGGATACCTTTTAGCAGATATGTGTATAATTAATGTTACCAACTATACTTACTTTGTAAGTATCATACTTATTTTCAGATTCATATACTTACTAAAATTACATGCTTATAAGTATACTTACTTTTAAGATTTATACTTATTCATGCTTACTTTCAGCTCTGCTTGAACTTTTGCTTGCAAAAGCATAAAAAGTTTGGAAATTGGAGTCAACAGCGTTAAAAATACAGACACTGGAGTCAATTTTATTTGCAAAAAATAATATTGAATACGCTGTATCGAATTTTACAAATTTTTAAAGACAAGACTTGACATATTAAACAACATTTCCAGCCAAGACAAATACGATTCCAAGCAAAAATAAAACAAACCAGTTAATGTAGCACGTCAATTCAGTGACAGTGAGGGCGAATAATGATAACTTTGCTTTGATTTCTGTATATATTTTAGGCCTCACATTGCTACGTTTTAATACAAAATTTTATCGTTTTTTATCGGTTTATAAATACAATTTTTTTATAAATACAATTTTTTTTTTAAATCCATTTAGAAACCGATAAAAATCGACCACAACGCCACCTAAGGGATCTAAAAACAGAAAACAATTTCGGAGGACCACACAAACACATGTGAATATAAGGTGGATAGCTTTTGTGGTTCAGCCGCGATGGTCCTTGGAAAACCTTGAAGTTTGTGAATTTTTCTTTAGGAATTTCTTTCCAAAAATGTTTGTATATAAACGTGCACAGATAGAACAAGAATGATGAAATCCAGAAATGAAATCCTCGTACCTGATTCAACCTAAGACCGGTCTCACATTTATACGTTTTTAAACAGAAATTGATCGTAAAAAATTCCTAAAAAAAAATTCACAAACTTCAAGGTTTTTCAAGGACCATCGCGGCTGAACCACAAAAGCTATCCACCTTATATTCACATGTGTTTGTGTGGTCCTCCGAAATTGTTTTCTGTTTTTAGATCCCTTAGGTGGCGCTGTGGTCGATTTTTATCGGTTTCTAAATGGATTTAAAAAAAAATTGTATTTATAAAAAAGTTGTATTTATAAACCGATAAAAAACGATAAAATTTTGTATTAAAACGTAGCAATGTGAGACCGTTTTAAGTTGATTTTGGCATCAGATTTGTTCTAGCTGTGGACGTTTATATACAAAAATTTTTGGAAAAAAAATTCCTAAAGAAAAAATCCACAAAACTGAAGATGTGGTAAGGTAAAGTGCACCTCTATCGCCCCCTTTTTTTTAATTACTTTTCATGCCCGATCCGAAAATCGCCCAGGCAACATAAGTTGCAAATCGACCCAGCCTAATTCATTTGATTCTGATTTTTTTATTTTATTTTTATTTCACTACTTTGAAAGTACGTATTACTTTTGACTTTCTGTTATGCTTTTGTTTGTTTTCAAACTATTTTATATATATGAATTATACACACCGAACCATATGCGAATGTTTTGCGTAAAGTGATAGTTTTGAGTACGTTTTCGGAAAGGATTTTTTTTTTTGTAAATTTTTGTTTTTGATTTGTATGATCAATGTTCTTGCTAGAGAAGATTAAATTCGTGAAAATTTATTCCATAACAAAATGTTAATTTTAACAAAGTGCATTTCTATAGTTAGCTTTATACTTCGTTTTCGAAAAAAAAGGTTCGTTTTTGAGAGGCAATTCAGTCCGGCGAATGAGTTAAAGTAAAAAATTGTTAATGTATGAGTGCCGAAAAATAACTTTTCAATAGTTTTTTCAACTCGCTTTCAAACAAAAAAATAGACAGTTAATGATTCTTTTATTAACTCACTTCTGAAGAAAAAATTAATTAAACAATTTAATATAATTTTATAAGAATACAGTTGACACAATGTGCAAACGTATGTGAAATTGACTGGGAACCGTACAAATCGTCATAAATTTTACAGTACAGAAATATTTCTTGGGAAATCCTCGCATTATATGGGAAAAAACACGTGTTATACGAGGGGCTTGAAATCGCGTTATATGAAAATGCGTTCTAAGAGTACCGAGTTATAGGTGGGATAAATGTATATACTTGTAAAAAATATTACAATATATTTATTTAAATTTGACAATTATAGCAATATTGACAATTAGACAATTAGTAATATTGACAATTATAGCAACAGTATTGAGATGGCTGCTCGCCAACGTAGTCTAAATGCACTTTTTGAATTGTGTAATCGTAACCGATTATATCTTAATATTAATAAATGTTTTCATGTTTCGTATGCCAAAATGATAAATGTTTTCCAAAGTTCTTTTTATATCGGCAACGCAAATTTATTGCGCTTTCATGAAATTTTAGATTTGGGAGTTTGTTTTGATGCAAGCTTTTCATTTCTTCGACACTTGTCATGCACGCTTTCTAAATCATATTCAATGTATGCTTTTTTAACTAGGAATTATTCTAACTTTTCTGATCCTTATACTTTGAAGTGTCTTTTTGTATCGTTTGTGAGATCTCGTGTAGAATACGCCTCTTTTATATGGAATCCCTACTACTCTGTACATACACTTAGGCTTGAACGAATACAGAAAAAATTTATAAAATTTGCACTGCGATCGTTTAACTTTGTCGAACCTTTACCGTCATATAATGCTCGTTGTATGTTATTAAGTTTAAAATCGCTTGAATCGAGGCGTATTATTCAATCCTTAATATTTATTTTTGACATTGTTTGTGGAAACATTGATTGTCCATATTTATTAAGTGAAATTAATTTCAATGTTCCCGTAAGAAATTTACGTCATTTTGATTATTTTAAGATTAACTTCTGTAGAGCAAATTATTTATTGTATGAACCTTTGAGTAGAACTCTAAAAGAATATAATTTTCTTAGTTCTAAAATTAATATTGATTTCAGTGATAATAAAAATATGTTTATATATGCTTTAAATTGTTATTATTCTTAAGTTATTGCATTATATTTATAACTTTATTCTTAAGTGCTAATGTCTGTCATTTCTATACTTATTTGCTTGTTTGAGAAAATTTAAAAATGTATAGACAATAAACTAAACTAAACTAAACTAAACTAAAAATAAAATATAAGTCATTATTGCAACTGAATCTTGTAAAGCTCACAAATATTATCAGTTAATTGACTTGTATTATTAAAACTTTCATAAATTTATTGTGCAACAGAAATCACAAAATACAAGTCAATTGCTCATATTTATTATTAACTTGTAAAAAATTGTGCAACAGGCCCCAGATATATCAGCCAGTATTTCATAAATTTTAAATTTTTGTTAAATAATGAAATTCAAACCTGCTCTCGTTAAACTGGAGGCTCGAAATGGCTTTTAGAATAAGGGTTTCATGAGCAAAGTGGCCTAGAATATTCCGTAGAACATTATTCGCGCATACGATTTTTTGGTAAAAAAAAAATGGACCGCTCTAATAGAAGTATCCGATTATCCGGATTATATTTGTATCATTTCTGATTTAATATCAACAACAATTACTATAGTAAAAGTGAAAGCATTTTGAACTTTTGTTTCCAAATTTTATTTAGGTAATATTTTGGTATTTTCTTTCAATATTATAGTAATATCCTTTTTCCGTAAAACTTATCGTAAATATTTCGTAAAAAAAGGCTCAAATATTTATTTTTGGTCGAGTTTCGGGATTAGTTTGAAACATGATAGGAACATTAAAACAGTTTTTGTTAAAACGGTTATGGTTATTTGGATTTTAGCTAAAGATAACGATTAGTTTAAAGCAACTCAGTGCCTTCCCTGAGAACTGCTTTGTTACCAGCATTAACATTTTTTAGACCAATAGAACTTGACAACCCATTTTAGAACAACTGACAGTACTTTTCACCACCAGTTTTGACATAAAAACATGTTTTAACGGGAATGTCAGAGAATGCAGCTGGAATTCCATTGCTGGTCGTCGCTTCAACTTTGAGCTGGTGCATCAGGGCGCAAACTCACAACAGAAGTTCATAACGATTCATTGATTACTAGCCCAATGCAGATAAGCTTTCACCAGAGCAGACAAATTTCAACAGTGCAGTGATACGACTCTGACTACGGGTATAACAAATGCTGTTGGCCACACAAATTTTCAGTACTTCAGGGTAGTGAGTTGGATACGGTGCAAAACCAAGCTAAACGTGCGGTACGAATGAGTTTTTCTATTTTGTGCTGTTGTTGTTGGCTTTGCTACAAAATTTAATAGGAAGTAATGCATATGTATATAAATATAGATATATGTATATATACACATAGATGTGAAAAGCTTAGGGAAAAAAGTGAAATACAGGCGGAAGTTAAATAAAGTTGTAGGAGAAAATATTGCAATACTAAGAAAATCACTGCCGAATTTATTAGCAATACCATTTAAATAAAATATTTATTTATAACTAATAATCTATGATGGAAAATACAATGTGAAGAAGTAGAAAAAATCAAAGAGGCCGAAGGGAAAATTATGTGGATAGAGGCAGTACTCTAGATACATAAAAGTGAGTTTCTTTTTTAAGCCGTAAAAAAAAGGATATCTATTGGTTGTAGTGAAAACTTCTTCTAGAATTTTGATAAAGGAAAACTATAATAAAAATTTATAGAAAGTTATGAAAAAAATTTGATAAAAGAAAATACAGTGAAGTGAAAGCAAACAGAAAATAGAAAACCAAAAAAAAAATATAAATATATATATTACATAACTTTTTTTTATAAAAAAAAGACAACAAATTTTCTCTAGCTGTATTGAAGCTTTTGTTAAATAATTTCTAAATGGTTGAAGAAATGTTATTAACATAAATACAAAAAAAAAAATACATATACTCATGTACTGAAAAGTGGTACCGCGTATATCGATTTAGGGACTGAAAAAAAAGAAATTGAGAAAAATGCCTCATCCAACCTACATAGAGAGAGAGCAATACAACAGCTATGTGAGTGTGTGTGAGTGTGTGTGCAGGGAATAGATTAGAACCGAAGAGAACGAGTGAACCTACATAACCGCTGCACGCACCCGTAATATCACACACACGCATACACACACACACGCGCGCATTACATCCTCACACACACATAAACGAATACGTACAATGAGTTCGAGACACGAATGCGTGCAAATGTATGTCAGTAGCTGAAAAATTTTCAACATAAAATTCACAAGAAAGAAGAAAAACAGAAAAACAGAAGAAATATAAGCAAAAACAAAGAAAAGTGACGTTACTTCTTCTTCTTATTCTGCTCATTTCAGTGCGATACCCTAGTTTAAGCGAAGAAAATATTAAATCCTAAAATCATAGATATTTTCGAATACCTAAAATTTTTCAATTGAAAACTAGTTATAACAAAATTAAAATTTAACAATTTTAATTTTTCTATTTACTGCCTCGCTGTCTACATCACCAACAAATAGCAGTATATTTTGGTAAATATGTTGCAGCAGCTTTTCCGCAGCATATCAATCACCGGTCTTAGTTGAAATAAAGTCATAACTACTCATCCTCATCACAGCCGCTGCCATCAAACCAACGTCAAAGTATATATTTCCCAAAAAAAAAAAATATAGCATGAGCATGAAAATTGCTTAAGTTTTACAGCGAAACAGTTGTCCTACACCTACATCAAAGCACTACTTACCACAAAAAAAAAATTTAACAAAAAAAACCACCGTGTGCAGTTGAGCAGAGCGCATATTAAAATTTTCTTCAAAAGCCTAAAACATAATCTGAGGAAGTGTGGATCGGATTGAGGAGATACGGGAGAATCTTGCTTCGGAAGGTGTTCAGATTAAAACTGTCAAAATTCTCAAGCTTAGCAAAACGGGTAAGTTAAAAACCGACGCAAAAAGAGAGCGGGGGAGGGTTTGAATGAGGTATCTTTATTTCCTTCTTTTTTCCAAGTCAGACGATTGGGGATAGAAAACAAAAAGAGTTCTCTAAAACATTTCAATTGGACTCTTAAGAAACCAAAGTTATAGAAATAGTTTCAAGGTTCAGTTTAGTAAAACCTTTTTGTGACACTTTCGTTGGCAACCAAGTTCTTCGATTTGGAAATGATCAACTAGTAGTGATGGGCACTATCGAATGATTTCAACTATCGATGGTTTACTATCGAATGATTTCAACTATCGAACAATTCGTTCGAATATTTCGTTTATTTATTTACTTCCACAAAATAGTAAATAGTACACGAAACTATCGAATAATTTACTCATTCATTCGAGTTAAAAAAATAGTTACTAGCAACAAAAACTATCGTACGTTTTTTGCTACTGAACAAATTATTCATTCATTCGAATTATATAAATAGTAGCTAGTACAAAGATCAAATGATTTTTGCTATCAATTAAAGTATTCATTTATTTGACTTAAAAACCTCTAAATAGCTATTAACTGGTGTGATTTCTTTATAATTTCGATTTAAACACAAATCAAGCAGTGCTGTTAAACGTGCTTTTCCAGTTAAATTTGCAGTACTCATGATTCATGAACGTAAGCAAACGAAGAGCAATTGAAAAGCTATCGAATAAAAAAAAACTATCGAGTGAATGAATAATTTTGAACTATCGAATAAATCGAATTTTTTAATTCGATAGTTCCCATCACTATCAACTAGTTTTTAACATGTAAAAACTCATTATTTTCATGCACTAAAATAATTAGTGCATGAGTGCATGAGTGCATAATCTAAATAAAAAACGTTTTTAACTTTATTAAAAATTAAAAAATTTTACAAACTTTTTGAATTTGTCATTGTAGAAAGTTATCTTAGAACATTTAACGAAAATGTATATCACCTTCAGCATGTTTTGCAAGTTTTTTTTATATGAAGTTTCCTCTCAGAGAGAGAACTTGCTGCACGCTCTTCAACTTGATTAAAATTATTTTAATTCACACAAAAACTTGCTGAAGGCTATCAGTGAATCCAGCTTAAGAACAGTTGTTACAAGGTCTCACTGTTTATTCTGAAACTGTATATTAATCAATAAAACTATATTTTTGTTATTGATATCATTGAGTTATTTTTACTAGTCTCAGGATTTAAAATATTCCTAACAACTTTCACAAATAAACTACAAACTTGATTTGAGATCAAACCCATTTTTGGCTGCAAGTCGATTTTTTTGAGCACCAACCTTGAATTAATTTTCTAGAAAAACTATTATAGGCATTTTCAAACACTTTTTGCAATAACAAATTTTTTAATTTTCCATTTTTTAAGATTATTTCCATGTTTTAATATTTTTTTACCTTAAACTTTAAATCTTTAAAAAAATTAATGAAAAATTATTTTTAGAAAAAATTCAAAAACAGGTCGATTTTATATTGTAATAAACTTTTAGTTGCAATATTTGGTGAAATAAAATTTTATGTCAGGCAAGCATCACATGTTAAATGGTCAACAGGTTTGTCAGAGTTTTAGTAAATTAAAAACTTTTGCGGATAGAAAATTTCGGAAATCTTTTATCAGACAAAAAATAGGTACACTATAAATTTTCACGTTTCTAGCTCAACTGGAATTGGTAGGTAGCGGTCGAAAATGGTTACGAAAGCTTACAATATTCCAAAATAATAGAAACTAGAGTAAAATGGCAATTCGTCGTCGCGATACTATCACCATCGGCGGATAAGCGGTATTGCACGCGCAACGACGAATTGTAATTGGCACTGAAACAATAGAACTATTATAAGTTTAAGACATGTAAGACCAAGATTTAAAAAATAGTTGTCTAAAACTAAAATTTCCTTTTAACCATTTATTCCACTTGAAGGAGCCCTATGATGCTCCCAATTAATTCTAACTCTAACCCAATCTATTTTGAATTCAAAACTTCCATTCCAGCATTTTAACTTCGAGTAATAACTAAATATCCTTTTTTATTACTACCATTTCTTACTCGATTTTGTATACAAGTCAGACAGACAAGTTAGTTAGTTTCATATACACGCTAATATACATATATGTATGCAACAACAAAGAGAGCCAAAAATAAGTTTTGGAATGAGATGTTTGCTAATTTTAGATCAGTGGCGTACTTTTTGTTTTTATTGATTCATATACATATATATACGAAAAAGTTTACCGTCTTTTACGTTTGCAATACATATACAACTGTTGTGTTGGTATGTTTTGAGGTAGCATACGAAGACTATGACGCTATCGTTTAATCGTCAGAGATAGCATAAGAGCACGTCATTTGAGAACATGTAGGACGAAGTATCACATTCAGAGAGAGAGAGAGAGAGACAGCGAGAGTATTTTATCATTTGAGTGTGGGTGTTTTTAGGGGCTGACATTTGTGGTGGGTTTGAACTGAAAAGCTTATTTTTAGTTCAAGTTGATGCTCTGTTAAGCACAAATTTCCCGTTAGTTAACAAGTTTCAACAATTCCAGTCTGAGCACCAGTCTTATAGCTTTAAGCCAAACATTTAAGCATTTGTTTTACTTCTTTGGCGTTGAATTTCAATGAACAGGCCTTGTTCTTATTTCTTAAAAAAAAATCACTCGAATATTTGGCGCGAAATTAAAAACAGATTGGAATAATATTTTCTAGCCACTTAAATTACAAAAAAAAAAAAAAACTTTTTTTATAAAAGCATACAATCTTCGAGATAAGTACTACTATATATGACAAGAAAAATTGTAGTTTTCTTGAACAACAAGTGATATGTGTATTATGTAAGTAAAGTTAAACGGTTTTTCTTTAGAGACCAGTACTCTATGTTATAGCAAAATATTTATTATATAAATAATTCCTCTGTACGTGTGTATGTGACTAAAATCCTCCTAAATGGCTTGACCGATTTTGATGAAATTTTATGTGTGTTTTTTTTTAACGAGGAGTAAAAGCATCGAAAGCCTTGTCAGTGCGCGACTTTAACACGCTAAAAATCTCCTCAGTCGGACGGTTGGTTCCTCCAGGAACCACCGGTGGGTATTACGTCTGGAGGCCGTCAGAGCATTATTGCTCAATCGTCAGTGGTGATCATTAGATCGTCTCAGTCCGGTCGTCCGTCGTTGGTACAGAGGGATTACGACTGCTTTCAACTGCGTTGCGTAGGTTTGTACGCTCATTGTATCTTACCCGTTCGATGCGGCGAAGTTCGATCATAATTTTCGCTGCTGCTGCTTGAAACACCTTCCATTTTTTAGGTGTATCGCACATGTGGTGAACAATATTCCTTAAAGTGGGGGTCACACCAAAAGCTTCAGTCAGTTCAGCTCGCTCTGCGTTAAAGCGTGGGCAACTGAAGGATATGCCGAGCGTCTTCAATTTCACCCGGACAGTTTGTGCAAAATGGGTTTTCTTCATGCTTAAATCGGTGGAGGTACTGTTTGAAACATCCATGACCGCTAAGAAGTTGTGTCACATAGAAGTCCACTTCTCCGTGTTTCCGATTAGCCCATTTTTCCACGTCTGGGATAAGGGAAAAGGTCCATCTTCCGTTTTGAGACTGCTCCCAGCGACGTTGCCAACACTGATTGCTGTGCCGTCTTTCATCAGCCTTTGATGCATTTTCACCAGCTTTGTAGCAGCGCTGGAGTTCACATGCCAGTATATCGATCGTTGGCATAGCTGCTATTACACCAATAGCGTCATCTGAAACTGTGCGGAACGCACTAGCGACCCTTAATGCGCTGAGACGATAAGTCGCCCAAATGCCAGATATGTAGGACGACCTTTGCATAGCATCCGCCCATACTGGTGCTGCATAAAGCATGATCGAGCTCGTAACATTTGCTAGGAGTTTTCTTCTGCTGGATCTAGGTCCACCGATATTCGCCATGATGCGCGAGAGTGCACCATTGGCATTCGATGCTTTTTCGCTAACGGACATTAGGTGGTCTTTAACAGACATGCGTGTGTCAATTACAACACCAAGGTAACGCAAATTTGGTTGTGAGGTTATAATATGCTCTTCTACTCTGAAGGTGAAACACTTCCTCACTTTACGTGAGCTCAGAAGAACCGCCTCCGTTTTTTGCGCTGCAAGCTTAAGATCAACACTTCGCAGCCACGTCGTAATTCTTGAAATCGCTTCACTGCATGATGCTTCTAACGTATGAAGGTGCTTTGCTACTACAACCAGGGCGATATCATCCGCGTAACCTACCAATGAAGTATTCTCAGGGAGACCAATACGAAAAACATCATCATACATAACGTTCCACAAGGTTGGTCCCAATACTGAGCCTTGTGAGACACCCCGGGACACTTTGTACCGCTTAACGCCATCGTCAGTGTCGTAAAGCAGCATTATGTTGCTGGGATAATCGGCGATAATTCGCTGAAGATACCCGGGAATACCGAATGTGCCTAGCGCTTGTAATATGCGTGGCGAGCTAGCCGAATTGAAAGCATTTTTAATGTCGAGTGTTACCACTGCGCAGTACTGTTTATCACCCCATTTCCACCTAATGCCACTTGTAGCGTTGCGAGCTATAGTCATAACTGCCTGGATAGCATCGATGGTCGATTTTCCTCGTCTAAAACCAAATTGCTTGGTAGTCCAGATAGTCCACCTGGTGATTCAAGGGTAACTTGGATTCTTCTGACGATGATACTCTCTAGTATTTTGCATGCATTGTGGTCTGTATGCAGAGGGTTGATCGGGCTGTTTTTCCCTGTTTTAAGCAGCAAAACTAATCTTTGAACTTTCCAGAAAGACGGGAATGTTCCTTTGTTCAGGCACGCTGTGTACGTTCTAGCAAACACGCCGGGATCTGCTCGTATGGCGGTTTTCATCGCCACGTTAGGGATGCCATCCAGCCCAGGCGATTTGGTGTCGGAAATTTTCTGCAATGTCAGAAGCACTTCTTGCGCTGTTCATAATAGCTGGTTCCGATGGCTGTGGTGCTTTAGGTCCACAGGTATTGTGTGTGTGTGTGTGTGTGTGTGAGTGGGTTCCTGGATGGTTTAAATTCACAATTGACTACAACTCTTAAACTACTAATACGATTAGCATGACTTTTTTAACCCTAGGATGTGCGACTGGGCTTTTCGAGGCCCATTTTGACTTTGAGAATTCGTCAATTTTTTTCTTGGCTCTGAGCGCCGAAATATTTTATGTCAACTACTGTTAATGTTTTCTAGGCGTATCAAAACAAACCAAAAAGAATTTGCATTACTTTCGTAGAACTAACTGATCTGTTTTTATAATAAGGACGTAAGTGAATCTAATGGGCCTCACGAGGCCCGTCCGTTAAATGTATAGGAAATGTCTGTAAGCTACTAAACAAAATATGCTCGAACACAATCGATCACGTTCGATGACTTTATAACGCTATATGTGTAAAGCTCGTATGCGCATATTACACATTACATATTTATTTTTGACGTAGAATTGCGTCTTACAGCGCTGTTTGTATGGGAGTAATTTTCACAAATTTTTTCAAACTCATTTAGGAAGCTTAGTTAACACTTGGGGGTATACCTACAACCTTTAATATTCATCGTACAAAGAACAAATACATGCCAAAATATCAGTTAGAGTACGAATAAATCGAATATCTATCTTTGGATTTTGTCACTTCTTTTATAAAGTCGCAAAACAACAAAATCGAAGAAGAAAAAAATACATATATTCTTATGAGAAAAACACAAGCTGCTCGAGTAGCTGCTTCAGTAGCTGCTTATGCTGTTGTTGTTGCTCGTTTGGTTCGCAATCGTGTCATTTGTTGTTTTGCTGCTTTTGTTGTGGTTGTTGTTATTAATATATATGTAAAATGTACATATATAAATACGCACTAGATGTTTTCGTTTTTGTAGTTCGTTATTGGTTTTTTTTATTTTCAGAAAGATAAATACAATTGAGTGGACCTTATTTGTATGGGCAAAATTTCCAAGCACTTCATGGAGCGTCCCAAAGGCTCAAACTGCGCTAATGGATGAAAAAAAAATTTGGTGTAAAATTTTAGTCATATCGAATGCATATAAGCCCGTGCGCATACGGCTTAATGTTTGCACAAGTGCATGAAAATTTTTTTTAATATTTTCATTTGAAATTTCATTTGGAATAAGGAAACAGTCCAGATTTTTTTATTTTTTCCAAAATATTTTCCCAGCAATATTTGTATTATTTTCGACTAATCTTGGTACGCTGATTTCAAAACTATTATTCCTTTTTTTCAAGCATCACCAGTTTTTTTCATGCACTTGTTTTTTTAAAATAAGGTCCACTCTAGTGTAGCTGCAGAGCCAGTATGTATTATTGCTCGCAGGTTTGCGCGTACTAAGAATACGTTGTTCTTTGAAAATCTAATTATTTTTTAAAAACCATAATAATTTCGAATTATTTCTGTTATAATATTAAAAATATATTTTGTTAACTAAACATGTAATTTTAAACTACTTTTAAAATATACATATATATTAGGGTGTCCCAAAAAAATCGTGTTTGATGTCCGCGGCTTTTCCACTTCTATTTGACCTTAGAAACACCCTCTGTAAGGCTCATCTTAGTTGGTAAAAGTTTAGAGGTCGCGAATTCATTTTTAAATTTTCCCATTTGAATTAATTAATTTAATTTAATTAAATCATTAATTTCTAAGAAGTGAGTCACAGATCACCAAATAATAATTCGATGAAAATGAAATTTGGATATGTCCTAACAGACAAAATTTGAGGAAACATGTGGTTTTTTTATCCATTTTGTTTATAAAATAGTGGCTCTAAATTCAATTTAACAGCAAAACTGATTTTTCTTCTTACAAATCGTATGGGAAAATTAGAAAATTAATTTGCGACCACTAAACCTTTACCAATTGAGATGCGCTTCACAGAGCGTGTTTCAAAGGTCAAGTGGAAGTATTAAAGCCGCGGACATCTGTCAAAATAAAAAAAAATATATTTTTGAAACACCCTAATATATATGTTCTTTCCTACAGGAAAAATAAATAATTCAAATTTGTCCGATATTTATTTCCATTTATTAAACATAACTTTGAACTACATTTAGTTTTAACCAATATAAAAAAGAACAAGAACAACAAATTTATCACTAAAAATATCAAACGAAAACTTTTTATAAAACAAAACAAATTTTTAAATGAATTTAATTGTGAACCTTTTAAGATCAAGTAAGTTTAAAGAAGGCAACAATTTTGAACAAGAAAACAAATTTGTTTTTTTAAAATAGTTTTGAAAAATATAAATTAAAGAAAACCGAATTTTTCTCTATTACTATATAAAAAGGAATTCTACGTCTATACTTACGATACTATCGAAACTGTGTCTTTTTTTATTTGTAAGTAATATTTGAAATGTCAGGAATAAGTGACGAAGTGAGGGAATAGCTTGATATTGTTCTTAATTTGTTAGGCTGCTGATAGACCGGCTAGGCAGCTCATTTAGGACAGGTTTTTTGCTATTAGGCGATTTTTAATGTTATTTTTTTTTTCATAACGCCCCATGTTTTACCCTTTAGCTTTCTTACAGGCATATAAAGCAACATTGGGTTTCCTATTTCGCTCAAGAATGTTCTATCCAAACTTTCTATCCAAAATAACTCCCAAATATTTTACCTCTTCCACGAAGTAAAGCTGAGTATTTAACCATCAAGACGTGAAGGAATAACACTCCGCGACAAAAAAAATAGCACATTAGAATTTTTTTTAAATTTTATTGAAAGCGATCAAAATTAAAAATCTGTATTTACTATAAATTAATTAGGTTTTAAAACAAAATGAAAATATATAGAAACTCCATGTAAAAACCGAATTCGTTGTTCAGAAAAAAATAAAAACATATACAGTAGTACGACAAAAGATAGCACAATATTATTCAAATGCAAGAAATTATAAGAAATCAATTTTTAATTTTTATAATATAAGTATAAAGTATTGAGTAGAGTCTCTATTTGTTTTTTAAATTTTCAGTACCGCAATTTGGTAGTGATTAAAAAGTTTTTTAAATATTTTTTTGGTATCGCTTCCCAATTCGGAATTATGATACTTTTAAGTTCCTGAATGGTATTATATTGCCTTGCAAGGCAACACCAATATTTTTCAATCGTTTTCAGGTCAGGTGATCAGGTGCGGGCCACTCTAATATTTCAATATCCTGTTCTTGCTGTATGTACAGCATAATTTTTTTACTGAAATATTAATTAAGTTTTAGTTAATTGTGACCCACGATTAAATAAATCATTGTCAATTAAATTAAGATAATCTTGGTGATTCATTCTTTTAGGAACAAACTTAATTTCAGTCCTTCCACAATGGCCAATTCCAGCCCATACCATAACTCTTCTACCCTCGTGTTGACGACGAATTAGAATACGCTCTTTCTTCCTCAAATCGTGGTAGTACTACGTCATACCATCCGGACCGCCGAGATTAAATTTTTTTTCGTACAGCGGGATTCACTGACCACCTTCAGCATGTTTTGCAAGTTTTGCAAGTTTTTTTTTAAAGGGTGTTTTTTATAGAGGAATACAATTTTAAGTTGGCATCACTGCTTTATTTGACCACCCATTTAACAGCTGATAGTTGCTTTTTGTTGAGTTTGCTTTGACATTTCATTATGGATTGACTTATACCAGAGCAACGCGTGCAATTTGTGGAAATTTTTAATCAAAATAATGGTTCTGTTAGTCAAGCTTATCGTGCACTTCGTCCATTTTATGGCGTACATAATCGTCCTTCAGAGCTGCTAATTCAAAGAACAATAAATCGTTTTCGTACCACATTTACTGTTACTGATAATGTGCATTCTGAGACGCCGAACAGTGCGCACTGAAGAATCTGTAGCCGCTGTACATTGAAGATGATCCTAATCAATCAATTCGTCGCCGTTCTCAGCAACTGGGGTTGTGTCCTTCCACTTTATTGAAGATTTTACGAAAAGATCTTGGCTTGTACAGTATGACATGTACTGTCCTTCTCAGAAAGAAGAAATCGGTTCAAGGTCGTGTCCTACCTGCGGCTTGTATTTCATTTTTAAAACTTCTATGAATTGTCATATGTTTGTATTATATCGTTTACAATAAATCGGAATAACACATACTATTTAAATAAATCAATTTTCAGAAAGCATTTATGAATGGGTCGACGTAGAATCCGATGAAAAATTCTATTTTGAAGAATCCTCAACAAAGCTACCAGCTTCTTCTATCCCAGTGATTGAGAGCATCGAATCTTGGATCGCAGATGGAATAGCTTTTACAGATGATATTAAATATTAATTTTTTTCCAATTGTTCCTTTAATGTATCTTATCATACTAGTCACTAATACTAGTGAAAATTGTCAGAGCTAGTCAAAATATATAATCATTCGAATGAATTAATTTCATATGTCACGTTATTTTAGGGGGAGGGGAGGTCTTTTGAAAAGCACTACGAAAAGTAACGCAGGAGGAGGGGGGTAAAAAAAAACCGGAAAATTAGTAACGTAGTTTATGGACGACCCCTTAGGCGCTTCGAATAAGAAAGGTTTTTTCAGTATACAAGTGTATATCATCCTTGTTGGCTTCACTGTTATCATCACTACCATCATCTACAACTGCCGATGTCAAGGGTAGTGAAAACAATAGTGATGGTAATTTTAAATGTATCACGTTTGATCTGATAAATGGCGATTCATTTTCACTATTGTTGTTTACACGATTCAACTTATAACAAAGACTTTTGCACGTAAACGCAACTTTAGTATATGATTTGTTAACCCATTAACCGCGGCTCCCAAACGCTTCGTACGATTTTTTCAAAATTTCATGTGCTTTCTGATCACAGGAACTACCACATCAAATTTCAACTTTGTATCTCTTACCGTAGTCGAGATATAAGTCGTGGTAATAAAAAGACATACCATGGAGGTTACATATTTTTCGTCAGTGATTAATACGCAGCGCCATCATTTTCTCCATTTAAAGTGATCTTCAGCAAACTTCATCTTGCTGCTCGATGTTTCGATTTAAGTAGCAGTTTCCTTTGTAATTTTTTGAGTTTAATTGTAGTTGATTTTTTTAAAATCCTTTGCCCGTTGCAGACATGTGTTTTCACTCCAGCTCTTTCACCAATTTTTTTGGCAGTGAGGTTAGAATTTGATGCTACCCATAAAATGGCGCACTCATCTTGGCGTGTAGAACTACTCTTGGACATCCACTGCTAAAGTCTTTACCATAATTTTGTAGGTTTTTTAATAAATTTGCAATCACTTTACGACCATGGTTTATTTTTTTACGATTTCACTAATTTTCAAATTTTTATATGAAGATATAAAGCAACTTTCACTTCCGCACTGTTAAGGCTGCCCGCATAGTAAACGCCGAAGCAGGCAGGCAGTCCCTGCGAAGAAACGAGGTAGAAATAACTTTTTTCTCTCTTGTTCACATAGTTTTCCTGTGCCTGTCTGCCTGCCTGTCTGCTTCGGCGCTTACTCTGCGGGCAACCTAAGCCATTTTCAACGTCCCATTTTAATTTAATTTTAAGTTCTTTTACATATTTCACGTAGCAACTTTAAAAACTAAAATTGTTTTTTTATCGGATTATTAAAACTTACTGAACTCAATCCATTATAATGTGCTATCATTTTGTAGCAGCATTTTTTCATATTTTGTAAACTAACGTTATTTCTCTCAAAATGTTTAATCATTGTGTACTTAAAATACCTAAACAGCGCAACCAAATGACTTATTACACCTAGAAAAATAGCTTAAACATTCAAAGTAAATTATATATTTGGGGAAATGTTCAAGTTCTAACATTTTGTCGCGGACTGTATGAGTGGAATTTTTTATTTTCTCTTAAAAAGGACCAGTCTAGTTTTTTTGGGATCCACGCCCAGCCCACAGCTTTTGACCAAAATATTAAAATTTAAGTGCGCTGATCCAAACAGCTCCGAGAGAGTGTCAAAAAACTTTCCCTGTACAGCAATAGCTACGTCATCTGCATAGGCAATCACCTTGCAAGCCACCTTTTCTATTTTCCTCATTAGTTCATTGACTACCAAGTTCCATAATAAAGGTGATAGAACACCCCCTGAGGAGTACCCCTGCTCCCAAATCTTTTTGAGTCACCTAGAGATGCTACCAAGCCTCATGAGTGGACCAATGATATCCCCCGGTCCACGTTTGCCTAAAAGCTCCTTATGAAGAAAGCAATTTTCTATAAAGCCTACTAGGGAGTGCTGAGCCATTTCTACAGCACTATCTTTCCTGTAAGCATGTTGTGAAGCTGAAAAAAATTTCAGTCGATGTTATAACGAATATGAGCGTCAATCAATCTTTCAAGTGTTTTCAGCAGAAAAGATGACAGAATAATGGTTCTAAGGTCCTTCGGACTCGTTTGCAATATCCTACCTGCCTAAGGGATATATACTACTAGTACTTCCCTCCATTTGTATGGTATGTCATTACAAGGCAACCCTTGAAAATGAAAAGAAACCATGAAGGATAATGTATGCCGTCTGCTGTAAAGCGGCCGGAACTATACCATCAGGCCCAGCAGACTTATATGGTTTGAAACTAAACAAAGCCCATTTGATCCTGTTCTCTGATATGATTTTTGAAGGATTACTCTCACATATAATTTTCACATATTATTATAAAAATTATAAATAGTTTAAGACAGAGGATTGTTTTGGTTGATCGTTTCCTAGGCTTCGGGAGGGAGAACAACAGGAATTATATATTCAAGATTCCGCCTTGCGCATGTTCGCTCTCTTTGTGAGCACGTGCATGTGACGTCAGAAGTGCAAGAGAAAAGAGAGTCAAACTGACTGAAAAAAACGTAGTAAAAAAATTTTTAATAGGTTTATTCGATTTAAAAATCTCCTCATTTTCTTATAAAATCTTGGTTTTGTAAAATAAATAATTTTCAATCAAAAAACGACGCTTGTACAGAAAAAATATGACCCCTTCACAAAAAATAGCTATGTTGCTCGATTTATTTTGAGAGCAGTTTGACTGTTTCTTTGTGTGTATTTCGTTTTTTCCCAATCAGCCAATCTGATTCATTTGCTTAGTTTCGTTTGCTGTTTATGTGTTATTTTTGTTTGGATGTATTTTCACTTATGACGTAGACCTGCGCAGTAGATTGCCATTTTTGCGCACTTAAGGCGTGATCTTTTTTATATTGTTCTTGGGAGAACAGTTCCGAAAATGCATTTTTTCCTTAAAGGAATAAAAACCCAAAACCATAAATATTTTTTTAGCATAATGTGTGAACTCAAAAAACATTATAAAAACTTCCTCATTCTGTTCCCGAAATATGAGTTTTTTTAAACAACCATAAAGTTAATAAGCATGAATTTTTATACTTTTGATGTGTTACAACAATTCGTAAAATATGTGGTTTGAAGCAGCTCTAGAGACCTTTTTATCTTTTTATTTTATGCACCTCTATATTTAATACATTTTGTCTATAACAATGACATGAACATTTTTTTGATAGTTTTGACTTAATCTTAAAGTGAATCCTAATTAACTAATTAGCAAAGGAATTATTGACCGCTCCTTCTATTTTTTTATTAATAAAAGTAACAGTCAGAAAATAAAATGTAGATAATAGTGTAGCGTTTTCCGTGTTTGTTGTTATTTTAGTTTTTTTCATTTTTTCTTGTGTTTATTTTTGTTGTTGAATACCATAACAACAAACAAAAACTTCAACAACAACAAAGCACGCCTCGTTTGCCGAATGCAGTGCAGCATAGGATATTCATTCATAAAGCTACTTTTTTTTCATTCGCTGTAGGTGTGAATGTGGTTGTGTGTTAGTAAATTTTTTGTATGTATGTAACTGTTCAAATCTGTTTCTGTAAATAATAAAGCACAGTCATAATGCAGTGTGCAATGCAATTACACTAGTGGGCAGTTAGTTTATCTGTATTAGTTTGTGAGTTTGTTTGTTTGTTTCTGAGTGTATGTAAAGCTTTGTGTACACAGTCAAAAGTCTTTGGATTATTTTTAATTTAATCTTTAAAGACATTTTTTTTTATACTTTTTTCATTAGAATTTAAATTCTTTAAAATATAATAAGTTTATAATACATAATAAAACGACAAATAAAAGTAAATACTTGTTTGTATACCTACTCCTCGAATGCAGCGTTCTGTTTGTTTGTGTTTTTATTTATTTTTTTTTTAAGTATGTTTATCATTTCTTTATTTCTACAAGTACTTCCTCGACTAGCTGCCAGAGTCATAAACATGTAACCTTAACGTCGTGGGTTCGAATCTCACAGCTTGCGTTAGTTGTTATTTGTGTCGAAAATATTTTTATTCTATCACTTATTAAGATCTATTCCCATGTGGGAATCACAGTAAATTTTTATATTTCAAGCGAATTAAATTGTATAGATAATACATTTCCGATAGCATTTTAAGTGTAATAAGGAATTTACTATAATTTAGGCCAAGATTTTTGACCGTGTATTTACGATGATATACCAAAATAAAGCCTTGCTGATGCGAGTTATTTCTATTAATTTACTGAGTTTTCCAGTTAGGCACCCTCACGCTATTTTTTGTGAAAAGCCATTGCTTCACATGTATATGTATAAAACATGTCCTTTGTGGTAGTTAGCTTGAAGAATTTTATTTGGTTAAAGTCCCTGTAAAGGGAAGTTCAGACGAAGAAGAGGTAGTTGGCTTTGTTGGAGGATAAAAGTGAGCACCTGCGATTTAATATATTATTGCGAGTGACTTTTACGTTGACCAATATTTCCTCCTCGTTCTTGAAGAGGATTTGACATTCCGTAAATTTTATAGAATCATCGACACAAATAAGCACTGAAAATAAAAAGTTACTAGTTAGATTGATGTCATTAATTAGGCACAAGGATGGTGTTCTAGATGAATCTAATTAGCGGTTTGGGAGTTTTTTGTAATTTTGTACAAGATTTGTATTCCAGCGCTCTCTGGTGGTAAAGATAAATCCAAATAGATATCGCCAAAACACTCATCGTACCTGAAAACCTCTTTTTTACAAATGTGCTAGTCATATGAATGGCTAAGGAGTTTTTTGCGGTTTTGAAAAAGATTTGTACTACAGCGGTCTCTGGTGGTAAAGATAAATCCAAATAGATACGCCAAAACACTCATGGTACCTGAACACCTCTTTTTTTTTACAAATTTGCTAGTCATATGAATGGCTTAGGAGTTCTTTGCGGTTTTGAAAAAGATTTGTACTACAGCGCCCTCTGATGTTAAAGTAGTCTTCTGTGGTTTCTGCAGTACCATCTACTTTGATAAGATTATATGAACACCTTCTGTTAAATCAAAACAGAATGATTGTACTGTATGCCGCCATCAAAGCAATGTTTTTCTACTACTTTGCAAAAGCAAAGGTTATAAAAAGCGGCTGCATTTTGTTCAGCCTCAACAACTAATGGCCTTATTTTGTATGCCTAACGAAGCATTCAACAATCGAATGCTATGCGAACGATGCTGTAATGGCGGTGTTATGGTGGCGGTCATATGATCCCAGATCACGTCCTTTTTTACGCTCTTTTTTCGTTTGATGAGCTTAGTGACCAATGTATGTTATGCTCATGGTCATATGATCCCAGAAAACTAGTAAACTTTTAGTACTTTATCAATCGATAAGTGTTGCTATTAAGCAGGTTTTATTACTTCTTTCACACATTTCGTACTTAAAGTGCACTATTTTAATACTAAAGCACAAATATATTGAATAATTTTACGACGCAACACTGCTTTGATCCCGTGATTTGGTATGGACAGCCGAATCATTTGGTGACCATGGTGGTCAAAATTTGTTCCCTCGCTCACTCTCTCAAATTTCCCATTTACATTGAAACAACAACAATTCATGGCCGTGACGTGCCCGTGACCGCCACCATAACATAGGCATAAGAAAATGGAAATTTGTATCCATAACGCAGCTACTGGATAACTCTTACGACATGCTTACGTTTCTGATGTAATTCAAACTGTTATACAGAAGCAGTTGTCAAATGCGGCAATGCCAGATCAAACATTTCAGAAGTTTTCTGTTTTTGTCTATTTAATTTAAAGATTTTTTAAGAATTTTGCTTCGTTTATTGTTTGCTGGCAACGCCGTTGTTTGGTTTATTTATGTGAACAGCTGTTTTGTTTTTATTCAGTAAATTTATTTTTAGCAATTAAGTAATTTGCTCATTTGTTTTCATTGTGATTGTGTTTTAAATAAACTATAACTATTGAGCTACAAGTGTTTATAATAAAGTGACATTGAAGTGTTCAGTGTTTAAAAAAATGTATGCAACTATCCATTTTTTGAACAATCTAATTCAACGAACACAACACAACGATAGCATTTGAGTATTCTTTTGATTTTGACGTTTGAATTCGCCATTTCATTGATCGTTAGGGATGCAAACTGCACAAATGTTACTCTGTTACGGCGTCGTTCGCCAGTTCAACAGCTGTTATCTGTTCGAATTGCAAATTTCAAAACCACTAACGAACAGTGTTTTGCACGAAACGAGTGTTCGGATAGGCATACAAAATAAGGGCATAAAACTGTTCTCAAAAATGTTCAGCCTGAAAGTATGCACAGAAAATATATTTGATACTTATCAGTAGACCTGTAGCTCGTTCCTGTAACTCGTAGCGATCGTAGTTACCGACTCAAATTACCGATTTGACGTCACTCTGATGTTACTCTCACCTGCAATGTTTCTGTACGTATCTGAATCGATTTCTGTTCGATTCGTTCGTTCCGAATCGATAAGCTATCACATGTTCCGATTTCATTTCAATGAAACCTTTTAAGAAAGTGTTTCTGTGCGTAAAGTGAATCGATAACAATGTGTCACTTTTCTCACTGGCTTTGCGGCAAGTGAGAATTCTACCGATTTATCAAATGTCAGTAATGTTGTATATTATTAAGTTATAAGTACTCGAAATATACCTTTAAAATTGGTTACTTTCATATAAGTCGAATTTTTTTCTGATTGAAATATTTTGTTATTCTTAAAAAGGGTTTAGTTTTAAAAATAATGCAATTTATAAATAATGCCTATTTACATAAAAGTTGAAAATTTTAGCAAAACAGTATTAGTTTGAGCTATGAAAAAGTATCCGGTTGCATATATTGCTAAGTTTTTGTAGCACAGCACTAAGTGTACAATTATTTACATTCATAATCGTTGATTATTTCCGCAACCATTAATGCACATCATTATAAAATAATTAATTTTCTTAAACTGCAAATATTCACTTTTTATTAACAAGACAAGCCACCTATTTATTATAAAGTTTTAGCGCAACTAAAATAATATATTCAAGTAAACAGCTGCCTGTCATTTGACTCAATTTCACAACTTTTCTTCTCGATTTGTGTTCTTTTTCATCACGGTCCGAGTTTTTACCGATTTAAACGTACAGAAACATTAGTTTGTCACGAAATCGGTAACTAGGGATCGATAACGGCTGACGTCACACAAATCGGTGACTTGCCGATTTTGTTACAGGAACGAGCTACTGTAGCTCTTTCTTTTAACCTGTAACGATCGCAGTTACCGATCCATTTAAACGATTTGACATCACTCTGACGTAATTCTCACCTACACTGTTTGTGTAATAGTCTGAATCTATTTCTGTTCGATTCGATCGTTCCAAATCGATAAGTCACATGTTCCGATTTCCCTTCAATGGAATCTTTAAACAAAAATTGTGTAAGAAAAGTGAATCGATAAAAGTGCATGCTTTTCTCACTCACTCTGCGGCAAGTGAGAAGTCTACCGATTTGTATAAATGACGGTAATGTTGTGTATATATGAAATAACAAGTACTCAAATATAATATTTTTGTTTGTTTTAAAACGTTTTAGTTTTCAAGTTAATGCAATTTGAAAAGAATGCCCATTTACATAAAAGAAGGAAATTTAGCCAAAAAAAATATATGTTAGAGCAATGTAAAAGTACCCGGTTACAAATATTTGCTAAGTTTTTGTTGCACATCACTTAGTGTCAAATTATTAACATTCATAATTGTTGAATATTTCCACAAACATTATTATACATCAATATTACATCCCACACAGCATTTTTTGAAATTTTTCAACATAAAAGAGTCGTTTTCGACTCTTCTCCGCGATGGCGACAGTCGAAAGTGTACTCATCTTCTGATCAGAAAAGACTCTTTGTTCGGGAGAAAATGGTACCCTATGCGCGACTCTTCTTGACGAGTCTTTTTCAAGTAGTTTTTTGATCCCAAAAATACCATAAAAATTTAAAAAAACGACTCATTTTCGAGCCAAACAAGCATCTAGTTTTTGATTAAGTGTGAGGAGCAAAATATGCTTCCGCACACGACATGTATATTGTTTTTGTAGATCACCAAGCGGACTCGAAAAAGACTCGCTTAGGTGGTTCTCTACAAAACAATCTTCCAAATGCTGGGTGGGATATTGAATTTTCTTAAAATTCATACATAAAAATTTTTAAAATATTAAAATAAAAATATTTAAAATTATTAAAAAATTCAAATCTTTTGAATAACAAGACCATCACCTTTTTGTTATAAAATTTTAGTATACATAAAAAAAATAAATGCAAGTAAACAGATGCTTGTCATTTGACTCAATTACGCAACGTTTCTTCTCGATTTGTGTTCTCTATCATCACGTACCAAATTTTTAACGATTTGAACATACACAAACACTAGTTCTCACTAAATCGGTTACTAAGGATCAATACAGCGCGACGCAACACCAATCGGTAACTAGCCGACTATTTTACAAGAACGAGCTACTGTTCACACTTCAAATCACTCATCAAAGCGTTTGTCAAATCGTTTGACCACAAAAGTGTTCATACTCATCAAATTTTTCGTCGAATTTCATTTTGCCTAGAACACCGAAGTTAGCAAATCGCGATGACGGAAGATGTTTAGTAGTACTTGTTATTAAAATCTTATTGGAAGTAGAAGAAATTATTTTATAAATTATTTGCCACAGTTAGGGGCGTCCATTAATCACGTGAGGTGATTTTGCGATTTTTTGACTCCCCCCCCTCCCCCTAGTGAGATATCGTGAGATTTGGCTCGACCCCCTCCCCTCTAATCACACGTGAGATTGTTCAAAATACGTGTTTTCAGTGCAAATATGTTAATCAATGCTTCATTGTGTTGGAATTATTTAAAAAAACTTATAATTTATTTCATTATTTTTATTTAGGACTAGTTGAGACTATAATTTAAGACTAATGAGATCGTAGTTTAAAATGACAATGAAAAAAATCGAACAAGGAAATTCTCATTAAGTAAAAGTAAGTCATTTAAAATTAGAACTTCTAAAACTGGTGAATATTCACTCTAATTCAGTCCATGGGGACTTATGTGCAGTCTCGAGAGTAACTACTGAAACCAGCATGTCCATGTGATTTTCGGTAAAATCATCTGCTCCTTTTAGCCACCGTTATCGTTTCCACACAGAAGCTCATTAGCTTGACGTGTGATAATCCGTGAAGGTCTCACTTTGCGCGCTGGTGCACGGTGGACTGCGCGCCGATGCTCTGCAGCTCTTGTGATGGATGAAAAGTTCATTGCAGCATCTTTTTTCTAGATCACTACGCACACTGGGGCAATAAAAGTCATAGGGCAAGTCCATGAAGGCATGTAAAGGTTGGTAGTGGCGAATCAAAAAGGGAGCAAATAACTTTCCGTCATGCTCACCAGGATCTGGGATAGTCAGATGCCCATCAATCGGCGTGATAGGGTGTGGAGGTGGCCCCAGTATTAAGGCGCCTCACGCTCCATAGAAAAAAAAATGTTCGACACAAATGCTCAATCAATCCTTGGTTTATGTTATAATGATTCCCCAAATATTTCGACTCTAGCGATAGCCATCCGTGAGCTGGAATGGTTTGAAATAACCTCTAAAATTCGAGTTATTTTGTAACCATTTTGGGTGGTGTAAGAGTTGCAAAATATTTAATTGTCAGGCCGGAAAAAGATCTTCCAATCTGCATCAAAAATTGTAAATGTTTGCACTTAGATTAGAGGTAACGCTATTTTTCATGCATATTTTTTAAAATTTTTTATTTTATTTCCATACAAAAACTTTCAAAATTCAAATAACTTCATTACTTTCATATTTTTTTTTTTTTTAATTTTGACGATATTTTTTCAGTAGGTGTTTATTTTATAATTAATACTTTACTTTTAATATACATCAAATTAAGCAATTCTGACTAGGAATCAATGCGAGCACTCAAAACCTTGCCAACGATATCTTGAAAAGGAGTATAGCATTAGAAATGATTAAGTTTTTCCTAATTTTAGTCAAAATAAATTGGAAAAAAATACATGAAAAAGCATTATTTTTAATCCGAATGCAAAAATTTTAATTTTTTGATGCGGATTGGAAGACCTTTTTTCCGGCAAAATTTCTGACAATTTATTTTTTACAATAATTACACAAGCCAATATGGTTACAAAATAACTCGATTTTTAGAAGTTATATCAAATCATTTCATCTCACGGATGGCTATCGCTAGAGTCGAAATATTTGGGGAATCATTATAACATAAACAATGGATTGTACTGAGTATTTGTGCCGAACAACTTTTTTCGTGAGACGCCTTACCCAGAGTAGCATGCATACTGGAAACCTGCATGCTGTATGCAGGCAGAAGCATGGACAAGGCATGTATGGTCATTAAAAAAAACAACAATTATCCAAATTCGCTGAGTATGCGTGTTGTTTGTACACAGTAGCGTGCATACTAAAATATGCATGCTATATTAGTACTAAGGCATGAACCTTACATGCATAATAGTCTTGCTTTAAAAATATGAACTCCCATTGTGCATTTAAACTTTAAGGAGTGCAGTTGTACACTCAGAGAAAAAACAGAGGGATTAACTGTGAAAACTGTTAAATCCCATCCAACAGATGAGTTTTTTCAAAATAACAGTCTGGACTGTCAATAAAATAACAATTTTACTCAATTCCTAACTGAATTTTCTTTTTTTTTATGTGAATATCTACTGATATCAACAATCCTAGTGCAGGACAATTGAAAATTCAAATGAGAATTAAGTAAAACAGCTATTTTACCAACAGTCCAGACTTTTAATTTCAAAAACTCATCTGTTGGATGGGATTTAACAGTTTCACTGTTGGTTTTTTTTTCTGAGTGTACATAATTTATTAACAAAATATAAATGAATATAAAAGAATATAAATCCTTTAAAAACTGAAATAAATGAGATGATTAATTAATGACAACAGCAATTTTTTCGTACAATATTAATGCAAATGTGTGCATACAGTATTAATGGTAATGTATGCATGCAGTATTAATGACAATGAATGCATAGAGTAGTACTTATTCCCCATGCAATAGAAATTGTGCAGAGGTACACACAGTACACATGCTCTTGTTTGACCACGCGATGTAAAATGGAAATGAGCTTGCATTTATGCTGGCATGCATACAAAACATCAAACGTATGCCTACATCATCAATGCTGTATGCATGTATGTACTAATTGGGATGTGCTTCATTTGTGTCGACCACTGAACTAAACATTTACGGACGTAAACACAACAAGTAGAGACTTGTCCACGAGTCGCTGTCACAAGTCGCAGCGCTCGTCGAATCGCGTGTTCAGCTAGACGGTGGTAAAACAATCGACGAGCTACTATGCTACTTTGTTGCACTCGCATAACCGCGAAAAATATTATAGGCCCCTATTATGTAAAATAACTCAACTTAAGTTGACTAGATTCAACTAATTTTTTTTCATATAACGTATTACATTTATTTTAGTTGAACCATGTAGTTTGCCTTAATCTTTTAAGAATTTTCAAACAACATAGTTCAACTGGAATGTATGTAATAAATTATGAGAAAAAAAATTAGTTGAATCTAGTCAACTTAAGTTGAGTTGTAATACATAATAGGGGCCATAGTTTAAAATTTAGTTTTATTTTAGTAGAGAAACACGTTTTACTCAATTTAACCAGCTATCTCATAAGGGGTATTCACGGGTTGATGCGAAACGCAGTTGCGACGATGCGAAAATGCATGATTGCGAACTTTTGCATCATTCCAACAACAAACACATTTGAAGCAATTTTGCAACTTTTCTTGAATTATGCACTGCTCAAACCAATTGCGAGAATACACAAGCCGATGCTAAACAGATGATTCGTGTTTTGGTTGTTTTCGAACGTGGTTGCCACCTGGGTAAAACTTTAAAAAGGTTAAGTTTGTACGTAGATTTTAAAACTTTTTATGATTTCGAAATAAGGTGGCAATATATTTACTGTTCATTCGGCACTTAATTTTATTGCATAATTAAGTTGCAATATTGATGTTCACGCGTAAGTGCGAAAATTACCTTGCATTTTTACACTCTTGCAATTCGGAACAACCCGTGAATACCCCTATAATTCTGCACTGTTTCTTGCTGATAAGAAATTACGTCATTTTTGCGAGAGCCCCCCTCTGCCCTACGTGAGAGTAAGTGAGATTCCGCTTAACCCCTCATCCCCCTAAATGCCTCACGTAATTAATGGACGCCCCTTATGCATTATTATATTCTTACTAGCTGGAACCCGGCGCGTTGCTGCCACGCCCCCGTTGCCAAACTTCCATAAAATGTTATCAGTGAACCTGCATTGGGTTGATCTAAATTTGGGTTGAATGAGAGGTGCCACGCCCCTTTGATTAGTGTAAATCGCATGTGTAAATCGTGGTAGAATAATGAATTCTTAGGCTATAACTTCAAAGCTATTCGATATCGCAAATCGCATATTTGGGTTGTATGGGAGGTGCCACGCCCCCTGAATGGCGTGTGTAAATTGTGGTAGAATACCGAATTCCGAGGCTGTGCGAGCTGTAACTGAAAAGCTATTCGATATCGCAAATTATGGGAGGTTGCCACACCATACGTCCATAAAATGTTATCAGTAAAACGACATGTGCAAATTGTGCTCGAATACCGAGGCTGTGGAGGTCTATAACTCCAAAGCTATTCGATATCGCAAATTCTGGTTGCAAGGGAGGAGCCACGCCCCTTGTACAACGCCCATAAAATGTTATCAGTAAAACAGCACGTGTAAATTGTCGTCGAATACTGAATTCCGGGGCTGTGTGAATTATAACGCAAAAGCTATTCAAAATATTAAATGTGGGTTTTAAGGGAGGTGCCACGCTCCCCTTCCCAACGCCCATAAAATTTTATCAGTAAAACGGCACGTGTTAATTGTGGTCGAAAACCCAATTCAATGGCTGTGCGAACTATAACTCAAAAGCTATTCGATATCTCAAATTTGGGTTGTATGGGAGGTGCCACGCCCCTTGTCCAACACCATAAAATGTTATCAGTTAAACTTAATGTGTAAATTGAGTTCGAATATTAAATGCCGAGCCTGTGCGGTCTGTAACTAAAAAGCTATTCGATATAGCAAATTTGGGTTGTATGAGAGTGCCACGCCCCCTTGTCCAACGCCCATTTTTTCTTTCTGTAAAAAACGTTTGTAGACTATTACAAACATTTTAAAAAAGTTAGCCAAATTGGCGCAGGCGTTCTGCGATTTTAGGTATATATAAAAAAGTGGGCGTAAAAGTGGGAGTGGTCAATTTTTCTTCAGTAAAAACTTAAAATGGATTACTACGAACATTTAAAAAATAAATTAGCCAAATCGGTGTAGCCGTTTTCCGATTTTAGATAAATAAAAAAGTGGGCGTAAAAGTGGGCGTGGTCAATTTTTCTTTCCGTAAAAACCTAAGTTGGACTATTACGAACATTTTAAAAAAATATCCAAATCGGTCCAGCCGTTCTCAACTGATGCAATTACCAACGAACGACATTTGATTTTTATTTATATAGAAGATATCAAAACAGTGGGCGCAAAAGTGGGCGTGGTCAATTTTTCTTTCAGTAAACACTTAAATTGGATTACTACGAACATTTGAAAAAAAAATTATCCAAATCGGTCCAGCCGTTTTCCGATTTTATATAAATTGAAAAAATTGGGCGCAAAAGTGGGCGTGGTCAATTTTTCTTTCCGACAAAACTTAAATTGGATTACTATGAACATTAAAAAAAAAATTATCCAAATCGGTCCAGCCGTTTTCCGATTTTAGATAAATCAAAAAAGTGGGCGCAAAGTGGGCGTGGTCAATTTTTCTTTCCGTAAAAACCTAAGTTGGACTATTACGAACATTTTAAAAAAAAAATTATCCAAATCGGTTCAGCCGTTCTCAACTGATGCAATTACCAACGAACGACATTTGATTTTTATTTATATAGATTATTTTCTTACGTTCCTTCTTATGCCGCTATGTGCTCAGGTTGAAAACTTTTTTCAACTGACAAAATCGTGCTATACAATTTGACGAGTGTTCACACTGGTCAAATTGTTGGTTCAAATCAGCAGAAAATTCAAAATATTTTGATTTTCATGAATTTTTCGATTTGATAAACGATCTAATGAGTGTTGAGACTCGTCAAATCGCCATCAAATTCATATATATTTCTGTTGGTCAAATCGTTCGTCAAATCATTTGATGAGCGATTTGATCAATGTGTACAACCTTAGTGACAATATTGAGTTTGTACAATAGTACGCTTTCGATCTAACTACCTCTTTTTTTGTCTTTTTATAAAAAAGTTATGACGAATTTAATTAAATTCTTTTGATTCGATTTGAGTCGATTGTACCGAAAAATATAATTGCATCAGCCGCGAAATGACACCTGAGTTGCTACGTAAATGATGGTTGCAAGGCCAGTTTGTAAAGTTGTGTACGAATATGATTATTACGAAAATCAACTTTTTGCACTAAAACTAATTTTTCAAAACTGCTTCAACAAGTAAAGTGTTATTTAAAGTGGTACATTTGTATTTTACAAAAGTCAAGTGCTTAAAAAATCAAGCCTTCAAAAGAGAAAAAAGTGCTTTCGACAAATGGCTCCAAAAAGGAAGTGAGCGCAGAACCTGTCATAGAACAGGCCTTTTTACTAGTTGTAAAATAAACCTACATGTGAGTTAAAAAAAAAACAATTAAACCGTTTTTTTTACCATCTTTTCGTTTTCTATAGTACGCCCGTCGCCATTAATGTAAAACTATTTTAATGTTTTTTGCAGTTTGTTTGGTCTTCGTAAGATTTATTTTCATTAAAGCCCAGTATCTTCCGATTGGCCGAGGTTTGGGGCAATTCGGAGGTTTCGCACTTCTTGATACTATTGTGACATTGTTGGCTTGGTAACTATCCATTGTTCTATGGGCGTATTGAGCTATTGCTAGGTCTGTTCAAAATAGTACTAAACCTAGTGCTGACGTATAAAAGCCAGCAAACGCCGCTCCAGACAATCTCTTACGTAAATTTCGGTTTTGATAGTGTAATCTTTCAAAAATTCCTTGCATTAAAGGCTACATTTGCAAATGGCCTGCCTTTGTCAGCTACATCTTTCGGCCTTTGTAGTCTAGTGGACAAGCGCGTCGGAAGCTAATTTCATCTGGGGGGGCAGTACAAATGGGGGGGCAGTACAAATGGTGGTGCAAAAAAAATTCACCAAAATTTCTTCACATGAAACATGAAGAAGAGAGAAAGAAGAGGAAAATATATAATACAAAAATATTATCGTTGTAAAAAAACTGATATTTTGAATAACTTTTCCTTTTAAATTGTTTATCTAGCTAAAAAAGTGCGGGGGCAACTGCCCCCCTTGCCCCCCCGCTTCCGACGCCAATGCTAGTGGAGAGTGCACTAGACTATCAAACCAGAGGTCCCTGGATCGAATCCAGGCTCGGGCATGATTATTTTCACTTTCTTTGTTCTTTGCTACATTTAAGAATTATGGAAAACTAAAAATCCACAACTAAATTGTGGAAAATAAGAAATTAAAGAACAGGAACAACTAAGGGCTGGAAATGCTTGCCGAGGTTAAGGCATAACACTAGCCTCGGTTAAAAGGAAATTCAAATTGTCTTCCACGTTTGTTTCACTGAATCAATAATTCACGTATGGTTCCAATCAATTCCTCTAAATAATCTATCACTTTCCTTTCAGGTCAAAGACCAAACCTTGTTTGTATAAGGCGCATGCCTTGGTTCTTTGATCTCTTTAAAAAAAACATGTTTGTTTTTGGTAATTCGGTATTTTTTTGTATTATAAATTTCAAGGATACTCCAACCTTTTTAACTGTAGCACAATATTCATGTTCAGGTTACTGCTTGTAGATCTTTTTACAGTATCTTTCATCGTCCATAATCAAGCATTCAAATTTGGTCAGGTATCCGCGATACAATTTTCGAAACCTCTTCTTAGCTTCAGCGTCTTTTTCTTCTGATCTAACAGGTACTTTTTGCACTTTATAACTCCTCAGGTTGTAACATTTTTTAATTTTTTTCAGGCATGCACCTTATACAAACAATATTTGATCTTAGATCTGAAAGGAAAGAGATAGATTATTAAAGGAAGAATTGATTGGAGCCATACGTGAATTATCAATAAAGCAGAACAATTTAAATTGCATACAACCGAGGCTGGTGTCATACCTTAACCTCGGCAAGCATTTCCAGCCCTCAATTGTTCCTGTCCTTTAATTCCACATTTTCCACAATTTAGTTGTTTCAATAATTCTTAAATGCCGTAAAGAACAAAGAAAGCAGCGAAAAGAACCATGCCCGAACCTGGATTCAAACCAGGGACCTCTGAGTTGATAGTCTAGCGCTCTCTTCACTAGACTAAAAAGGCCGACAACAGTTGATTTCGCTCAATTGATTATTATTTTTAGAATCTGCAATATTAATACTTTATTTAGGTACCAAACATGTTTCTTACCTTTAGTAAAAGTTATTACTTTTTAAATTATTTTTTATATTTGAGCTTAATGCCAAATAAGTTCATGAAGTTACGCGTTGCAGCAACAGCAATTATTAATACCTTATTTTTAAGCGACTAAAAACAAAATGAATTTTTTTCTGGAACAGACCGAATATAAAATGTATTTTCAGTAACCAAATATTTATTATGCCATAAGCAAGTATGCCGTTTGGTAACTATAACCAAATCTTGGTTGATAGAAAGCTACCCTCTTCTCAGTGCAGTTCTTTTAACGAAGAACCATTATTTTTGCAAACAACTTTAACCCTTGCTTGCGTGCACAAAATAATGAAAGTTTTAGCTTATAAGCATAAATTTTGAAATAGCTAAAAATTCGATGGTTTACGTAGTTTGTATAATTCTTTTAAGGTAAGAAAGTTGAATACAAGAAGAAGCTTTAGTGCTTAGGTCGATATTTATGGCAAATTTTAGACACATGCGACTCGTAACTTTAGCCCCCCGTGCTTAAAATTCAACAGACTTTATTTCTCTTATTTGGTTTTCTTCAAAAACACCTTTGCGTTTTGTATAGTACTTCTTTTTTTTTTCTTTGTACATTTACAGATTATTATCGTATCGAAAACAAATAACTAAATAACACGAACTAACCAAAGATATAAAGAACAAGAGTAACAAAACAGAAACATTAGTGTAGAACGTGTGCCGAAAGCCAACCGCGGACTAACCGCGGCATATTATGTCACGAGACGAATACAATCCTGTAACTAGCTCTGGTGTTCGTAGCCCGGGTCGTTCAAGACGGCTCACGGAATTGCCGACAGTTGATCGTTCACCATCACGGGATTACGGTACACGTGGAAGTCCCTTAGGTGAAGAAAGTTCAAACTAAACTAAATCAACTAAATTAAGTTTAGTTTTTGAGCTATTGAGATATTAAGTAACAAAAAATTATTTTATTTTAATATTAACTAAGTCTCTAAATTAGCTCTAACAAGCTAAGCACACCATTCTGTTGCTTTAAGAATAGGTTATGAATGCACTTATTTTAAAAAATATAAATTCATTAAGTAGCTCAGCAACTTAAAGCTTTCGAAATAAATCAAGTTTTATGGGAGTTTTTCTTATTCTAAATAATTTTTTTCTTTTTAATAAAACATATATTTACAATAAAACAATTATAAAATTGATAGAAAAATATATAGAGTTGATGAAAATCGTAACTTTTTCTTCTTCGAAACCAATGTTTCGCGCTTAATAATCGCGGTGGATTTGGAAATTTTAAATTTTCAGTATGTTTTTTGCTATTTTAACCTATTTCTCAAAAAATCGTAAAGTTTTTGAACAGTTTACGAAGTGAAAATATCGTTAAGATGAGCTTTCCTAGGTAGTGTATAAGTAAAAGTTTTTATCGAAATATTGAAATTAAATTTTACAAGTAAAAAAGCTAGTCATATTCACCAATGTAAAATTATTGTAAAACACTAAATTTCTTTTAAATGATTTCAATAACTATACCATATATACAATACAAGCAATTATTACAAAAAATATCATATATCATAAAGGTTAGGACTTTATAAAATGCTGAAATAACTGAAAAACTGAAAGCTTAAATAATAAAGCGAAACTGAAATGTTCAACATGACAATTCGGAATATGTTCAACCATTTTCAAAATAAGAGTCTTCGATCAATGGCTTTTGGTAGAAGAGACAATAAAATATACTGGTGTTTAAAAATTTTAAGTGTTGCAAGTTAATTTTATAAAGGTTTTAGATATGTACACTAGTGCCCTTTTTTATTTGTGTTTTTTTTTTCTTTTCAATATTCTGTTTAAAACAAGGACCGTTAAACGTAGTCATAACGAGCTAAAATAGTTAAATTTTAAAAAATTAAAAGATTGCACTGCAATCCATTAGTTTCTAATTATGACTTAAGAATGCCTTAAAAACTCGTATATCATTCAGTCAATAGTATATATCCTAAGATCTAATAAAGATAGAAGAAATAGTTGCCAGATTAGGAATCAGCGATCATAAGTCTATTGAAATTGACAACAATATGGAAAAAACATAAAATATCGAGATCAAATTTGACCCTTTCTTTTTTATAACTATTGATCCTTAGAGTGGGTCGAAAAAAAATTTGTTAAAGTACGCCCATCACATGAAAGCTTATCTAGAGAGGAGTTGAGGACACTAAAAATTTTCGATCCTGCTACGCCCTAAGAACCGCCAAAATCATTTTAAAGGTATACGAGGGCGAATTGATATTAAAGCTACCTAAGTAGAAAAAAAACATTTTTTTTTTTAAACCATTTATTTCTCAACATAGTCTCCTTTTTCTTCGACACACTTAGTAAGACGATATTCCAACTTTTTTATACCATCTGAATAATATGATTTCGGGAACCAATCAAAATACGTGTTAGTTTCGGTAATCACTTCTGCGTTTGAGATGAATCTTTTTCCTGCGAGCCATTTTTTCAAGTTTGGAAACAGCAAAAAGTCACTAGGAGCTAAATCTGGACTATTAGGTGGATGATCAACCAATTCGAAGTGTATTTCACGTAATTTTTGCATCGTATCTAATGCTGTGTGAACCGGTGCGTTGTCTTGAAGAAAGAGCACCTTTTTTTTCTTTAAATGTGGTCGTTTTTCCTTGATTGCATCAACCAATTGATCCAATAATGCACGATAATACTTTCCTGTGATTGAAGATTCTTTTTCAAGATAATCTATGAGCAATATTCCGTGTGCATCCCAAAATACAGTGGCCATAACCTTGCTAGCCGATTTCACTGCCTTCGCCTTCTTCGGAGCACTTCTACCAGCTTCCACCAATGGGTTTCGATTGATTTTTGGTTTCAGGTGTGTAGTGGTGGACCCACGTTTCATCAACAGTTATTAATCGATGCCAAAAATCAACAGTATTACGCTTTATCATGTCCAAACACCGCTGAAAAGTGGTCTCTCGAACTCATTTTTGTTCGACACTGAGCAAACGCGGCACCCATCTTGCCAATAGCTTTTTCATATGCAAATGTTCATGCAAAATGTTGAACACACGTTCATATGACATGTTTACCATTTCAACAATCTCACGCAACTTGACTCGGCGACAGGGTTGCCAACTTTTGAAAAGCCCAGGCCCAGAGTTTTTTTTATTTAATAATTTTTTTATGGTCTGCTTGCTTTTAATTAAAAAAATTAATTTTTTCTTTGGTTTTTTCATACATAGTCATGTTTAACAATCATGTTTGACAACAAATGTAACACAACACAACTTGCGTTTTCACGTGAACTCGTTTTCTTTCAGCAACCAATCTTTGTAGCTTGGTATCGAGAGCCAATCGTTGTTAAAATATGTTAAGCTATGTTCTCTAAAATAGTTTTGTATCAGTTAATACACAAAATACAAATTATTGACCGAACTTACATTAATTGAACTGCAAACATTAATTAAAAATTCAGCCGCAGACAAGGTTCGTTTATAAGGTTGTGGTACTTGAGAGAAATGCACTCTTTCCCCCGCCCATGGTAGAAGAATAGAGGTATATGCAGCGCTGACTGTGCTCTCTTTCCATACTGCCATGTCTATCAAATTTAGCTGTGTGGCGAATGGAAACAAAAGAAAGTAAATAAAAACGTTTACTTCGTTTTGACATTTCCGGCAGTATGCTCTCATCTGGTGCATCTACTTGTATTCTTCTACCATGTTCCCGCCTTTGCTCGAACTGTCATTGCACTTTTTTTTGTTCTAAGCATTTATTTTCTTCATTCCTTTTCATTCATTCTGACAGTTTGACCGAGTTCGCTCTCAAGTGCCACAACCTTATAAATGAGCCTTGGCCGCAGAACTGAAAAGAAAAAGAAAAACACAAATGAGTTCGTCAAGTTACCAAAAGAAAAGTAACGACCGGTTACGATGTTCCTTCAAAAACGAAGTTCAAGAAATATTGTAGAAAGAACGTCAAAGTTAAGTTAGCGTTCATTAAGACAAATGGTTCAAACATTCACTAAAAAAGGGTAAATCAACACTAATAAATAAGTAAAACAAATTTTTTTTGTAAAAAAAAGTTGATTTAAATAAAGATTAGAGCGAAAGCCGGAGAAAATGTGCCAGGCCCGGAGCCCGGAGATCGGCCCTCAGGCCCTAAGTCTCCGGGCGAAAAGGTATGTGTTGGCAACCCTGCTCGGCGAGCATTCATAACGCTATTGAGGATTTTCTTGATATTTTCTTCAGTAACCACCTCTTTTGGCCTTCCTGTTGATGGTATTGTTGCAGTGCTTGTTCGGCCGCGTTCAAATTCAGCAATCCAATATTTTACCATGAAATCTGAAGGAGCGGACTCACCGTAATGTTAATCGAGCTTTTCTTTTGTCTCTTTCGCCGTTTTCTCTTTCAAATAATAGTGTTTAATCACTGCACGAAATTCGCTTTTTTCCATTTTTCAAGAAACACAAAAGTTGCTTACTTCAAACGACTACAACAAATAAACTAATCGATGAATTTGGGTGAAATTTTAACAGCTGACGATTGGCAGATCGTAATTTCTGAAAAATTTGTGCTGCCATCTAGCGCTAGCTAGCTTTAATATCAATCCGCCCTCGTAACTTTGGTATTTAAAGTTCGATTTTTAAAAATTATATGTCATGATAATGGTTGTAATGAGTACAGCACTTTGATGATATGTGCTAATGACGTCTGACCTCGTCTTCAGGGTGTAGTATACCTATACATATTATTTAACTATTTAATTTACATTAATGTATTTCATTATAAAACAAGCTTTTCTTAAAATAAGTAATAATATAAAAACCTCTACTGTAATAATTTTCGAGAACATGCACAATAATATTCAAACTAAGTTACAGTAATACACCTCTACGGTATACTAAGATATTATTCAAACAATAAGAACATATGTTCATACTAACCACTACTATCTATCTCATTCGCACACATGTACCCATATGGCTGAATGCAAAACATATGATATTATATTATACTTTTTACTCCTACACAAATATGTTAACATATGATTATGTTTACGTTTTCTATTAATATAAGTCTACTCACTCACACATATTAAACTATTAATACTAAATTACTAATATGTATTACGATATTCTACTATTACTTTTACACCAATTAAAGAACATATGATTCTATTTACATTCTAAACTACACAAACAATTGTCAACTAGTTTTAAGACAAAATACCGTTATGCTTACTATAAAAGGATGAACATATTTGAAAATAAATCAATTAGTTTTGAGCTTCTAACAAGCTGCCTACTAATTCATTTTTAAATAAGTCTTGAGCTTTAATAGCTGCCGACTTCAACTTTTTAGCCTCTGCACTTTTTATAGTGAACGGCTGTAAATAGAATAAAAACAAAAATAGCGCCAGTGGCGAACGTCGCCGGCAACCAATTAGGCAGGACCTTAAAATATTAATAGTAAATCCGCGAGTCCTTTTTTAAAATAATCGCGAACCTTACATGGCGATGCTATGTCGCGAATAAAATTATGTGGCGATCCTGTCGCCAAAATATTATTACATGGCGATCCAAAAACATATTTACTATATCAAAATGACTAAACTATTTTTTTCATACTTATCCCCAAATATTTTATCATAATTAAAAATATCTAAAAAAGTTATTTAGTTTTTGCATTCAAAGCGCTAAGATCCATCCATAAGCAAAAAAGTTACAGCACTTTAAAGTTTTTGTATCAACTGAATTCACAGTTTGTCTTTATTTTATAATTAAAACTGAGTAGCCGTAAAAATTTTTTTTCATACCTACCCCCAAGTATTTTATCATAATTAAAAAGATCTGAAAAAGTTATTTAGTTTTTGCGCCAAGATCCGTGCATAAACCGAAAAGTTGGAGCAATTTAATGTTTTTTACAAAATTTATTCAAAACAGAAAATTTAAATCAAATTTTGGCGTGATTCGAGTTGCCTGTAACGATCTCGGCTTTTAAGTTTCGTAAAAATATGACCCAAAGGATTTTCATCAGTGACAGCCATAGCTGATTCAGTAACTACGCGGACAAAGCGTTCAATGTTTTGTGAATGTAATCTATTAAAATAACTTCTTAAGTTATAAACATACATATGCAATTTTTGTTTTAAAATATTTACCTGGTATTTGAATAATTTTGTTGGTTGAAAATTTAAAATTTATTAATTCGCTTTCGATATGAAACTGCTAGCATAGTGGTTCTATAATTTTGAATTTATTCCAATCGATCATTTCTGTATTACAGTCAAACCTAAATCAGAGCGGAAGCGTTTTTTATCTGTCAAAAATTTCTCATGCCCATACGATTTTTATGAAGCAAACCATAATAACGCGGCGGCAACGCTCAGCGGTTGGAAAATCCAATTTTGACAGAGCGTTAGAAAGTAAAGTTGGCTGCAGAAAACGATGAAATTGGAATTTCTGCGAAAAATTTGTCATTCATCACTATGCCCGCATTCAGCGGAGTCAACAGTCAGAATTTTAAAATTCAGGATGGTGGATAGGTCAGAATTTTAAAATTCAAGATAGTGGATAGGGTTGCCACCTTAATTTTTTGTAGTTTTATGAATTTGGGGCTGGCAGAACAAATGGTACACCAAAAATGGGTCGCTGAATCCGAATCCGTTGTCAGAATTTCAAAATTATAAAATTTTAAAATAATATGGCTGCCACCTAATAATGTATATTTTCACGAGTTTTAAACGTCATTTATTAGTGTTAAGGAGTCGCTGATTTCGAATCTAAAGTCAGAATTTCAAAATTTGCCAGCCCCGAATTTATAAAACTAAAAAAAAATAAGGTGGCAGCCCTATCCACTATCTTGAATTTTAAAATTCTGACCTTAGATTCGAAATCAGCGACCCCTTAACACTCATAAATGACGTTTAAAACTCTTGAAAAGACATATAATTAGGTGGCAACCCTATTATTTCAAAATTTTATAATTTTTAAATTCTGACAACGGATTAGGATCCAGCGACCCATTTTTGGTGTACCATTTTTTTTTTGCGCCAGTCCCAAATTTATAAAACTAAAAAAATTAAGGTGGCAACCCTATCCACCATCTTGAATTTTAAAATTCTGACTTTAGATTCGAGATCAGCGACCCCTTAACACTGATGAATGACGTTTAAAACTCTTAAAAAGACATAATATTAGGTGGCAATACTGTGGTAAAAATTTAGGTGGCACCCCTAACCTCCATCTTAAATTTTAAAACTGTGACATTATATTCGAAATTAAATCCGTTGTCAGAATTTCAAAATTACAAGAATTCGCAAAAAAAAATCCAGGTGGCAACTCTATCCGCCATCTTAAATTTTTAAGTTTGACAGCATCTTCGAAATCATTTACCCTAAAATGGCGCTAACCGAAACCACAACTTGCCGTTAACTTAATCAGCACTTAACTGACAGTTCAACCTTAACCGAACATTGAGAAAGGGCTTTTTTGCTAACTGCTAGTTAAAGTTCTGATTAGTGCTTAACCGGACATTGAGAAAGCGGCCCTAAGAGTAACAACATATTAAGAAAAAAACATCGCTCACTAAGGTATCGCCACTATAACAGCTAACAAGTGTTGACTCCGCTGAATGCAGCTTGTATGCCAAACACTTTTTGACAACATCTGACATAAGGCCGCCGCTCTTATTTAGGGATGAAAATTCAGCGTTAGCGGAAAACGGCTGGCAACGCACCGCTTAACGCTCTTATTTAGGTTTCACAGTAAGATTTGCTGTCGAAATTTATAACGCCTTGTTTTGTAACATAAAATACAGGAAGTATTGCAGGTGGATCGTTGCGAGCTTCTTTTATTAACTCGTATCCATTTGAACGTATTTCTTGATCCTGATCTATTATCATTGACAACAGAGCATTCTCAGGATGAAAAGACGGACGAATATTCTATTCTATTGTCGGACGAATAACTTTTTGCACACTTATTGCTAACTGGCGGATCCAACATATGTATTTAAAAACATGCCGACTTCCATGAACAGCTTGCGGTTGACTTTTAACGAGCGCTTTAAATGCAAAAACTAAATAACTTTTTCAGATCTTTTTAATTATGATAAAATATTTGGGGGTTAATATGAAAAAAAAAATTTAATAACTACAAAGCAGTTTTAATTATAAAATAAAGACAAACTGTCAATTCAGTAGCAACAAAATTTTAAAGTGCTGTTACTTTTTTGTTTGTGGATGAATCTTAGCCCTTTGAATGCAATAACTAAATAAATTTTTTTGATATTTTTAAAAATTTTAAATTTGAAGACGAGGTCACAGGTCATTATCACCTATTATCAAAGTGTTGTACTCCTTACAATCTTTATCCCGACATATCATTCTTACAAAATCGAACATCAAATAATAAAGTTATATCTAGTGTCCGACCGAAACCGGAATTTTGGCCGAAACCGAAACCGTATATTCGGCCATTTTATAATATTCGGCCGAAACCGAAACCAAAACTGGTTATTAACATGAAAATTTAAGTTTTTACAAATTATTGTTTTTAATAAAAGGAAACAAAAGTACTACTAGTACAAAACAAGTATTTGAATATTGAAGTTTATAATAATTTATTGAAGCTTACTATAATAATAAATGAGAATATTTTTTATTTCATTTTTTATTAATTACTTCCGTACACACTCAAAATAGTATGCACCTACAATGTACATTTTTTTTAGAACTACAAAGCAAAGTATTTCTGTTTTTCTTAAAGGTTTAGTATTATAAAAATAGAAATATGTATTTCGTTTTCTTTTCCTTTATTCCACACACACAGATTTCGTTCGGAAGTTTAAGTATCAATTTTTGGCTTAAGTACCTATAAAACTTTAATGGTAGTTGCGATAGAGATGATAATATCGAAAATGATAGTATCAAACTCATAAAATTAACCAAAATGTTTTGCGTTAACACGATAAATCATATTATAGACAAATTCATAATTTTTGTTTTGTACAATGCGTTGTAAATATTGTATTTTTGTTAAACCAAACTTATATATTTGTATTAAATGATTTGGCAAAAATTTTTGGTATAATTTAAGAATAGCGAAAACACTATTTTTTAATATTTTTTTGTTGGATTATACGGATTTTACCTCCTAAATCCAAATCCAAATTTCAAGCCGCTGGCAATTGGTTTAGAAGTTATAGGCCTCCAATATTGCAAAATTACAAATCTTTCTGTTTTTTTTAAGTGTTACGCGTTATGGATGCCAAAAAATTTAATGCGACTACCTATTCAACGAGGTATCAAACATGAAAATCCATTCATAATTTTTTAAGATATACCTTTTATTACACCAAGTTACACACATTCTGTCCTATGAACCTTATTTACTTTTTCGGAAAGGGAATAAAAAATAAAAATACACGTGTATCGGCGATTTTCATGTACACGTCAGAATTTTTTTTTTTTTTAAGTTTGAAGTATATATTTTTTTTAATGGTTATCGTTTTTTTTTTAAGGTTTCAGTTCGTTAAAAAAACTATTTTTTTTATTACTTTTGTTTTATAAAAGTAAAGAATTGTTACATTAAAAATTTTAATGTTTTTAAAGAAATTTAGGCCTTTTATTTTTGCGGTTGTAAGCATTTGCTTCAGTATCGCGACAAATAGACCAACAGTATTCGCCAAGCATATGCGTAATGTCTTTTCCTTTAAAGCGCTTTTCAATAGCCGCAATGTCCTGATGGAACCTTTCGCCATGCTCATCGCTACAAGCTCCTAAATCATCAGGGAAAAAATCTAAATGATTGTGAAGAAAATGGATCTTTAGCGACATTAAAAGGCCCATTTCGCCATATGCCGAAATCATTTCTGCGACAATATTTTTATAATTGGCAGCTCGTTTGTTGCCAAGAAACTGCTCAATAACGGCAACTGTACCTTTCCATGCACGTTGTTCCATAGCATTTAATTTTGATGAAAATTCAGAACTTGCAATTATTTGTTTTATCTGCGGACCATTGAAAACACCTTAAATCAAAAAAATCATTAAAAAACATAAAGTTACTGAATGACTTCTTAAAAAAAATACCTGCATGAATCTTTACGCCGCTCAATTTCGAGAAAATGTTGCGCAAAGTTGCAATGGCCTCGCCATCACGATCCAGTTTTTTAACAAAATTTGATACGAGACCGAGCGTAATGTGTAATGGAGGCAAAATGATTTGAGACGGCTGCACCAATGGTAGATTCTCTATACTTTTTACGCCTACTTTGTAGCATGTTCGCGGCTTCCACTTAAATTCAGTGTAATGCTCATCTCTTTTTCGAACTTCCCATGTACACAAAAAGCACTGGTGGGTTGGAAATCCACGCTTAACACCCATGAGTAAACCGACCACTTTCAGATTGCAGCATATTTTCCAATTATGCTCTTTGTACTTTATCAACTGTAATATTAATTCCATGCCTTCGTATGTTTCCTTGAGGTTTGTGGCATATGCGATCGGGACAGATGGATGTGTGTTGCCGATATGAAGCAGCACGACTTTAAGGCTGTTGACCGATGCATCGATGAAAAGTCGCCACTCCTCTGAAATATGTGGGTAACCGATTTTTGCAAACAGCGAATCAATGTCACAACAATAAGCCAAGTTTTTTTCCCGGTCTTCGTGCAATCTAAAAAATTGGTCATATGGAATAGTGCTACCTCGATCACGAGCGGCTGTTATTTTAAAATCAGCCGCCACTATATTCCACTGCTTAAATCGTGATGCAAAGAGTTCTGCTGTTCTCCTCGACAAATTTCCGTCTCGTACGAGGTCATTGAAGTCGGCTTGCGTTATAAAATGTGGCATTGCAGTCCCAATTTCACTGGGTGTTGCCACAAATTCCGATACTTGTGGACTCTCGCATCTCGCATTCGATGGAAGAAAAGTTGATAGCAGTTTTGGTACAACTGTTGATTCTGCATCGCTTATTTCGGGAACATTATCAAAAATCTCCACTGAAGCCGCTACACGGTCTTCTGGTGAGTATAGAACTGCTGGAATTACCGATTTTACATTAGCGTAGCGAATTTTGTTGCGGTGAATGTATTGGTACCCTTTTGTTTGAGCAAAAGTTACACAAAAGTAGCACAATTCATTGCAGTGCTGCGTGCGTGGTAGCCAAATTGTTGGTACAGCGTACTTTATTGTTGACCTTCCATCAGTAAACTTGCACAAATTTCTGTAGCAATAGTCGCACACGACTTCCGGAGTATACCACAAGTAAGGAACATAAGCAGTCTTAAATATTTTCTGAAACGAATTCACCACTGTTTTAGTAATATTTTTGAAATTTTTACTTGGTGCGAATAAGCCACAAACGTAACAAAAGTTATTTCGCGTCGGACACTGCATTTTTTTCAGATGAAATATATAGAAATACGTTTTCGCACAACAGAACTTAAAACAATATTGCAATTCCTTATTTCATCTGTCAGAAGGGGCCCTCAAACGATACTACATGTCCATCCGACCTGTCAAGTCATCACACATGTAGTATCGTTCGTGTGCAAGAAATCAAGGCGAGTGGACATGTCCGATGGAAGTTGGATGGACATGTAGTATCGTTTGAGGGCCCCTAGACCAGTTGTAAGTGTTGTAAAAGTCAAAAACTGTTTAGTGTTAGAAGGTTACTATTGATTAACTACAACTATATCAAGTAGGATGGGTCAAAAAACATTTTTTTTTTTCCTAACGCTTTAGTAGTTTAAAAATTTGGAGTCCCTTCAAGTTATGCTAAGAAAAGTGAAAAAAATATTTTTTTTTCAAAAATAATAAAAATTGGGGAAATCTGAGAATTGATAAAAATTGTTTTTAAAAAATTTGACATGCTACAGACATTTCCACGAGTCTGCCTGCAGAAAATCAGCTCGATTAGATCACTGAAAAAGGGTTAAAAATCGGTCCAAAGGCTTCCACACAGGCCACTACGAGCTTTATACTTCAAACTTAAAAAAAAAAAATTCTGACGTGTACATGAAAATCGACGATACACGTGTATTTTTATTTTTTCCCTTCTTTCCGAATATGTGCATTTGGTTCATAGGACAGAAAAAAATTCATTTTTTGTAACACCGTGTTATATCTACAATTTGTCTGGAAAACTAGTGGATTCCCTTTTACAAAGCAGGACACTAAAAATGTTTATATCTTTAAAAATTATGCTTGGATTTTCATATTTGAATTGGTACCTTGTTAATAGGTTTTTAAGGAAAGGAAATTACCTTTCTTATAATACCCATAGAGTGTAGTTTGTAGTTTGTAGTTGAAAAATTTAGAAAAATAAATAAAAAAAAAATTAAATTATAGTTGTCGCTATTCTTGAAATTTTTCGAAATTTTTACCAAAAGTTTCGGCTAGTTTCGGTTATTCGGCCATATTGAGGCCGAAACCAGCCGAAACTGCCAAAAAGACCGAAACTGGCCGTAACCGAAACCGAAACCGAAACCGAATATTCGGTCGGACACTAGTTATATCTTAAAACCGATTTTGGTGGTTTTTAAGGCGTGGCAGGATCGAAAATTTGTAGTGTCCTGAAATCCTCTCTCGTTAGGCTTTCATATGAGGAGCCCACTTGTGTAACTTTTTTTTGTTGTATGGAGATCGACCCACTCTATTGATCCTTATCCTGTTTACTGCGATATAAATAATTTTCAGAAATATGTCATTTTCAAGGACACTCTGAAGTAGGCATTTGGGGTAAATTCATAATGAAATTTTGTATTGTTTGTGTTAAATTAATCCTATTGTCAACTGATTTGGCTCTAGTTTTTAACGATTTTTATAAAGTAAGCTATTTTGAAGGACATTCTGGAATAAGAAGATGGCATTATATCGGAAAAAATTTTCGTACAATTAATATTTGGGTTAGTATATATAACTTCAACTTTTTTATAATTTATGTCATTTTTGAGGATATTTTAGAGCAAAAAGATGTGATCAAAACAGGACGAAAGTTTGTATAACTCTATTTTTTATATTTAAAATAACCGAACCATTTCTTAAGATTTTTCATACAATTAGTTTTTCAAAAATATCTTAATTTTAAAAACAAACCGGCACGTATCCTGAGTGAAATCGATATATGCACTTTTGAAATTTGCTCCGGCATATTGATCAAGCAATTTTGTTCATTTTATATTTTCTTAAATCAAGCTAAATAATTGCTAAATTCAAGAATATTTTTAATACCCAACTCTGCATTTGCTCAAATTAAGAAAATTTTTTCTTGATTCAAGTCTTGTTCCAGATTCTCAAATCAAGTATTTTAGTCTTGTTTCAATCAATCATTAATTTTTGTCAATTCTATAAATAAATGCTCATTATAAAATTCTATCTCTTAATTTCAGTTGTTACTGCTTGATTTGAGCAAATGCAGATTTTAGGTTTTTTAAGGTACTATAACTGTGTGTAGCTATAAAAAACCACCTTTTTTATTAATTTTTTTACCTAGTATTATTAATTTTAATGATTCAAATTTTAAATATAATAAAAAATTATTCATGAGGAAATTAAAAAAAACATTTTTTGTCTTTGTAGTTGTTGTTAATTTTCTACAGGGCGTTGAAGTTAGCGTGTTTAAAAAATTATTGCAATTGGCTTCCCGTTTCCAGCTTTTACAAAGGGTCTGAAAGTAAAAAATCAAAGTGCAGTCTTGAGTTAAGGGTTGTAGTTGAGCACTCAACCTACGCAAATAAATAAAAAATAAAAAATAAAAAAATGGCATGCGTTGAAAACAAAAAGTACGAAAAACCCCCTCTTTTGCCGAAACTTTCAGCCATAAAAACACCAATAAAAAAGTTTTTTGGCTTTTTATAGGTCTAGTGCTTAACAGAGTCCATAAAGATCACAATGAATCAATATTCATCAAAATCGATCAAGTAGAACTCCAGATTTCTTAGAAGCCAATTCGAAAAACCTTGCTTCGAGAAAAACGCGATTAAAGATTTAAAGGTTCACGCGAGATACGAATATAATATATGCTATAATAATATATATATGCTATATAAATTTGATATTTTTTCCACAATTTTGAATATGTATTCACGGCCGTAGCCAGGAATGATTACTTGGGGGCGCTGAGCAATTTTTTGGGGAGCTGACTTTTCAAGAAAATAAATAAATATTTATTCATAGATAACATCTATTTGCAATGCAATGAACCCAATATTTTTTTTCAAACCAAGGAACATAAAACCACGCAATCGTTAATTGGTCATTGAGGATCGTCGTATCGAATATATTCTCGATTTTGATATGCGATAAAGGTTTGCATTTTTCGTTGGTCACTAAAGTTTTGAGAAAGGAAAAGTTTTTTTGGAACGACAATTTAATTTTATTTAATTGTTGCAATGCATCGAATTTAAAATGTATGCTTAAAAGTCGTTAACAACTTTTAAGTCGTCATTATTTTTCTCAAAACGTTGATCAATTTTTTGAAATAATTGAGTCAATTAATTCATAATAAATGCGCCTTACCCAGTGTCTGCACTTGCATTATTTTATTGCATGCGAACTGTCAAATAGAATTTAATGAGCAATATCGCAAGTGTACTGCTCATGAAATTGCTCATATCATGAAATTTATCTCTTGAAATATTTCTTGAGATATATTTCATGAGATGAGCTGTCACTTTTCAGTAAAATATGTAAGTGTGTGCACTTTTAAGAACCTTTCAAGCAAAAAATATTGCAATAGCATTAAAAAAGTGAAAGAACATGAAATGTAATGACGAATGAATGAAATTATGAATTTAATAAACTTTTATAAGCAATTTGAAAATGAAATTTCATGAGATGAAGTGCCCACCTAAATATTATAGCATGAAATCTGGATATCATGAAATTCTATTTGACAGTTCGCATACAATCAAATATTGTAAGTGTAGACATTGTGTTAATGCAGACTCATTGCAAAGATCACTTTCATGTTAGCAAACTTTTGTTTGCTGTTTCTATTATTCCCAATATTTTGCAAGAAAACCCAGCAGTCTAACAGCTAAAAGCATTTTACCTGCATCAAGATGAAATTCCGGTGTCTTCATTGTAGGTCATTTTGAATTACAACAATTGCTTTGTAATGTACTGACAAGGTGCTCAAAAAGCTGAGAAACTGTGGTCTGTTCGTACATTTTTTTTAGCTGTGAAGAGACTAAAAAAATCGTCTAATTTTTTTATTTGGTCGAAGAAAAGTCGGGAGTCATAATTTTTTCATGATTTCGATAACGATAAGATGAAGACGGCGATGATTTGAACCGGTTTGGAATTGTTTGATTGAAAAAGTCCTGTGTCCAATTCTGCAGTCCACCTAATCGACCACTCATTACAGCAGCACCATCATAACCCTGGCCCAAAATATTTTTGAGCTCAATTCCAAATTCTGTCAGTCTATAATAAGTTTAAGGAATGCCTTAGGCCGCGTTCATAGTGGACGCTTTGGCTGAAGCTGAAGCATAAAGCTGCTTTGTCGAGCTTTTTTTGATCATAGTGAACGCTTATTCAACGCTGCACAAAAAAGCTTATTGAGCTTATTGGTGTTCATAGTGCGCGCTTTATGCTGCAGCTGACTGATGCTTTGCTTTCATTTGTTTCTTTGGAAATATGACCTCACTTGCGTTTTGTGGACTCATTGAAAGATTTTTTGTTTGATGAGTGTGGAGAAGAGTAAAGAGAAAGGGAAAAGAGAACTGTGTTGATTTTAAATGAGAAAAAAAGAGATATTACGTTGTTAGTAGATTTTAAAATTAGTTTTCTATTTTCAATGTTTATTACGTCTTCGTAGCTACTCGATTTTTAAGTGCGTTTTATTGGAGTTTCTGTGTTTTTTTCGATACTGCAGGATAACTATCAAAGTCATCGAATTGCTCGTTGAGGTCTAACATTGTGTCCGTTTCGTCGTTTTCATCATTTTGAGCTGTACTCAAATTGCCGGTCGACTCTCGACACTTGAACTAGTCCGAAAGAAATAGCATTGCTTTATAATAGCCCCATGTTGCTACGTGTGGTTCTGCAGTACCGTCCCCAGATCTTGCCACAGGAACTTCTTTCAGTTCAATTCTGAAGTTGTCTCTTAGATATTTCCACTTCTTTTTTAATGAACTTTCTGAAAATAACATAAATTATCGCTTTTATTCTAATCTTAAAAGTTTTCCACTTAAATGGATTAATAAATTTGTATTAAAAATTTGTTCTTCGATAAAAGCTTTTCTTTGTAATTATATGTGTATTAAAACACAAAAAATTTCATAAACTTACTAGGTCTTTTCATTTGCTGATTTGTTTCTTCCCACAACTTTTCAGTTATTAACCGCTTGTGGTAATTTTTTGGCGTTTATCCCATAAAGGACGGCGCGAATAAACTTCAGTTATCAACTGATCAATATCCATTTTGAAACTAAACTAGTCATAAAGTAGATTCGCGATAATAACCAACGAAAGATCAAACCAATAATAAACAAAAGTTCAAAGGAACTTGAAACACACAAAGCATAACAACGGTAGAACGTTCAGCACAAAAAGGATACAAAAACAACGAAAACTATGTAACAAACGAGATAGAATACACAAGTCACTTGTGAGAAGTGCATAAAACAGAAAAGCACCACAAAACGAAACAAAAAAAAACGCTACAACAACGCAACAACAACGGTTAAAACTTCAGCAGAAAAAATATCAAACATATATAACAAAATCAACGAAAATATTGTTAACAGACAAAATTGATAAACAAGTGCCGAAATGTAATTAAAAATTAAGTACGACGCAATAAATAATAAAATTAAACAAAAAAGTTGAAACTATGTGATCAAACAAGAATAAAGAGCCGAAAAGCATTTTAAAAATGCTTTACAACAAAGCATAAAAAACAAAATTATTTTGATGTGAGAGCAAGCGAGATGGAGACATAAGCGCTGAAAAATATTTGAAAATAAGCTTTAAACTAGCTTTATGCTGTCACTATGAACACTTTGAGCTTTTTCCATATGATTATACACAAAGCGTTTTTCAGCTAAACCTATCGGCTAAGCTAAAAGCCCTTACTATGAACGCAGCCTTAGCTGTGACTTCATCAGCTTTTTTGAAGCAAAGTAACGAATAATGTACAGAAATGCAATCGAAAATATTTCGTTCTCACTCTTATCTGTCGTATCTGCAATTAATGCTAAATATGATTTAGCTCATTAGCATTTATTTCTTGGAAACAATTTGCAATAATATTTATGATTTTTTTTGCATTTGCAACGATGTATAAACAGCATTGGTAGACATACAGGCTTGACATATCTTTAAGTTTTTGTGCTTTGCGGTCATGTCTTTAAACTTTAAACATATAATGAAACAGTCTTGACTCTTAATTTTCTTCGTCAAATAACCCATTTCCTCGAAAAGGCAGCTTACTCTTAGCCAAAAATTTGTAGAAAGAATCTCTTTGACCTAATATTGTCACTTTTCAAGGACAGTGTTATTAAGAAGGCTCGAAATTTCTAGATTATTTTCACAACTTAAAGAATGTTCTTTCCACGTAACCATAGCAGAAAGATGTATACTGCTTGAGGTTGCTGACAGAGTGAACGCTGATTCAGACAGGCAGGCAGACAGACGCAGGCAGTAACCTGCGAAGTAACGAGATAGAAATAACTTTTTTCTCGCTTGTTCACATTGTTTTCCTGCGCCTGTCTGCCTGCCTGTCCGCTTCGGCGCTTACTCTGTTTGCAACCTAAGTCATGTTTCTTCAAAGCTTTTTCTATTGCACGAGGCTTAGACCATTTATTATATCCCGTAGTGCAAAAATAGTCACTAGCATTAATTTTCGTTAGGTGCGTTAACCTTTAGTAATCAGCCTTGTGTATAAACAACACAAATTGGCGCCTAAATTTTACTTCAATCTTTTCTGTTGAAAGCTTATTTTCTTAAATTGAATTCTGAAAACTTTTCTGTTAAAATTTTGAAAAGTAGCATAGTTTTTGGGGGAGCTCGCAAAATTTTTGGGGGTGCTCAGCTGCCCCCAGCACCCACCTGGATACGGCTGTGTACGTATTCTTAAGACCTTAAAGAACCATATTCTAACGAAAAACAAAATTTGATTTTTAATTTATACACACTGTAATAGTACCTTAAATCAAGCAAAATATTTGCTTTATAAAAGAATATTAGGGCAGTTCACGATCTTGTTGCATCGTTGCAAATGCAAAATAAACAGCTTTTACAAAAACAAAAAGCATTGAAAAGCTTTTGCAACATATGCTTTTTGTTTTTGTAAAAGCTGTTTATTTTGCATATGCAACGATGCAACAAGATCGTGAACTGCCCTATTATTTCTCTTCGTGATATTTTGTAGTTTTCTTACTTTTTATGTTAGCTAAAGGATAAGTAAACTTAAAAACTATATTAAAATAGGTTTAAAACGCTACTCTACGAAAACCCGTTGATCGAATCCTGTAGTTATTTTGGTTGTTGGACTGATATGCTTCTATTTTACGATTGTTCTTTGGCAACTTCAAACAAAATTTTTTTTTCATTAGATATAACCGGAAGCTCAATTAGTATAACTTCATTTAAGTAAGGAAACTAAAAAAATTGTCGAACTTAAATGATCAAATTTTATAAGACTTTAAAGCCTAAATCCATCCACTAATTTTTTTTTTTTTTTTTTGTATAAGCGTATTGTTGTTTAACTACGCGAGGGGGAATTATTGACAAAGATAAAAATAGGGAAAGCATAGAGATATCATTTTAATCGTTGCTGGAACTCTGTTCTCGTGCAAGTTGTTTTTAAAAAATTTTTCAGATCATTGGCTTGTTTTGTATTGGCTCAAGAAAAAAAAACCTTATTTTATTTAAATGACTAAGTATTTAGATATTAAAAATTTATAATTATTTTAACTTTAACAAAAAAAAACAAAGTGTGAGTTAAATAATGCTAATGCACGAAAGCAGTTTTCAAAATATAACTATAAGTTTTATTTTACTTTTATTTTGACTAGATTGAAAATGTTTTGCAATGGTAGCAAGGAATAGACGGATATATAAATTTTTATATTTTAAATTGAAACAAAAACGCATTTGCTCAATCATGATATATGTATGTATATAAGATAATTCAATAATATTTTTTTTAAACCCCACTTTTGCCATTGTCTTTTTTAATGTTTTTAACAAGACTGGAGTCAAAATTTTTATTCCAAGTACCCGAAAAATTATCTTGTCTCTACAATACATTTTCTTTTTTTCCTAAATTTACATCTTTGTTTATCTGTTTGTTCCTACACAATTGTGCTGCCAGATATACAAAGAATCAATCCTTTCTCAGTTAAAATTTTATTAAGGGAGGTTTTAGGCAAAAGCGATTGAAATTAAAGCATATTTTAAAAGATGTTTTCTAATAAAGAATATTATATGGACAAAAAATTTAATTTGCATGTTATTTTTACATCATCAGTTTAAATAAAAAAAATTTTTTTTTTTAACTTATAGTTTTTATATATAAGATGGTCTGAAGTTGGTGTGCTTAAAAAAAAGATGAAATCCGGTCCACATCATTACTCGACTCCAGATAGTCGAATGGAATGGAAATATGAAAAACGAAGAAAATTATAAAGCGTGAAAGAAAAAAACAAAAAACTTACGTTATTTTTGACCATATTGTTGCGTGTAAAAACTAGACAAATTTTCCAAAGACGCTTATTTTGGTAAACATACTAAATAACTTTAAAAAAAAAATATTAAAATCGGTCGATTAGTTTGTTTGTAAAGTTTGTAAAGTCACTCTGGTTAGTTAACCCTTTATAAGGCAGAGCTGATATTTCGCCACCAAAATTTTTGGTGAAATACGCTGTGAGAATATATTACTTATGTTGAATACTTATGTTTGTGGGAAATATATTCCCTCTGCCTAATAAAGGGTTAAAGCTTCTCTGGCGCACCGGGTTTGAAGCGCTGTAGAATCTGTTTTACAAGCGAGATTGATTTTAAATTTTTTTTTACCTATTCTTGAATAGTTGTACAACAAAAATCAATTTAAAAAAATTCAATTTTCAAAAAATGATTTACCTAAAACCACCCTTAATCGTTAAAAGCATTAAAACTAAAAGGAATTATTTTCAACTGAGCTCACGTTAAAATACCCAATAGCAATGTTTTAGTATTTTTCGATGTTTTGAATGCTTTATTATTTGAATGACGTCACTATTTATGGCGCATGGTTTTTATCCAAATTTTTCACATTTCGAACTAAGAGAGTTGATAATTGGTGGATATGAATGTTTATGTGTAAAATATCAAGTCAAATTTTTCATTTTTAAGGAATTTAACAGTGTTGCCAGAGATTGAATTTTTTTAACGAATTGCAAACGTAGTACATAATAATAATTACAAAAATTATATTGTTGTTTCATCTACAAGCTTTTTGTCCCCCGATTTTATCACTTTTATGGTACATAGTAAAAATTAAATCTTATTTGCATTAATTGATGGCATGGTATTTATTTTTTAGAATGTAAAGAGTTTTTATAGTTTTCAAAAATCCACTTTGTATGGGAGGTAGGCGTGATTTTCATACAATTTTTAGAAAATTCATGCTAAGAGTGCTAATTTTAGGTTAAAGCTTACGTAGCAAATTTAAAGACATTAGATTAGTTTTGGTTGAATTTAAAGAATTTTCACAGTTTTAATGAAGTCACTTTGTATGGGAGTTAGTTATTCAATTTGGATAGTTTTGAACTTGATATTTTTTTTATATTTGCTTTTATATTGAATTTAATTACGATAATTCAAAAATTCAAGCTGTCATTGTGATCACACACGAACAGACGTCAAAATCAAATGAAAACCACGGCTACCTCCCATACAAAGTGGTTTTGTCAAAACAGTAAAATCACTTTAAGCTTCACAAAAATAAATACAATTTCTTGAAACTTTGTAAACAAGATTTAGTCCTTTACTATGCACTCTACGTTAGCAATTTAACAAAATAAAGTTAAAACACCAACAAACTCCCATACAAATCATAATAAAAACCTTCATAAATTCCGCTGAAATTATTGGATTGACTTGATTTTTTATATTTAATATGCATTGAAATTCAAAGCCGCACTCTGAGTTTGAGTCACATATAAAGTGACGTCATAAAAATAATAAAACATTCATAACTTCGACGAATTTGTGAACATTTGCTTTTAAATTTAAGCATTTTTTAAAGACAATAGCAAATCTTTAATTTTTATGTTTAAAAAAACAACAACAACTACCCTACTACACAATTGTCACATATGGGTAATTCACGATCTTGTTGCATTGTTGCAAATATGGTTTTACAAGGGAAGATTTTTGTGAGCACACCTTTAATTCTATGATGTTGCAAATGCTTTAAAACAGCTGTATTTTCTGTTGTTTCGAATTTTTTCTCCGTCCATTTTTTATTTGCCTCTTCCCTTTTTTTTATTAAAACTCCCTCAATTTCGTTATCACTTCTTTCTTATATAATAAATTAAATTATTTTTTGCTGCTAAAAATGTATACATTGAAAACTGCTGCTTAATCAGCGGAGTTCAAAAGTTTCGGTGATTGTGTTTAATTAAAAATGAATACATTCATTCTCAATAGCATCATGCAATATTATTGGATATGCAACAACCTCTTGTTATAGAAAATTAGCAAATGCATGAATGTTGCAAATGCATATTAATGCTTTTTGTTTTTATAAAAGCAGCTAATTTATAGTTTGCAAGATCGTGAATTACCCTATTATGTTTTGAGTGCATGTGTGCACTTGTGCAATTGTACATTTGGTAACATATATCAAAGAGCCCGTCTTTTATTTAGAAGAACTCTATTAGTTTAAATGCTAATATACAAATATGGTTCTGAATTCATAATTTGGTTAGCGTTTTTAACTTGTTATCTTTGCAAAACATTTGCCATTCGATATGTATTTAACGATTATAGAGTATTTTAAGTTTTATCGAGTATTTAATTGGTATATCATTAAATTAATTTTATATTTACAAATAGATTTAAATATGTAATAATTTTTAAGTTGTGTACTTTTAAAATATAAATGCAAATTTATCCTAATATAATTTTATCTTACATCACGCATGCGCATGTGTCTTTATCATTTTGTTGTTATTATTATTTGATTTTTTTTTAACATTTTTTGTTGTCAAAACGAAATTGCTCAACTAAAAATCAACACACAACTATTCGAATACAAATACTACCACCACACAGAAGAACTATTTGATATTAAAGCTACCTGTTAGTGCCTCCACAGCAGCAGCTTTCTAACATTTCTAATACTTTTGTAGGAAAATCATAATTCTTCAAGCTGGATTATAACTATGGTTAGTTGAACTCTAGCATTGCAAGTAAACTCATTTATTGTAATATTATTAAAATTTACGAAAGTAGGCGCGAGTAAAAATATATATATTTGGCCGAACAGTGATCGAACAAGGGCCGACTGGCCAAATAAAGGTTAAATATGCTGTAAAAGCTCACTCGGCCGAACAACGGCTAAATACGGTTTGAACAGAGGCAGTTTAAAAAGAATATTCTATCAACAATTTTACGTAGTTTTTGTGCATAAGCATATTTTGTTAATTTTTTTCATTGAAATTTAGTGCAGTTGTAGAGAACTGGCATTTGATTGATTGGTTGACAATCATCATTTGTTGTTTCCAGATCTTTGTAAACATTTAGAGGCACGCTGCCAGCATGCGATTCTTATGACAGTACAGAAAGCATTCTGCTTGTTGGTGTCTAACACCATGCCTAGCAATGTTTCAATGTTTAAAAAAATCAAGTCTTATGGTATTAATATTTTGGCCAGCGGCTTATGAAATTTCAATGAATACAGTAAACTCGGATTGAGAATAAATTATAGTAAATTATACATATGTAATCTCAGTCAAACAAGGGTCGAACAGCGGCCGAACATCGGTCATTTGCAGAGCATTTTGTATCGTACTGTCAGGATTTTGTTGTTATTATTATTATTAGCGTATTTAGATTTTGGGGAAAAATGCAACATATAATTTATTAATATTCATGTATACACGTAGGACGCTTTTTCAATTTGCATACAATCCAGATTGGGATATTGGGAAAAAATGAAGCATATTATTTATAAATACTTACATGTCCCTTGTGCCCATTTACATGTCCTCGCAGTTTTGAGTAATAAAAAATCAATTTTTGTTACTTTAAAATACTCCAGCTTTCTTAAAAAGTTTTTTCTCAAAGTTTGTATAGTAATAGGTCATTAAAAAAAATTAATTTTTCAGGTAAAAATTTTCGAAATATGAATAAAATGTCATTCCTGTATTCCGTATTCGATCAAAATCATAGCAATTCAAAGAGTGTAGCTTCCGCAACACTTTATTTCTACCTGTTCTAGATGACAAAGTAGAAATATTACGTATACCGTGAGCATTTTCCGCCATTCTGAATAATTACAAAAATTATATTGTTGTTTCATCTACAAGATTTTTGTCCCCCGATTTTATCACTTTTTGAATTTTGCGTTTTTAGTAAGCAAAACTATGATACAAGTATCGTTTAAGCGTGCCCTCTTATGCAAGGGCCAAATTACGCGGTTTTGCCGCGATCGCGACACCGCTTTCACGCTCTTTTTTCTCGAATGCGACTGAAAAATACAGAATTGGGCATATATATAAATTATTAAATACATTAAATAAATAAATATATTAAATTACATGCCAAATTTAGCATTTTTCCGCCGCATTTACGAAAAAAGAGCGTAAGAGCGGTGTCGCGATCGCGGCAAAACCGCGTAATTTGGCCCCAGCCTTAGTGTGGCTTTTTACTCTACTTAAACTCAAGTTTCAAAAATGCAGTAGTTTTGAGTACGAAGCTTAAATGCAAAGTTAAACTTATTTGTTATATTATTAATATTTGAACCAAAAACCATTGTTATTACTGTAACCAACTGTGTATTTAGTTAGTGATAGAAAAAAACGAAATCGAGTATAACATATTAAAGTAGTTCGCAAATAAATTATAAAAAAAAGCATAAAAGTTTTTCAGATTTCTCTGATGCCTGCGATCTCCAAATGAAGACGATTTTGTCATTACATTGACATTTTATGTCATTCCTGTAACCACTCAAAAATACACAAAATGCATACAAATTCATTTTATGACGTCATAGCGTGTGGTTTCAAGTGATTTACTTAAAAAACTTACTTTGGGCCAAAAAGTATAAAGAAACCATAATTCTAGATTTAAGTTTTATTTTTCCATTTTTCAATTGAAAAAGTGCACTTTTTGCGGAATTGCCCATGTACTTTTTTTTAAAAAAAAAAGATCAAAGAACCAAGGCATGCGCCTTATACAAACGAGCTTTGGTCTTTGACCTGAAAGGAAAGGGATAGATTATTTAGATGAATTGATTGGAACCATACGTGAATTATTGATTAGGCGGAACAACCGTGAAAGACAATTTGAATTGCTTTTAACCATGGCTAGTGTTATGCCTTAACCTCGACAAGCATTTTCAGCCCTTAGTTGTACCTGACCTTTAATTCCATATTTTCCACAATTTACTCTAGCGCACTCTCTGCTAGACTATAAGTTGGAACCAAAAAGTTTTGCACTCTCCCAATGTACGCCCGGTGTTCGACCCTTGTTTGGCCCAGATTATTTCAAAACGTCCGCTGATTCACCCTTATTCGACCGCTGTTCGTTCTTAGAAAAAAAGTGTTATTCTTACGATGGTAGATATGTATGATTATAGTGCAGTTTAACCCTAGATCTGCCACTTTTTGACCGAACAGTTCTGTAAACGCCTGTTCTAAGATCGCTGTTCGACTTAGGATTACTTAAATATGTTTGATCCTTGTTCAGCAGTTGTATGGCTGCTGTTCGAAACTTGTTCATCCACTGTTCGGCCTAAGTTGAAAAAAAATTTTAATCGAGTAAACTTACATACCTGTAGACTGTTTTATTTAATTAAATGATGTTAAATAATAGTTTTACTGCAAAAGTTAAATTATTTAAGCCAAGTCATATCGAACAACGGATTTAATGAAGAGTTATTAAAAATTTTCACAGGACACCATCGGATTACTGTAGTTTTTAATATATTCTACTGGTTTTCACAGCTAACGAAAATAATTTTGAAAGTGAATAACCCTCATAAAATGTCTGTATTTCAAAAACAAAAATCCTTTTACGGACTCACACAGTCTTACTTATCAGAACAGAATTTAACCGAACACACTGCAACAAAATTAGCTCTTGGTTTAAATTTTGTGTTTACCTTCGCTTTTTATACTTATTTCTTCCTAAAATAGATTCATTACTATATTTTTTAATTTTGTGTTAATTTACATCCTTTCGGTTTTTTTTTATGAGTATTTTTTTATATTTTGAAAGCGATAAAAAAAACGCTTGACACGTACTAGCAATTCTTTCCCTCACGCACTGTTTTCCCCATATCCTCATCCTTTTATCATCGTCATAATTATAAATTACAGCAATGGGCAGTCCATACTATAGAGACATGGATGAGCCAACTAGTCCTGCAGGTGCAGGGCACCATCGAAGTCGCAGTGCCAGCAGACCTCCAATGTCACATGCCATGGATTATCCAAGTAATTACTTTCATCAGCAACATTAGTTCCTACATGCATAATGACTAAATTCATAGCTTATGTCAAATAATTAATTTTTTTTATCAACTTAGGAACGCGTTATCAGTCACTTGACAGAGGCGGATTGGTTGATCCACATGATCGCGAATTCATACCAATACGCGAACCACGAGACCGTTCACGCGATCGATCACTTGAAAGAGGGCTTTACCTAGAAGACGAGCTTTATGGCCGTTCAGCGCGTCAAAGTCCAAATACTTTAGGTATCTTGTCATGAAAGGGCATTTGAAAAGTCAAACTTACAATAATACATATAACCGTTCATTTCTAAAGGCTATAACACTGGAATGCCCCCAACAGATCGCGCATATCTTGGAGATCTTCAACATCAAAACACAGACTTACAACGTGAACTCGGAACATTGAAACGGGAGCTTGAGTTGACCAATCAAAAACTAGGTAGTTCCATGCACAGCATTAAGACTTTTTGGTCGCCAGAACTTAAGAAGGAACGAGCTTTACGCAAGGAAGAAAGCGCCAAGTACAGCTTGATAAACGATCAACTCAAGTTGTTAAGCAATGAGAATCAGGTAGAATTTAGACAAACAGGACATTTTAACATAACATTTATTAATACGAAACAATCATAGAAACAAGCTATGTTGGTGCGGCAGCTTGAGGAAGAGTTGCGAATGCGCATGCGTCAACCAAATATTGAAATGCAACAACAAATGGAGGCAATTTATGCTGAGAACGATCATTTACAACGTGAAATCAGTATTCTACGCGAGACCATAAAGGATCTCGAATGTCGCGTGGAGACACAAAAACAAACGTTGATTGCTCGTGATGAGAGCATTAAGAAGTTGTTGGAAATGCTGCAAACCAAGGGCATGGGTAAGTTCAAGACAATATTTTTAATTTTTTTTTTACAGTAAAATTTCTAGAAATTCTTTGAAAAAGTATTTTAAGTAAAAGTATAATGATAAGTTTAATTCAAAATTTCAAAGACAATGCTTTTAAAACATAGCACTGCGCGGCAAGAAAATCTGTATTTAATAATTTCAACTTTTTCGCTTAATTTAAATATGAGAAATCTCTTGGTATTTTTTACAATTTTATTTTAATTAGTCCAGATATGCACTCATTTTCATGTTGAGAACTCTTGAACCGTTAGGATTTTTATTTTGGTTTCTTCAGCAAAGTTCTTTCTATTAGTCTTGCCAACAACTTTGTTAAACAAATATAGAACGAAAAATCATTTGAAATTGTATTTAAACCTTTAATAAGCGACATATGTCTTGCCCGCTTTCAACGCTTCAAAGCAAAAAATGTTACTCATACGCAATGTTGTTCGAATTTTTTTCGTTTAACTTTTTGTAAGAATCACTCGATAAGACCCACTGGAAGCTATTTCTTCATATTCATTTATTCAGCAAAGTTGTAGGCCAGAATTAAAGAAAGAACTTTGCTGAAGAAACCAAAATGAAATCCTAATGGTTCAAGAGTTATCAACATGAAAATGAGTGCATATCTTGAGTAATTTTTGATATATCTTAAAAAAGAAAATTTTGTTCTAAAATGTTCGGTAGAGTGTGGTAAAACAAATGTCACCACGAGCTTTCTTACACCAAAATTAAGTGAAAAATCATTAAATTATCAAATACAGAGAACAAAGATACAAAAAAGCGCACAGTGTTATCAGAAACCCCACTTTATTGACCCTAAAAACGGATTCATTTGACCTACTCTTCAACATTAACTTTTTTATGCGCTTACAATACAAAGCTATTGTAAGTTAAGAGCCTTTATCAGCTAAAATCAATTACTTATGAACAAAATCCTTCATTCATTGTGATCGCAATGTATTATTGACAAAAACATTTTTTTTTAAACTTTTTTGATTTATTGCTTCTTGTACAATTCCAAAAACAATAAAGGCAAAGAGGAAGAACGTCAGATGTTTCAACAGATGCAGGCCATGGCGCAGAAACAGGTACTTATAAAAAATTTATTTAAAACATCTCAATTATAACTTAAAATAGTACACACATAAAGTTAGATGATTTCATTAAAAAATGCAAAACTTGCAGGTTTTTGTGAGTTTGTAATACAAAATTAGTGTAGCAATATGCTAATTTTTATAAAATTTTGTTTAACCAATTCAAAAAGAAATTTTTTTTTTACAAAAAGAAACAAAACAAAGCACAATAACGCTGTAAATTGTTGTTTCTTTACCAACCTTTCTTGTTTCTTATTAGAATATTTACTTTCTTTTTATTACGTGCATTACACAGATATTCTTATGAATTAAACTAAGTAGCGGAGCTTTTGCAAAATAGCGTATCTTTCAGTACTCTAGCTTTGATTTCGTTAAAAAGTTTTAATTTTCTTTTAGCTTAAAAAATGTTCGCTTGTTTTATCTAAACTTCGTCGTATCTACAATCCCTGAAAAATCTTCTTACTAAATAGTTAATATATTTACAATTATTTTCTTATGCTGTATTTATGTTGTTCTTGTTATTGCAATTGTATTCCGATATTTTTCGCCAACCTTTTCCTTACAATTTATGAGTTGTTTCTTTTTTAATTTAATTTTCATTTTACTTGTACATATGTATATCTAAAAAGAATAATGCGGAAAAATAACAACACACTCAAGAGGCAAGACTATTTAGAGCAACAAGCTTCGGAAATGGGTCAATGAATATTACATTATTGCACTCGAGGAGCTCCAACTAACAGCAAATCGCGTCTTGCCAAAAGCACTTGCCAGAAGGCAATCTATCTGGTGACACGTGGGTATCTACTACTAGATCCATGCTCCGCATCTACATTATTATCTATCATTTACATCATAGTCATTGGTGCTCGCTGCTGTTAAGTTATTTTTCATGTTTATTGAAACAAACCAAAAAAAAAATAAATAAATCCTAATGGAAAACTTTTTACACTTCATCTACAGTTGTTTAGACATACTGCAGAAAAAATATGCAAGGGCCTCGAAACTTTTTTAACATAAAAATGCGTTTTGTGAAAAAAGTAGACCTTCTTAGCTTTTAATCTTCATCGAAATTTTTTACCTAACTACAATAAAGTATACATTATGCAAAATCAAGGTCTTGCTAAAAGCATAAATAATATGCAATTGTGCATTGGTAGGCTTGCATGGTTGCATGTGAGCTCAGTTTCGAGTCATTTATTTATTTAATACTACACAACACTGCCTTGCTCTCTGCAACAAATGAAATTGATGACTGCAAAAAAGAGAAACAAAATAAATGAGTGCAAATTAAGAGACTTCACTAAAAGAAGCTCACAGTCAAGGCAAAGAAACATCTGCAAGGACAGTAAGTGCAATTAATCATTAGATTAAAAGCATTTAAACGAGGAAGCAAATTTTAATCGAACATTTCGCATGTAATGAATTGAAGGAATTTTTGTTTTTTGTTGGTTGTATGATAGGGGGAGGGTGTGTTTGGCAGAAATGTTGAGGATGAAAACCAGCTCACACACTAGATCCTCTCTAGGCCTCAATTCGGAAGAGATATTAACGATTTTTCTTAAGTTTCAGTTTTTGAAGTTCAACTTCTTTAGTATCGTTGTGATTTGAAACTCGATGAAAAAAAAGCGACAGTAAAATTAGACAAACATATGCATCTATAGGATTTAGCATGTACACAAATCAATTTTAAAGACATTTTTAAACGTTGCAGTAGCTGTTAAACTGTCAGATTAACTGCAACTTGAACAAATTTATTGTATACTTATAGGTATATTTTTAAAGCTTTGAGTATATACATATAGCGTTATTACTTTGCATTATGCTACTTTCGCACAAGATGGCGCTAAGCACAAGAAACTCGATGAAACGAAAAAGCGACATTACAATATGTACCAAGCGTTGTATATATGTTTGCTTGTGTGCACAAGTTGGAAAAGCAAATGTGTAAAAACCAACTTCGACGCTAATGCGGCTGCGAGGTGGATAGCAAAATTAATTAAGTTAGGCTAGGTTAAGATGGCGGCAGTTCTTAAGACCAGCCCACTTAGACCATTATTGCTCCATTGTGATACCACAGAATGAAAAGGGAGTAATCAAGTGAAACTTTTATGTATGGTATTCTTAATGTGGCAGAAGCTGTAGAAACATGTGATATTAAATCTGAAGCAAGTGTTATGGTTATGCTTTAGTCAAATCGTGTTACCAAGCGTTCCTCTCCATAAACTTTTCCTACCACCACCAACTGCAACTATTCGTCGTTAATTGACGTGTTTTAAAGTTTCTTTGATTAGAAATAAGAAAAGAAGGTTATAGCGTAGAACCATGGCCCGGCCAGAATTCGAACCCGGGACCCCTTTGCGATAGTCAAGCGCGCTACCACTAGACTATCGAGGCCGCCAGCAAAAGAATAAAATACGCTTAATATGATTCGATATTAAAACCTATTTTAATACAAAAATTGGTACTATTAATATATCTAGATAGTGAATGGTTTGAAAAAAAATATATCTTAAGTCATAACTTTTAATTCGAAAAAGATATTGGGGTCAGAGACCTGCAGCGATGAACTGCAACTGCTTTTACACTCAGTACATACTTGGTTTTTGTATGACTTCAATATCATTAATACCTAACATTGCCATATTCTAAGCCATCGAGCTCACTTACAACATCAAGCATGTTGCATTAGCCAATTGTACCAAAGTCAAACACTGTGTGATGTGTGCTTCGACTTCAGTAGAAAGTATAGATGTTTGCATAAAATAATTATGTGTATAAACCACAGCGCACGAACGGCAATCTTTATAATTATGCATTATTTTGAGTTACTGCCTCGTGTACCATTGCAGGTTGATTTCAACTTCGGCTAAGCAGTGATACAAAAGTAAGCTTACGAACGATGAAATCAGCGCGTACACTGCATTTTTACTCAAGTGTTTGTAGATTACTTCAGTATGAATAGAGTAAATAGTTTTAGGAAGTTTAAGGGGTAACTTATTTCGAAGATAATGTCACAGTTTTAAAATTTAAGATGGAGGTTAGGGTTGCCACCTAAATTTTTACCACAGTATTGCCACCTAATAATATGTATTTTTAAGAGTTTTAAACATCATTTATTAATGTTAAGGGGTCGCTGATTTTGAATCTAAAGTCAGAATTTTCAAATTCAAGATGGTGGATAGGGTTGCCACCTTAATTTTTTGTAGTTTTGTTAATTCGGGGCTGGCAAAAAAAAATGGTACACCAAAACTGGGTCGCTGAATCCGAATTCATTGTCAGAATTTCAAAATTATAAAATATTGAAATAATAGGGTTGCCACCTAATAATATGTCTTTTCAAGAGTTTTAAACGGCATTTGTCAGTGTTAAGGGGTCGCTGATTTCGAATCTAAAGTCAGAATTTTAAAATTCAAGATGGTGGATAGGGTTGCCACCTTAATTTTTTGTAGTTTTATGAATTTGGGGCTGGCAAAAAAATGGTACACCAAAAATGGGTCGCTAAATCTGAATCCATTGTCAGAATTTCAAAATTATAAAATTTTGAAATAATAGGGTTGCCACCTAATAATATGTCTTTTCAAGAGTTTTAAACGGCATTTGTCAGTGTTAAGGGGTCGCTGATTTTGAATCTAAAGTCAGAATTTTAAAATTCAAGATGGTGGATAGGGTTGCCACCTTAATTTTTTGTAGTTTTATGAATTCGGGGCTGGCAAAAAAAAAGGTACACCAAAAATGGGTCGCTGAATCCGAATCCGTTGTCAGAATTTCAAAATTATAAAATTTTGAAATAATAGGGTTGCCACCTATTAACAAAAGTTGTAGCTTTATTAAAGATCTGCATGCATACAAAATCTTATCAAAATCAGTGATTTAAGGTGTTTTATAGTAAAATGGCGTCTGATATAATTTCTTAAAAAACTAAATTTAATAAATATCTTTAAAAATTTACTAAACAAATTTTATTGCTCACTCAATTAAACTTTAGAATTTATTTTAAAAAAGAAATCAGCTCAATTGAACCATTAGCTTATGAGCTACAAGCTCTCAAAAGTCACGCAAAGTAACTGCAATGTTACTGCAATGTTACTGCAAATACTTTGTGTTCGGAGAACAAAATAAGCGCTGGTTTTTTTATGCAGGAGTTACGCTTTATGTCTTTGTTTTGTTGCTTGTAAATGACCATACTTACCATTGCATACCAGAAGTTGAAAAGACCCTGCGCTGGTTATCAAACCAACAACTCGAACATGCATTATTGTGGTCTTACGACACGCTCATACACAGTTGGCTTCAATGTTGCAAGTATGTTCAACACAACAATCGCAGCGCTTGCGTAGTGCGGTCAGACTGTCACTGTATTTGTTCACTGATTGGGGTCTTGAATATTTTGTAAAAAATATAAAAATATTTTGGAAAGAATAAGTTTTGCCATAAAAAATCATAGGGCCAAAAACTCACAAAAACTATGTAACAATTTTTGCGCAAAACTAGTAGAATATTTGCAAATTAATGCTGTTGATAACTTGTCGTTTTTTTACAACAAAAGCCACTTTTGAGTAATTTTGTGAGTAAAAAGTTAATATTTTAAACCATTGTTGAAAAAAGATACAAAATATATTCACTACTCTAACGTTACAGTTCAAATAATTTTTGTTAAGTCCATTTACGTATTTTTTTTAAAAAAAAAGATCAAATAACCAAAGCATGCGCCTCATACAAACAAGGTTTGGTATTTGATCTGAAAGGATAGGGATATATTATTTAGAGGAATTGATTGGAACCATACGTGAATTATTGATTAGGCGAAACAAACGTGAAAGACAATTTGAATTACTTTTAACTGAGTTTAGTGTTATGCCTTAACCTCAGTTAGCATTTCCAGCCCTTAGTTGTTCCTGTCCTGCAATTCTACATTTTCCACAATTTAGTTGTGGATTTTTAGTTTTTCCATAATTCTTAAAAGTACGAAAAAACAAAGAAAGTGAAAAGAACCATTCCCGAACCCGGATTCGAACCTGAGACCTCTGGGTTAATAGTCTAGCGCACTCTCCACTACACTACAAAAGCCGACTCTTAAACAGAAAACATTTGAATTATATATATATGAAAACAGCGGAGATATTTGCATCGAAATTCCAAATTTTGATTTTCAAGTCGTTTTTTTCTTATTCTTAGGTCTTATGAAAAAGTCGAAGTCCCCAAAATGTTTAGCTTTCTGAAGTTTTTACTTCTATCGTGCGTGGCACACATACTTTTTTTTCTATGGGGACCCCCAGATGGGTAACAGTTAGGAGGTAAGTGTGTTTAGAGACAATTTTAGAGGTGAAAAAATAATAGGACCAGCTCATTTCACCTCTCTAGGCGTTTATTTGGAAAAAAAAAGAAACTACTTTCCTTAAGTTTTCGTCTTTTGTTTGTTGTATGGGGACCCTAAGATGATGGCAGATAGGAGATACGTGTGTTTAGATGAAATGTTGGGGGTGAAAAAACAATTAGGGGCCAGCTCATTTCACCTCTCTAGGCGTCAATTTGGGTGCGATATAAACTATTTTTGCTAAGTTTTTTTTTTTGTATGGGGCCTCCAAGATGGGTGCCAGTTAGGAGGAAAGTTTTTTAGATAAAATATAAAAGGTTAAAAAATAGGAGCAGCTTATTTCACCTCTCAGTCACCAGGTGTCAGTTTGGAAAATATATTAACTATTTTCTTTTGGATTTTTTTTGGGACCCACAGATGGGCGATAGGCGATAAATGTGTTTAGATGAAATGTTATGGTAAAAAAATAATAGGACCAGCACATTTAACCTCTCTAGGCGTTAATTTGAAAAAGATAGGAACTACTTTTCTTAAGTTTTCGTCTTTTGTTTTTTGTATGGGGACCCTTAGATGGATAACAGTTAGGAGGTAAGTTTGTTTAGAGACAATTTTAGAGGTGAAAAAATAATAGGACCAGCTCATTGCACCTCTCTAGGCGTCAATTTGGAATCGAAATAAACTGTTTTTGTTAAATTTTTTTTTGGTTTTTTGTATGGGATTCCCCAGATGGGTGGCAGTTTGGGGGTAAGTATGTTCAGATGCAATGTTATGGGTGAAAAATAATACGACCAGCTCAATACACTTCTTTTTTTTATGGGTTCCCCCAAATGGGTGGCAGATAAAAACTTAGTGTTCTGAAATACAATGTTGAGGTGAAAAAAGAATAGGACCAGCCCATTTCACCTCTCTAGGCATCAATTTGGAAGATATAGAAACTACTTTTCTTAGATTTTGTTTTGTGCGGACCCTCAGATATTGGCAGGTAGGAGACAAGTGTGTTTAGATGAAATGTTAGGTGTGAAAAAATAATTAGGAGCCAGCTCAGTTCCTTTCTCTGGGCGTTAATTTGAAAGAAATAGAAACTATTTTCTTACTTTTTCGTCTTTTGTTTTTTGTATGTGAACCCTCAGCTGGTGGCAGATAGTTTGTAGAAGTAAGTGTGTTTAGATGAAATGTTTGGGTTGAAAAAATAATAAGACCATCCCAATATACTTCTTTAGTAGTCAATTTGGAAGAGATAAAAACTATTTTCTTTAAGTTTTTGTTTTTTATCGTATGGATCCCCAGAAGAGTGATAGATTTAGGGTGGATATGCTCAGACAAAATGTTTAGAGGAAAAAAATAATAGGACCAACTGATATATTTCACCCTCCAGGGCTCCGTGTTTTTGTTCTAAACTACTTTGACATTAATTTTTTATTTAAATTTATTTAAATTATTTAAATTTAAACAGGGTGGCAAATAGAGATTGGGTGTGTTCAGAAAAAATGTTAGGGGTGAAAAAATAATAGGATCAGCTCATACATTTCACCCCTTTAGGGGTCGAAACGATAGATATATGAAATTTTTCTTTTAGTTTTTTTTTATTTGGAAACCCCCGAAGAGTGGTAGATTGAGGGTGAGTGTACTTAGAAAAAATTTTAGGGGTGAAAAAATGTTAGGGGTTCTTTTTTATGAACTATGTTTACATGTTTTCTCATTTTTTTTTAGAAGTTTGTGAGATAAGTGTAGAGTAGGCAGGGTCGATTTGTGGGGAGGCAAAAAAATGGGTCAAATTTATTAATTTTGACTTTTGTCCCGTAGGGTCAAATTTTTTAAACCCATTTAGAGTGCCCCAATCGAGTCCAAATGTATGACCAACCCCCACTAGTTTTGGAGGGCCGATCCACCCATGCCAGTGGCACAGCCCCTGGAACCCCCTGGGTGTTCCTCATACAAACATTTAAAAAAATCACAATTTTTGGCACTTTACATGAAATAGTCAGCAAAATGGGGTCTCTACTGGCACGGGTGGATCGGCTCTCCAAAGTTAGTAGGGGTCGGTTATACATTTGGACTCGATTGGGGCACTTTAAATGGGTCAAAGAGGGATTTTTCAAAATATGACCCTACGGGACAAAAGTCAAAAGTTGGGGCATTAGAATTCGTTTTAGAGGTATAGTTACTCGGGCAAAATTTCTTATTTTGATCCCTAGAATACGATTTTCACTGAGCAATGGGCGATTTTTAAATCGACCCGCTCTAGTGTAGATATTTCGGAAAAAAATATTGGCTAGAAAATAATAGGTCCTGGTGATGATGTATTTGACCCCTCTGAGGGACACCTCGTGCTATGTTACTATTTACTTTTACTTAAGAGCTTTTTCACAATTAGGACTAGACATGCGTAACGCAGCAAAAAATGCTGCGCTGTTTCACCAACCCAAGCGCAATTTACTGTATCAGCGTAGTGCGTTAACGCAATTGCGTCACGACGTAGTTTGAAATATTTTAATCAGAGCGGACTGTTTTTAAATTGGATAGCACGTTGCGATATGTGGCCAATTTGTTGAATGCGGTGAGTTGTGTGGCTAAGTAGCAAGTTGTCTTCACTTAGTATAAATAAATTTAATCATATAAAAAATCCGGAAGCAACTTGTCTGATTTAAAACACTCATATTGATTATAAACTGATTTAAAATAACTTAAGCAATAAATTATTAATTAAAATAAAAGATTACTGAATGAACACATTCCATACTTAAAGCATGCAGGCAAACTATATTCCGCTCAAGGTTAATGTTAGCAATCAAACAGATATACATACATTAGGGCGTATCGAAAAATTAAGATCGTATTCTAAGAGGCTCAAAAGTTGCATTGAGTGGTCAAGATCTCTAAAAAAATATTTTAGAAAAAAATAAGGATTTTTTTCTCTCCAGCAGGGACAAAGTTGTTTTTTAAGAAAAACAGTAATAAAATCACGATCTCAAAATGCTTTGATTTTTGTAAGAAAAACTGCGTGTGTCTTAAAGCAAAAGTAAAAATAGACTTTACCTAACACTTTCGGTACCAAAAGTGGTACCGAAGATAATTTCCTTTATTTAGATTCTTCAAATGTTTCTAAATAACACCCTTTCCAAGAGTATCAATTTACAACACCAGGTTAAGACCAAGATTTTTTTTCCGATTTCGGTTTTTAAAAAAAATGTTCCTTCCTAGTATAAATTTTATTATTTCGTTAAAACACCTCAACAAAAATGTCATACTAAAATTTTGAGTTTCTGAGTTTGTCATTCGATGCATCTTAATTGAATTAACAATTGTTGTTAAGAAGTGTTTTAATGAAATACTAACCAAAAAGGAGATATGAACAAAATTGTTACATTTAAAATAGACAAATAGAAGAAATGAAATAGATATTTTTAGACAGGGTTTCGTTCGAAACTATTTTAAGAATCCGAATTAAAAATTATCTTCGGTACCATTTCTGGTGCCCGAGATAAAAAACCTTATATTCATTTGTTTGAAAAAGTCAAAAAATTGCATTCAAGTATACATTTCTCCAAATCAGGAAAATGCATTTGCAAAAAATATGCAAATTATTAATTTGCCAAATTCAAGGAAAACGTTAACACTCTAATCAATATCACCAAAATTTAGACAATCAGATAACAATTAAAAGTTCTGTGCTATCTCGAGAGAACATTTAGATTCGAATATCCTTCACACAAGACACTGTGGGTAAAAAGCAAGAATGGCATCGTATTTGCCAAAATAAAAGTCAAAATAAAAGTCGACTCTAATTTAGTATAAGCATTTTTGACAGTTTTTTAATATAATATGTTGTCAAAAAGCTTGCACTACATTTTGAGTCGACTTTTATTTTGACTACGTTTATGGGTCTATATTTACTTTAGCTTTAAGACCTATTTAGTTTTTCTTACAAAAATTAAAGCATTTTGAGATCGTGATTTTTTACTGTTTTTCTCAAAAAAACAATTTTTTCCTTGCGGGCGATGGAGATATCCTTATTTATTTCTAAAATTTTTTTTTTTTTGGGAGATCTTGACCACCCAATGCATATCTAAGAATCTAAGAATGTGAAATTCGAAAAAAATTGTAATTCAATTCGCCCTAACATACATATTTCTAGTACTCAAGACAAGTTCAAAGTTAGATTCAAGTTTTCTTATACTTTTAAAATCGACAGCAACTCCTTTTCCATATTAAAATAAACAAACACTGTTTGCTTCGAACATTCTATGTCTAAAGCGCCGTGCAATTTTGACTCGATGCATAAATATTTTCTCATTTTTCTTTAAGCGTGTCATTTGTATTACAGCGCTATTGGGTTATATTTTGTAAAACAAGTGAATCTGTGCAGAAACGCATTTAAGTGCTTTAACTCAATAGCGCAATGCAGCGCAGCGTTACCCATATCTAGTTTGGACATGGCTAAAAAACACATATAACATCTACCTCACACAGTAAGCGACGATGGCAGTAGGTAGGCTGCTTTTGACGCTCCAAATAGGAGAGAACAAAAAAAATTGAACGAAAATCCTTCCTACGCCAAAATCACAACGAAAACCAAAGAGAACACACCGAAAATAAACGAACGAAACTAACCCAGTGGTAAATGAACACATGACGTAACCAATTATTTTTTTAAATACAATTTCTCTGCGAAGCCTCCAAAAACTGTTTATTTTATTAGATACAAAAATGTGTACAAATAAGAACAAGTTCTTTTCCAGTGCAATGGATAACATTATATACAACTAACCAAATATGGAATAACACAAATTCTTTAATATATTTATTTGGCCATTTCCGCTAAAACACTGATGACGTCTACCTTACACAGTAAGCGGTGATGAAAAAAGGTGTGCTGGATTCGTGAGAAAGAACAAAAGAAAATTAAATAAAAATCCCCTCTTCATCAAGAAAGAAAAAGAACATATCAAAAAGAAAGAAACGGAAATGAAACAAACGACAGCAAATGATGCCACAAATTATTTTTATCAAATAATAATTTCTAAAATTTACTAAGCATATTTATTAACTCTTTTGCTAGCATATCAGAATAAAGGATTAATAAATCCATAGTTATTTTATTTCAATAAAACTATGTTCTGGTTAATTAATCATTTTCACAAATACTTTTCACTGCAAAAGTTCCTGTTAGAAAACACGATGTAGAACACAGAAAAATGATGCTTTCTTATATTGATCACAGGAGCTACCACATGAAATTTCAACTTTGTATATTTCACAGCATTTTTTTTAGTCGAGATATGAGTTGGGTATAAAATACCCAACCGTCGTTATTGTGTTCTAAATGGATACAAATTCCTTCTGCAATGACAGTACAGTTTTATATCAGGAATTTTCTATCAATAGCAGGTATAGTTAATTTGCTAAGAGAACTTTTACATTTTTTTAAAAAAAATAATAATAATTTGTAAAAATAAAATTTTCTACAAATGATAATAACAAAAATTTTCTAATTTTCAAACTTAATCACTTTTAAATTTGAAAATGCAGTAGTTAATGTAAAACTTTTTTGAAACACTCCAAAAACAATTTACAGCTCTAGTTTTCTTAAAACAATAAACAAAAAATTAAACACTTAGCTGTTACCAATCCAGAGATATGATCAATTCAGCAGAAGCCACCTTTACCCAAGTTCGTGGGTAAAAAAATACCCAACCGTGGTTAAAGGGTTAGCAATAAAAATAAATTTTCGCTCTTAACAACACAAATCAGATTTTTTTCACATCCCGCTTACAGTTCTGCATTACAATGTCATCACTGACAAATTTTTACAAGTGGAAAATGACGCCACAAACTGTTTTCACAAGAATTGGTAGCATTTTAGAATGCATGATACAAAAAATTTAGTTTTTTCATATACAAGAATTTTTTCTGGTAAAACTTTCTTTAAAAAATCACGATGTAGCTACACAGACAAATAAAATCGAACTATTGCCTTAATAATAAAAATAAACTATCGAAATTAACAATAGAAGCCAGATTTTGTCGCATCCTGCTTACAGTTCTGCATTATTTTGGCATCACTGAAAATATTTTACAAGCGGAAAATTAATGCTCTGTTTGCAATGCAGTAAATCCTAGTGTGAAGGAAGAAATGAGTACCCTAACGCAGAGCTCTACTAACACAAATTTTAAAAACATTCATTAAAAAAATACCGCCTCTACTTCTTTAGAACAATGCTGTACCTGGAGGCAATTGACATTTTTTGAGAGACTCACATTTAAAAAGGTGCTTACATGGCAACTTACAATCTAGCAGATATAAGAAAAACGTTGTTCCTGAAAATTATTTACTATTAAAATAACTGACACAAATTTAGCCTAAATATTCCTAAAGCCCTATCAAAGTCAAAGAGCAATTGTTTTTTTAAGATTTCTTAAAATTCATTCACTCTAATTTAATGGATCTTTGAGTGAAAAAATATGTTCTTGGAAGCATTCCTGTGCACAGTCTTTTTCGATTGGTAAGAACTTAATTTTTTTTCTTGTATTTATCAAAATTCTGTGAAATTATTTCCCGACTTTGCATGATTAAAACCTAAGTGGTTCTCACTCCTCAGCTTCTACTTAATTTTAAAGTAAAATGTATTCATATGAAACACATTTTGTGAAAAATGTGCATATACTTAAAGCTTACTCACCACAAATGCAAAATAAATACCAAACTTCTAAATACACATACTTACTTGGCAATATGCCTTGTTATTTTTCTGCACATATAATTTTTTTCGAGTGTAGTGTGAGGGTTTGGTTAGTTACTGCTTTTGTTGGCATAGATATTTTTTGGTTTTTCTTACATGTGCCAATAACAACTTAAAATTTGTATACATTGTTGTTGCGTAGCAAGAGAAGATGGACGCCATTGTCTGTACATTTTATTCTACTGCCGTTGCATTCATGTAAAATCCAATACAAGAATTTCTTAAATTACTTTCGGGCGGCGCTATGAGACTCTGTGGCAGGGAGTTATCCTCAATTCCTGTTGTCTGTCATTATTTAAGTGCGATAGAGCATTGCGAATTGGCGACGTTTAAATGCAATGAATCGTTGCAGTGACCAAAGAGCGCAATTTAAATCGCATTGTACATGAACAAAGTATTTGAATTATTTATGTACTAAATGAACGAACACTTAATGCTAGTTGCGTATACGTCATGGTGACCCACATTTAACGAGGTTTTCAGTAGACAACAGTAGACAAGAGCTATTACACTAATCGAAAATTTTTAACCTTTTCCACAAAACAACAGACTTCGATGCACGGATTCTGATAGAGGAAGACACATGAAAAATTATACGAGTATGGGCGTTTTCAAGGCTTACGTTTGAGTAATTTTTTTAAATAGGTTTTAAATTTGCTCTTAATTTGGCTATTTTTTAACATTAAATATATGCCTTTGCCATAGTTGTATTTTCTTAGATCTTTAGTAAAATTCTATGAGAAATATTTTTAAAGATTATATTAGCCCACTAGCGTTTTTCATAGGTTTCACTCTTTTCGAATAAGGGTCAAAAAGGTACCCTTGAACGTAGTCGTAGAGGGTTATGATATTCTGTGCAAATAGTTCTTGAAATTTTTCATTACAATAATGTCTAAGGCCGACTTTTGTCAGAAAAATAGTACCTTAAAACACAATTATTTGTTTTTAATTTTTCGATAGCTTATGATGTGTAGAATACGTTCCCAAAGCTGTTTGGCCGATAGCGATTGGATAAAAAAGTTATCGCATACGAAAGGAACCCATATTTTTATAAACGCACTTTAAAAAATTTTCTGAAAAATCATGTTTTGCAAACTGGCTTTCACGATATCTCAACAACTGCTCAATAGATTGATTTGGATTTTTTTTATTTTAAAGTAGATATAATTTATTGGATGCTAAACCTTAATTCAGATAAAGGGTTCGCCAAATAACTTTTTTTTTTTTAAATCCTATAAAAAAAACTACTGAATATTTTCTCAAATTTCTTTTTTTATTTGAAAGTACAATCCTTCCGGTTATTAATGGAAAATAATTTCATTCAAATGGCTGCTTCGGCTGGCCATGCAGTAGCCTACACGATCGGTCCAATTTTTAAGCACATTATCGATTGTGTGCAGCTGTATTTCACCAATGGCTTCACGAATATTGTCCTTTAAAGCGTCAATTGTCTCTGGCTTGTCGGCGTAACACTTATCTTTGAGGGCACTCCACAAATAATAGTCCAACGGTGTCAAATCGCAGCTCCAAGGTGGCCAAAGTACATCAGCTCAGCAGCTGATAATGCGATCTTCAAAAACAGGGCGCAAAACATCGAGTGTAGCTTCGGCTGTGTGGCACGTAGCGCCGTCCTGTTGAAACCAAATGTTGCCAATATTCTCCTCTTCAATTTTTGGGAACAAAAATTCGTTCAACATGGTCCGATAACGATCGTCATTGACTGTAGCGGCCACTCCTTGCTCATTTTCGAAGAAAAATGGCCCAGGCATAATTGGGCCAAAATCCGCACCAAACAGTGACTCGTTTTGGGTGCAGCGGCTTTTCAATGTATGCGTGCGGGTTTTCTGTGCCCCAAATGCGACAATTTTGCTTGTTTACATACCCGCCAAGATCAAAATGAGCTTCATCTGAAAAGATGATTTTTTTGGTAAAATCGGCATCTCCTGTAAGTCGATCGCAGGCCCACTTAGCGAAGCGAAAACGCATTGGATGGTCAGTTGGCTTCAACTCCTGAACCAATTTGGCTTTGTATGGCGTCATACCAAGGTTTTTATGCAAAATTCGTCTCAATGATATCTCCGAAATGTTCAATTGTTGAGAACGATGGTGAATTGATGTTGATGGCGCTTCACGCACACTTTCTGCCACAGCAGCAATGTCCTCGATTGAACGCACTGCTTTTGGCTTTTTACGCTTTGGTTTATCGATGAGGATGCCAGTTTCTTTCACTTTTTTCACAAGATAACGAACATACGGAGCTGACGTTGCTTCTCTTCTTTCAAAATCCGTACGCAATTTTCGCACACATTCTGCAACATTACCATGATTTTCAAAGTAATGTCGCAATATTTTCCAGCGTTGTTCAAGCGTATAAACAACCATATTCGTTTAGCGGAAGGCTAAAACTAATTATCTATCAAATCAGACATGAGCTAACTGTTACCATTCACGAAATAAGCACTAGTTGAAGAAAAACGTTAGATGGCGGACCCTGTATATTGGCATGTTGTTTTTTTAGAGCATTTTAAAGATCGAAAAATGTGAAAAGAAGCACTAGTAAGACTTCACATGTCTGCCATTTTTGTCATTTTCAACTTATTTTCTTACTTTGTTGGCGCTACAACCGTATGTCGGTCTTGGCCTCATCTAAGAATTTGCGCCAGCCATTTCTGTATTTCGCTTGCTTGCGCCAGTTGGATATGCCAAGCTTCGCCAGGTTGTTCTCTACTTGGTCTTTCCAACGAAGATGCGGTTGTCCTCTTCTGCGTTGACCGCCGCTGGATACCGAATCGAATGTTTTCTTCACTGGAGCATCGTCTTTCATGCACTGAACATGATCAAGCCAGCGAAGCCACTCGATTTTAATGCCCTTGACCATGTCGATGTCAGCGTACAGCATACAGTTCATCATTCCACCGTATTCGGTACTCGCTATTGACGCAGATTGGTTCGTAGATCTTACGAAGAATCTTTCTCTCGAATGCTCCTAAAGTCTTTTCATCTAAACTGCTCAGCGTCCAGGTTTGTGATGCATAAAGTAGGACGGGCATGATGAGCGATTTATAGAGCGTGATTTTCGTTCGTCGAGAGAGGGCTCTGCCTCTCAATTGCCTACTGAGCCCAAAGTAACACCTGTTGGCAAGAGTTATTCTTCGTTTGATCTCAATGCTGATGTCGTTGGTTGAATTAATGCTGGATCCCAGATAGACGAAGCTCTTCACAACCTTGAAAGAAATTACGAACTGTAACGTGGGTTCCAAGACGCTGGAACTGTTTGATTGTTGACACCAAGTATTTCGTCTTATCTGCATTCACTGCCAGACCCATTCGACTTGACTCTCTTTCTAATCTGGAAAATGCTGCACTGACTTCGCGCGTATTATGGCCAATGATATCGATGTTATCAGCATACGCAAGCAGCATAACACTCTTGTAGAATATTGTGCCACTACGTCTCAGATCAGCAGCTCGGATGATTTTTTCCATCATTAGGTTGAAAAAGTCGCACGATAAGGAATCACCTTGTCTGAAACCTCGTTTGGTAACAAATGGTAAGGAAAGGTCCTTCCCGATTTCAACTGCGCTGCTAGTGCTGCTCAGTGTCATACTGCAAAGTCATATTAGTTTTGCAGTAACGCCAAATTCAGACATGGTAGAGTACAGGTGGTTTCTTATTGGGCTTTCGAAGACGGCTTTGTAGTCGACAAAAAGATGGTGGGTGTCGACTTGTTTAAATCTGTAAAAATCGTAAAAATCTGTTCGTAAAAATCTGTTCGATGGTATACTTTCCAGGTCTAAAGCCACACTCATAAGGTCCAATCAGTTAGTTTATAATGGGTTTCAGTCTTTCACATAAAACGCTCGACAGGACCTTATTTGCGATATTAAGAAGGCTTATCAGACGGTAATTGGCACAAATAGAGGGATCGCCTTTCTTGTGGATTAGGCAGAGAACACTGAGATTCCAATCGTTCAAAATGCATTCTTCCGACTTTATTCTGCATAAAAACTCATTAATGCGTAATTTTCAACTATTTGTTGACACTATTGGTTCAAGCTCCAGTAAATATAATGTAATTTGTAAAATTATATGGCTTTTTATAGCAGATGACTTGAACGTTATGTGCGATGGAGGCCGTATTTTTCCAACATGACGTTTGATGGCGTATTGACACTTTGCATTACATTTATATGCACAAAAAAAATATTTTCCTACACTTTAAGAATCAATAAATTACTGTCAAAAAACTCAATGTGTTCATTAAATTGCTTCTAAGGAAAAAGAAATCAAGAACATCACCGTGTTTTTTGACCTCTAGATGAGAACCTGTCCTTTAAGTAAAATGCATATCACCTGCAGAAATGTTCACATTGCATCATCGGAAAAAATTTTCATTGGATAATTTTAGGAAGCTCAAACATTAAGTTTACTGGTTTTCTCCAAAGATATACGCTGTTCATAAATCTTGTACAAAGAGACATTTTGTGAAATTTTCCAATAAACATTTTCACAGAATATCTACATCTCTTGTAAAACTATATTTAAGGATGCTTTTTTTAACATATTTTTTAAAAGGCTCAAAAAAGGCCTATAAAAATGTTCGCAAGAGTGTTAAAATATTATACAGAAACATATTTCTTATAAAATTTCACTGGATTGTGAGCACAATAACTACGTCAGTGGCATATATTTACTACTTTTTACCCTTTTTACTAAATTAAGGGTAAATTTCAAACCTATATTCAAAATTACTCACACATAAACTTTTAAAATGCTGATATACATATAACTTTTTTTGTCTACTGTGCAAAAATCCTTTCATCGATGTCTGTAATTATTTTAATTGTTCGACTGTGTTATTTGAAAGCTAAATGTTAACAAGAAAGCATTAACATTAAATTGTTGCCTATTTTGTATTTTTTATGTAGTTGGCTCAATACAACAACATGCTTAAAGCTCTTTTAGATAATGCCTTAACAACATATACAACAAACAAACAAAAACAAAAAAAAAAACAAAAAACAAAAAATTTGAATATCAAACAAGTCAAACACTCAGATAAATTAAAATTTGACATGTTCCATTTTAGCTTAATTTGGAACAAGAAATTAAGAAATTTGCACAGGAGGAAAAGGGGGTAAGTTCAAAATTATCAAAGTGCTACATTAAAAAGCCATCATTATTATAAACTGCGAATTCGACATTATTAGAAGCTATTAAGCAATGTATGCTACAAAGATTAAAACAGTAAAGTATGATCATAGTGGATTAAGTTTTATAAGCTTTAATCATAATAAGACATTGTTTCATATGATATAGCAAATATTTGACATAACGCTTGATATCATTGGTTCATACACAAACTCATATGTTTTTCAGACAAAAACTTTTTATTTGTGTTGCTTGAGTTGTTTCCAAATTTACTGGTGTCGCAATGCAAAATTAGCAATAAGGAATAAGCACTTGGCAACAAGGCATTGAATTAGTTGAGTGTATTCATCAATCACTAAGATAAATCTCAAAAGAATGAAAAGGAAAAAGCATTGATAAGTTTCTGTATCAAGTGTGCGACGAAACGTAAATAGAGTTTAACCAGTAGATGACCGGACAATAGAGTGATAACAAAATTCTTTTCAAAAGATGTTTTTTATTATTATTTATATATTATTACACAAACAAAAAAATTGTGGTACCATTTTAACTATGTTAACGTCAGCATATCTATGTATATATTATTACGCAAATAAAAAAATTTTGGTACCATTTTAGCTGTGTTAACGTCAGCATATTCACATAAATCTTTCATCGTTAAAAAGGTATTTTCGAATACATTTGCAGAATATAACTTTTATTCGAGTAAGTTGTCATTAAAATGGGTAAAACTGAGCAAATACAAAAACGTTTTTTCCCAATGGGGCAGTGCAAACCAATATCAACACAGCTCTGTTGAACCAGGGTTGATTAATATGTATAGAAAAGAAAATACATTCTTGATCAGCATCACCTCCTGAGTCGATTTCGGTAGGTCAATCTGTCGACACGATTACAACCGCAATTTTAAAGCTATCGTATTGAAATTTGATATAGTGTTTATATTAAAAAAAACAAAGATCAAGTTTAAGAATGAGAAAAATCGGATGAAAACCACGCCTTTTTTATCAAACAATAAAATTTCTAAAAAAGTCTCAAAAAATTTTGCAGTTACTTGGTATTGTGCACATAAGCTTTGAAGTAAAATATTCACCATATATTTCAAATTTATAAAAATCGAATAAAAACAACGCCTACCTCCCATACAACGTTATTTTATCAAATCTTTAAAATATCTAAAAATGACACAAAAATTAATTAAAAATTTGCAAATAAATTTAGCCCGCATAAATTCACCTTATAATTGAAATTTTTAAAATCGAAAAAAAACAACTCAACAACCTCTCATACAAAGTGACTTTAACAAAATGGCAAAATCTCTGAAAATGCTACAAAAACTAATGTAATGACTTGAAATTTTGCATATGAACTTTGGTCTCAACTATTTAGCATATATTTCAAATTTGTCAAAATAGTATAAAAACCACACCTAAATCCTAAACAAAGTAGCTATATGAAAACGGTTAAGTCTCTAAAAATTCTGCAAAAATAAATTTAATAAATTAAAATTATGGTCATATGCTAAGAATATTAAAATTCACTTTGAGTTTGGAATTTGGCAAAATTGATAAAAACTCGACCAATCTTCCATACAAAGTGACATCATCACAGTAGAATAACTTTCATAAACTCTACACAAATGTGTGTATTAACAGCATATTTAACACATAATTTTCCATATCTTTATCATGTTCTACATTTGAGTTTTCGCAAAATTGGTTGAACACCACAACTGTAATATATACGAGGTGACGTTATCAAACTTTAAAAAGAAATAAGATCAATAAAATCTATAAAAAATCATATAAGGTTTAGGTCTTTTCATAATTAAAATTAAATTTCTATAAACGTTCGAATTTTTTTCGTTACCTTAATATAGAAAGGCCACTAACATTTTTTTACACCAGGTTCTTCGCAAATGTCTTTTAACAAAAATGTAAATGCTAGTCGGGGCCTCTCTATTACGAAAGAAATTAATGGGAAAATTTTTCATGCAAGCAATTCTGATATCAATATTGTGGCATTTAGTTCACTAGATTTTAAAAAATATTTTGCTAAAATTAAATGAAGCAAATTATTGCAATCTGCAGTCTGTTTCTTTAATTGGTTTTTATTACACTTTGAAAGTAAAAAACTCTTTTAGCATTTGCTGTCGAATGAGAAATTTAAAAAATTCTTTGAGCAATTTTATTGTATTTTACAGAGTACCAAAATTTGGAACTAGAAAATGTTTTAATTCTTTTAAATCGTTTGCTTACTTAGAGTTAATAAAATGTACCGAAAACGCTTTGGTGGTAGGAAAGTAGGAAACATATAAAAATGTACCAAAAAAGTACCGAAAATATCAACCCTGTGTTGAACATCGTTGCTGTAGCATGCACGAAAGAGAAGAGAGTGACTCAGAACCAGGGTTGCCGTTTTGGTAAAATACTACCATTTTTGGTAGAAAATTTATGACTTGGTAAAATGGTAAATTCTTCATCGTTTTGGTAAATTTTTTTTGTACAAGCAAATTTTTTAAAGAGTTCAAGATTATGAATAAGTAATTATGTGCTTATGGCATTCCATTCAATATTTGGCACCAATTTTTTTTCATTATAGTTTTTTTATGGTTGACTAGCTGATATACCCGGTGTTACTCGAGAGTCATTTATATAAAAATTTTAATATACACTCTTCGATTAAATGTTTTTGTAAATTTTGGAATTTTGTAAGAACGTGTTAAATTTAAGTTTGAGACCACTATAAAAATATTAGTTAAAAAATTTACCAAGCTTTTTTAACGAAGAAATAATTTTATCACTGTTTTTTCACAATCAAAAACTGTTTTGTAGTTCTAAACTGAATTTACTGGCTACTGGTACGCATGTTACTTGCACTTCGCTAATGAAAATCACATTTATAAAAATCTTCCTAAAATTTTTTAGTACTTTTTCCAGTTGGAAAATAACAATTGGATTGTCTCTAAATAAAAAATTAATATAAATTGAGTGAAAAGTATATATTTTTTAGCCATAACCTTTGATTGGAAGGAGATATTGGGTTAATTTTTTCACATAAATTATTTTTGAGACTTGACTTTTTTGTAAAAAATATAAAAACAACATTTTGGAAAAAATAAATTTCGCGAAAAAAATCAAAGGGGGTATACCCTTGTTGTTTTGATGACAAAAACAGTAAAATAATTTTTGCGCTTAGCTGGAAGAATTTTTGCAAATAAATGCTATGTCATATGAAAGGTAGCCAGAGGTGCAATTTTTAATTGATTTCATTTTTACAACAACAACAATTTTTGAGTCATTTTTTGAATAAAAAGTCAATATTTTGGACCTTTTTTGACATAATCATAAAACATATATACACTGACTTAACGGTACAGTTCAACCTATTTTTGTGAAGTGATTTTATTGAACTTTTGAACAAAAAAATTTTGAATGAAATATATTAATGGACAGCGGAGATATTTGCATCGAAAGACCAAACTTTGATTTTAATGTCGTTTTTTTCTCATTCTTAGGTAACGATGTTTTATGAAAAAGTCGTTGTACTGAAAATTTCTCCAGTTTTGAAGATATGTGAGTGTTTTTGACGTCAAAATAACAAAAAATTTTAAAATTAAATACACAGAAATATCCGATACTAAAAAGTTTTATAATAACAAAATTACCGTTAGTTGATAAATTTCAGAGGGGGCGTGGCAAAAACTAAGTATGTCACATTTTAAGTTGGGATAAACTTAATATGTGTACCTAGTTTGAGAGAAATCCGTTGAGCCGTTTAGATTTGTATAAAGGCCAAACAAACAAACAAACAAACAGAAAATGAGTTTTATTACTATAGATTAGTCAAAAATATTTGAACTCATTTTTTATTTCAATATAAAGGAATTTGAGAGTTTTTGTTTTTATTTTACGTTTGTTAAAAAGGATATTTTTTTCAATTGCTTATACTGCAATAACTGACGCAGATAGTAAAATTTGTCCAAAACAAGAAATGTGCTCCTTTTTTCTTAGTTTTGATGTGAAGACAATAGCTTAAGACTTGAAGTAATATTTTTAGTCTTTAATCATATTATTTTTTATTGCGAAAATTAGAGATTTTCAACAAACTGGATTTATTTTAATGTGTACCCAATTTTTTTTTTTTTTTTTTTTTTTTTTTTTTTGTTAATAATGATAATCAAAATATTTGTCTTTTTATTGGTATGATTTCAGAGAATAGCATACTTACGTAGCAAACGTAAAATAAAAATTTTTTTATGAAAATCACGCGAAGTTTCTATATATTAAGCTAAATTAAGTCTAAATTATTAAGAAAGTCTAAAATTAAATTAAGAAACTAAGTTTATTTTTAAGTTAATAGTTAATTAAATAGGTAGTAGCATTAAATTGCTTTCAAAACCCATAGTTAGTTTTGTATACAAATACAAAAATAGCAAATTTTCAATCCCATTGCTTAAACTTTGGGCCCCTATAACTTTTAATTTTTTCAGGTAATTTTTTCAGATTTGAAATTAGAAGTCCTTATTACATATATATGCTTCACAAGTTAAACAAATTTTTAGCTAATAGTAAATTATTCCAAAAAAATAAAAATTGACCTTAAGATTTTTGCAGAAACGACATCAAAAACCTATCAATTTCAACTCCAAGTACTATATTGTCAAAATCGGAAATTTCTATATTACCAATGATCTCAAATTTTTTTAGTGAATAGACGGTGAAACTGAAAATGTTATCACTCAATGGAAGCTTCTAAGGCCTTCTAACCTTGAAATTAGCATTTATTTTGATGTAATAGATTTTTGTAATAAAGTTTGAAATTAAAAAAATTACATAGGATAAAGATTAAGGATTTAACAGATTTTGTTTTTAATTTGGTGTCGCTGCTTCACAGCTCGGCTGCATCAGAAAGAAAGTTTTCTGAATTTGCATTTATTAACACGAAGCCTCGAAACAAGTTACATTTTGGAACCATTTATTGCATAATGCTATCCAAAGATCTTTGCGAAGTACAAAATAAAACTCATTATGCGTGGTTGAAAAAGAAACGATTTTTGGATTAAAATTCTTTTTTAATTAATTTATTTTAACTTTATAATTTATAATATTCAATAAGTTCCTATCTATTTTTTAATACATGGAGTCAAATACTTTTAAACTATTTTTAAAAAAAATTGAATTTATAAATTTTTGTTCGGTTTGAATGGCAAAGTCATATATTTAAACTTGATACTTCCCTATAGTGAACTCCTATACAATGAAGTTCTCCCTACTTTGAATTGATTCAAAAACACATCTTTTTTGTTCTACCTTTAAGTGCATTTAGATCACCTTCTAATGATTTCCAATACAGTGAAACTTTCTCTACAATGAACAAATTTTGCAGCTGCAAATTGAACTTTCGTGCATTTTTGTCCCCATGTAATGAATTTTTTTCAATGGACACGTATTTTCCCTCTCCACCCCTGTACTTCAACTTGCTATATCTTCGTTAAAAATAATTTTTAACTTTTTTGTAAATTCTTAAGACATGAAAAAATAAGTGATAAAAAATTAACACTTAAAATATTATGTAATTTACAGCTCCGCTAAAACAAAATATACAAAATTTGTTGATATTTCGTTTGATAATCTCAAAATTTTAGCTCTGCTGTAGCACACGACACGAAAGTGGTTGATATATAGATGGAAAAGCTGATATTTTTTCTAAAATACAGAATATTATTTTTTATTTTATGGTGAGTAGTTTAGATTCTAGATCAATAATACTAAACACGTACCAAAACCGTAAAACACCCTGTATCTTGAAAGTTTTACAATGTGGGAGGAAACTCCATAAAGTTTAATACTCGCCTTATCAAGAGAAACCACCACCCGAGGGAATTAACGCTATATCTGTTGCACCTTGTATGTAATTCATGCAGTTTTAAATATAAAAATACAGGTGTCCCTATTTATTTTCACATGACTGTATATGCCTTTAAAGTTTGGCAATTTCTTCAGTTGTTGTATTTGTTAACATTTTTGAAAAATTTGTTTTTACTCAAACAGCTGCTATTCATGGTTAGATTTAAAAATGGATCCATCTTCTTCTTTTTCTTCTTTTTTCTGCTGGAACTTCGTTTGCAAACAAGAAAAATAATGTAATGATTGAGTTTTTTAACATTTTAATCTTTAAGTTGTGATAAAGGCATATGTTGAACTTTCAAATAATTACATGCATGCTCTTATTTTATTACATATCGTCAAACAATGTTTGACAATTTTCACACTTGTTGTATTTGTCAGTGGCTTTTTATTTTCACCACTGCGGCATTTTATATTCAGAGTTGTCAACTATGGCTGTGTGTCAATCAGTCGTGGTAGGATAGAAAATATCAAGTTGAATAAAATTTGTGTGTGTTGAAATAAATTTGTCTTTTTTGCTGTGTCAAATGGACGATGAAATTTTGACAGTTACAAATTTTGACATTTCGGTCGTGTTTTAGCGCAAATATTTTATTTTATTTGCATTTTATCAATTTGCGACATATTTAATTCGAGAGCTTGTACTTGCAACATATTTCGTAAACTTGTAATATTGTAAACTTAAAAACTTAAAAAATAACAAATTTATGAAAAAAATGAACGAAAGTACTCGAGTTTGTGTCTGCCTGTGTGTGGGCCAACGGTCTCCAACATCAGCAAGTGCAGCAAAGTTAAATTGGCTATCTTTGCTGGCGAGCGTCCTCCAAGTGCCACCACCAGCAAGTGCAGTGCAAAATTTGTTGCTAGCCAACATCCTCTAAGTGCCATCACCAGTAGCACAATCAATTGCTAAGTGCTTGCTAGCAGGCAAACAGAAAATATAGCATGCAAAGTGCTGTATATTTTACGCCGTCAATTCGGTTCATCCCCTCTAACGCTGCGCAACCGCTGGGATCTTGTAATTCTCTTTGCGTTGTTGTTGTAAATTTGCTAAGTAGTTATTGTTGTACAGTAAGCTTTAATTTTTTGTGGATGCTTATTTGTAGCTACAGTCAGCATATGACATCAAACTAATTTAGAAAACAGTTTATACATATGAATTAAAGAATATATATAATATTGGTAAATCTATTTGTTTTTAGTAAAAGTGTTACCGTATCGGAAATATTTACATATATATATATATATAGTTCATATATATGAACAATTTAGCTCATTGAGAAAATTTAAAGAATATTTATGTATATTTATATAATAACAGTTACGTATTAAACCTGCGAAATAATTAATATTTTCAGTAGTAATTGAATAACTAAAGTTTGCTTATCCTAAACATTCTATTTTTTAAAACTGTTCAGCTTTAATTTCTTATATGACCTATATATAATTTATAAGCTAAAGATATTTCTTAATTTTAGAATATTCTATATTTAATACACAACGCAATATAGATATGGTGAACATGTATATTGTGTTAGTGTCGTGATATAAATTGATATAAATAAGCTTTATTTTTTTATATTAATTCAATAATGAAATAATTTAAATAAATTACTTTAATTATATGTATTTTTGATATGGTAACACTTTTGCTCAAAAGAAATAGTTTCAGTAATATATAAAAAATTTAATAAATTGTTATAAGCTCTTAACAAAAATAATTCTAATTTCATATGCCAACTGTAGCTACACGTTTAGAATTCACAACACCTACAAAAAATTTCTGGCTAATTGCGCCAACAACAATTACCAAGGAAATCTACAAACTGCAGTATGAGCTTTCGCACATCCTACATGTCCGTCCGACCTGTCAAATCCATCCTACATGTAGCATAGTCCGAAACCCCCTATTAGCATGAAAATTCTTATATAGCAGTAAGGCGGTCCGTGGCAGGACAACGTCTTCCATTTATATTTTATGTATAGGTTTTCGCTTCGGTCGGCAGTGCTCTCACTGCTATACTTTTTTTTTTCTTATAAATAAGAAAGAAATGTAAAAGTACAAATAAATAAAGAAGAAAACACTTTTGGCACTATAGTGATATTTTTTTCTTTGCCGACAGGCAACGTGTTAAAAATACGCTAATTGCACTGTAGGAGTCAAAAAGAAACACGAAAACGCCGAATCACGTGAACTCAATTTTTTGTCGCAGAATTTAGTGGCATACTCAGTTTTTCCCAATAAGATCAAAATCTCGATACATTCGCAATTGGGATTTAGTAATTTTTAGACCCATTTTTAGATACATCATTCTTTATTGTGGAGACCAAAAATTTTGACAACCTCCGATTTTCAATTTCAGAATTAAAAGTACTAATTTGAGTAAAAAAGATTTAAATATTTTTTAAAAATAACAAATCGTAAAAATAACAGACCTGCGTATGCAAACTTTGAATAGCCTTAGCAATGCTAATTCGATTTTCACGTTTGAGGTATTTTTGAAAAGACAACAAAAAGTATTTGTTAGTAAAACATATAAAAATTTTTTTTAAGTTTTTGATATGAAGGTCAAATAAAAAAATACGGAATATCTCGAGATTTTGATCTGATCGGGAAAAACTGAGTATGTCTCCAAAATCTACGACCGAACATTAAATTTACGTGTCTCGGCATTTTTGTGTGTCTTTTCAAAAGTTGAAAATTTACCTAGTGTTATATACCTTTTAGACCGTGATGTATCGATTGTGTGGGTAACTTTTAGTCTAAATATCTTTATTGATATTTCACGAATGTTTATCAATTTTACATGTATCAATTGCGCTGGTTATTGCTTATGTTTGCCTTTCATATTGTTTATCTGTTTATTTTGTCGTTTTTTAAATTTTCACGAAATTCTTGTGACACATTTAATTTTTTTTAACGAGTCGTAGAAGTTAGTTGTTTTTTTTTTCATTTACTAAAATAACTAATAGCGCAATTAATTATTAAATAACAAAACCAAAAAAATAATTTCAAAACAAAATTTGATGCAAAAGAAAATATTTTCAGTACAAACTTGCGTTTCTTAAAAATCCTTAAAGGTTGTGCAAATTTACTCCAAAAACTTATAAAAAAATTCTCAGTAGCTTAGCGTCAGGTCTGAAATGCTTATGAAGTGTTATGATCAAAACGCTATGGGTGGCAACCTGCAAGGCTTAGAAACGTAATACACTTTTTTATCGATGATAACGTATGTAATTAACTGTAACATATCTAATAGGATGTAAGTTGTTGTTGTATATAACATTCCAGAGTGCAAACGCATATGTTAACTCTTTGAGTTACGGAAATTTCATTTTAAAAAATATCCTTGAGGTACAAGAAAAAAAAGTCAAAAATATGATACGGATGATTTACAAGCCCGGAGGCTGGTGAGGACTAATTTAATCCGCTATGCTTTGGAGCTACAACATCAAATTTGAGTGGGTTGAATTTTGTCCCAACATACCACAAAGGTTTATTTTTCAGTGGTTCAAATTTTGTCCCATGGTACTTCAAAGAGTTAAGTGTGCTCTTCTTTAACAAATCAAATTCTAGGTCACCAACTAATATACCGAAATCTAAAAAAAAACAACTAGATTTTGAAAAAATTTTAGCTATGGTGTTTTCATATAAAGTTAACGGCACGTATTTTCAAGTCAAATGTATTGTACTTATACGTTGTATTTCTAGATATCTTCGAAAATCGTTTCAGTTTTTTAATGCAAATTAGGCATTTGTCATGTTGCGCTCTATTTTCACATACAAAATGCATAAATAAATTTTAGCATATTTTTTAAAGAAATAATAATTTCTCCAGCTACAGCTTTTGTAACCTATATATCTATCTAGTGTTGTTAAACCATTCATTATATCGAACAAGAATGTCTAAGCTATAAATTATTTTTATAGCACATTTAAACTAGAAAGTATCGAGCACAATCGAGCGCCTCACAGCAAGTCGTCCTGCCAGCAGGCAGCTATGTATAGTTCGTATTGCGTTTGAAAAAAGTATAAATATTATTTATTTCCCATCAAACATTTTCTGAAACACACACACACAAACACAGATATACAATAAAGGGAGGTAGGTGGTTGTATTTTATTTGCTTTCAATTTACTCTAACATCATTAGTTTGCTTGATAGCCATTTTTGTGCCGACTTTAATGCATTCGTAGTTGTGCTCATTTGATTGCTGCTTCATTGGTATGCGTGCGTATGTTGGAATGCTTTGTTTAAGCAATTGCATAAAACATGAGATCCTTTTTAAGAATTTACGGTACTTTATTATTTTACCTTTTATAAACTTCTTTAAAATTCGCATTGTAAAAGTGCTTTAAAATTAAAAAAAATTTAAACTGATTTATTTAAATATGAGTACAGAAAATGTTTCATCTTGTAAATTGAATACTTTAAAAAAATTGTAACATTTTTTTTTTAACTGTAAATCTGCAGTCTTTGAAGATTATGATGTTTTCTTGCACATAGTTTTTGCACTCATATCTAACTGAGATATTGCTAAAATCAAGCAAACAATGTCAAATGTCAATTTTCTCATTTATTGAACAATTTTTTTTTATTTAGAAGCATAACAGAAACACTTTTAACAGAGGGTGGATTCTGAAAAACGCTACAGCGAAATCTCCACCGCTAAAGCTAAATTTATAGTTTTTAGGGATATTGCGATTCTGAAAAACTCCATCGCTTATTTTTTTTTTGCTAAAAATTTAGAGACTGAACAAGCTTTTAACGAAGAACAAAATTGAAGCTGACATATAATATATATATATATATACCAATTCAAAGCACTTTCCAAAAACTTGCTGTTTGTATTTGTCAGTTGTATTATTATTAGGGGTATTCACAGCTCAGTGCACTATTTTGTCAACCAGTCAAAATAAGTCCTTCTTAGTAATTAAAACAGGCAGCTTTGAGTGAAAAAAATCGAGAATAATAAAAATTTTATTTTCTGAACAAATACATAAAACAAAGAAACATATATAATTCAATTCGTTATAAACAAGGCTCAAACTCAAACCTAGGCTCATCGACATTCCCGTCGCTTAAAGATGTAGCCAGAGTGTCTCTAGAATCCCTCCTAAGGTTTGCGAATTCAACACAAATCTTTAAAGACTTTTAAACAAACACAAAGGTTCCTTTTGTTCGCTGCCGGTACCACTAAGGACCTGAATTGGTCTATGTGAGCCTTCACGAAGGTATCCGGTTTAACCTAACCTAACCTATAAACAAGTGCCTTTTAAACAAAGTATTTGAAACCAACACCCTCACTCGAATTGTATTTATATATTTTGCAAACCTATTTGTTTTGAAAAATATTTATGTTTATCCAAACAAACTGGTTTTGTTAAAAAATCTGCAAGCATTTCATTTGTTGATACTCCACAAAATACAACATTATTTATCTTCTTCTTTTCTCTAATAAAATGATGCCGAATATCAGTATGTTTCGACCTTGGATGATATGCATCATTGGATGCCAAGTGAACTGCACTTTGGTTATCACAATATATTTTCGTTGGCTGATCGTCTTTGAAATTTATATTGATTTCCTTCTCCAATGTGCGCAACCAAATCACCTCCTGCGTAGCTGATGATAAAGCCATATATTCAGCTTCCGTAGTTGACAAAGCAACTGTCGGTTGACGTTTGCTATTTCACGATATTGCGCCTCCTTGCAATATGTTAACATATCCATTAGCCCAATCAGCATCTGAAAAGGTGACCATGTCTTCATTTCCCGATGCGGAGTAAAATAACTTCATTCCAAGTGTTCCCTTCAGGTAACGGAAAACACGTTTCACAGCCGTCCAATGTGTTCTACTTGGATTTTTATTGAATCGACTCAAGGAATTGACTGCTTGACATATGTCGGGTCGTGTACATTGTGCTGCGAACAATAAACTTCCTATGGCCTGCTGGTATGGAACATCTTTCATAGACTCGTATATTCCGTTTTGCATTTCCAACTTTTGATTAATGTCAGCTGATGTTGATATGGGGTTACAACTTTCCATTTTGTATTTTAGTATTATCTTCTCTATATATTCCTGTTGATCAAGATAAATACCATTAATATTTTGAGTAATTCGCATACCCAAGCATTGCTTTGCTGTTCCAATATATTTCATTTTAAAGTTGTTCATCAATTTATCCTTTATAGTTTCTCTGAACTGTATGTCATTGCTAAAAAAAACATACCAAGAAAGTCATTTTATCCTCTTTGACATGATAATATATGCATGGATCAACTTTTGAACGGCATAAACCATATTGCTGCAATGCTGCGTCTAGCTTCTGATTCCAGACCAAACTTGCCTGCTTCAATCCGTAAAGCGCCTTTTTCAGTTTTAGAACATGGCCTTTCTGTATATCAATAATGGATGGTGGTTCAACATAGATGTCTTTTGTCAGATCTCCTTGCAAAAATGCAGTCACAGCATCCGTTTGATCGATTTCAAGCTTATAGCGTACAGCCAACGCAAACAAGTATCCTACTGACGTATATCTAACAACAGGTGAAAGAGTTTCTTCATAACCAACTCCTTTGCACTGCGTATATCCCTTTACCACAAGTTTCGCTTTGTACCGGATAGTGTCATCAGGCTCTCGTTTCCTTTTAAAAACCCACTTCGTTTTTATAATATTGCACTGCGAAGTTTTTGGGACTGAAAACCACGTTTCATTTTCTTTTAACGTCGCCAATTCACTGTCGATAGCTGCTTTCCATTTCTTGATTTCTTCACTAGATAATGCTTCCTCAATTGTCAATGGCTCTTCTTCAGGCAAAACTGCTTTATACCCAACCCAGCTTTTTGGTATCTGTTTCGCAATTCGCTCACTTCGTCTTACTGCAGAGATCACTGGAACTGCTTCTGCTAGCTTTTCTGGAACTGTTGCTGCTGGCTTTTGTCGAACCGATTCATCCACTTCTTCATGATTTTCTCCAAGTATTTCCCCACTTCATTGTTATTATCTGAATACGAATTAAATGACAATGAACTATAATCCAATTCTTCATCGCTCTGATCATCCATTATGTCTGAATCTTCACATGCACTATTAACATCTACCGAAGGATAACGAAAAAAGTAAAAATCATTTTCAGACTCACTCAGCACTGAGAAACCCTTTGTATTTTCTTCAAACTGCACGTCTCTTCGCTCAATGATTTCTTTAGTCCTGATATTGTACACACGATATCCTTTTGACGTTAGGACATAGCCAACAAAAATGCATTTCTCAGACTTTGGATCCCATTTCTGACACTTTTTTCGGTATGAAAGCCATTGCTTACTTACTTACTTAGTTGGCGCTACAACCGTATGTCGGTCTTGGTCTCATCTAAGAATTCGCGCCAGCCATTTCTGTCTTTCGCTTGCTGGCGCCAGTTGGAAATTCCAAGCTTCGTCAGGTTGTCCTCTACTTGGTCTTTCCAACGAAGATGCGGTCGTCCTCTTCTACGTTGACCGCCGCTGGGTACCGAATCGAATGTTTTCTTCACTGGAGCATCGCCTTTCATGCGCTGAACATGACCAAGCCAGCGAAGCCGCTCGATTTTAATGCGCTTGACTATGTCGATGTCAGCGTACAGCTCATACAGTTCATCTTTCCACCGTATTCGGTACTCGCCATTGACGCAGATTGGTCCGTAGATCTTACGAAGAATCTTTCTCTCGAATGCTCCTAAAGTCTTTTCATCTAAACTGTTCAGCGTCCAGGTTTGTGATGCGCAAAGTAGGACGGGCATGATGAGCGATTTATAGAGCGTGATTTTCGTTCGTCGAGAGAGGGCTCTGCTTCTCAATTGCCTACTGAGCCCAAAGTAACACCTGTTGGCAAGAGTTATTCTTCGTTTGATCTCAATGCTGATGTCGTTGGTTGAATTAATGCTGGATCCCAGATAAACGAAGTTCTTCACAACCTCGAAGGAGGTATTGTCAACTGTAACGTTGGTTCCAATACGCTGGGACTGTTTGTTTGTTGACACCAAGTATTTCGTCTTATCTGCATTCACTGACAGACCCATTCGACTTGACTCTCTTTCTAATCTGGAAAATGCTGCACTGACTTCGCGCGTATTATGGCCAATGATATCTATGTCATGAGCATACGCAAGCAGCATAACACTCTTGTAGAATATTGTGCCACTACGTCTCAGATCAGCAGCTCGGATGATCTTTTCCATCATTAGGTTGAAAAAGTCGAACGATAAGGAATCACCTTGTCTGAAACCTCGTTTGGTAATAAATGGTGGGGAGAGGTCCTTCCCGATTTTAACTGCGCTGCTGGTGTTGCTCAGTGTCATCCTGCAAAGTCGTATTAGTTTTGCAGGAATACCAAATTCAGACATGGTGGAGTACAGGTGCTTCCTTATTGGGCTGTCGAAGGCGGCTTTGTAGTTGACAAAAAGATGGTGGCTGTCGAATTGTTTTTCTTGAGTCTTCTCCAAGATTTGTCGTAGCGTGAAAATCTGGTCGATGGTGGACTTTCCCGGTCTGAAGCCACACTGATAAGGTCCGATCAGTTCGTTTACAATGGGCTTCAATCTTTCACATAAAACGCTCGACAGGACCTTATATGCGATTTTAAGAAGGCTTATCCCACGGTAATTGGCACAGATAGTGGGATCGCCTTTCTTGTGGATTGGACAGAGCACACTGAGATTCCAATCGTTCGGAATCCGACCATATTCTGCATAGAAGCTCGTGAATGCATTTAAATACAGCTTCGCCTCCGTTCTTAGACAGCTCAGCAGGTAAGCCATCAGCTCCCGCGGCTTTGTTATTTTTAAGCCGAGCTATAGCTGTCAGAACTTCATCATAGTCGGGCAGCGGAACCTCAACGCTGTCATCCAAAATTGGGGTTTCCGGAATATCATCTCTATTGGCAGGATTGTTGTCAGCGTCGCTATTTAGAAGCTTAGAGAAGTGTTCCCTCCATAACGTCAGTGTACTCTTGACATCTGTCACTAGATTCCCGTTTTCATCCTTGCAGGAAGAGGCCCCGGTTTTAAAACCATCGGCAAGGCGTCTTATTTTTTCAAAAAATTTTCGGGCCTCATTCCTGTCACCAAACATCTCAATCTTCTCTTGCTCGCGCTTTTCTGCCTCTTTTCAGCTTGTCGACGTCTAGCTTTCTCTGTGTAGGGTTGCGTGTATTGTTAGCTGCGCACAGACGTGTACGGATCTTGGCTGCAACAAGATAGTGATCTGAGTCAATGTTTGCACCACGGATCGTGCGTACATCCAATACACTGGAAGAGTGCCTTCCGTCGATCAAAACGTGATCAATTTGATTTTTTTTTTGATCAGGGGACATTTAGGTGGCTTTATGAATATTGAGATGCTTGAATCTAGTGCTACTTACGACCATGTTACGTGCTGCGGCGAAGTCAATCAGCCTCATTTCGTTATCGGAGGTGTTGTCGTGGAGGCTGAACTTTCCGACTGTTGGACCAAAAATATTTTCCTTGCCCACCTTAGCATTGAAGTCACCAAGCACGATTTTTGCGTCGTGGCGGGGGCAGCGCTCGTAAGCATTTTCAAGGCGCTCGTAGAAAATTTCCTTGATCTCATCGTCCTTGTCTTCTGTCGGAGCGTGCGCACATATTACGCTTATATTGAAAAATTTAACCTTGATGCTGATTATGGCAAGTCGTTCGTTCACAGGTGTGAATCGCAGGACGTGGGGCCGTAGTCTCTTGCCAACTACAAATCCGCATCCAAACACGTGCTTCTCCGCATGGCCGCTGTAGTAGATATTACAGGGTGCATGCCAAATGCAACCCTGTCCCTTCCATCGCATTTCTTGGATAGCAGTGATATCAGCTTTGTATCTTTCCAAGACATCAGTCAGTTGGACAGAGGCACCTTCCCAATTAAGGGTTCGGACATTCCAGGTGCATATCCTTAAATCATTATCAGTTTTTCGTTTGCGGTAGTCGTCATCAGATTTGGGGATAATTTTTCTTCTATTCTTATTTGTTTTCATTGAAATTGGTTTTTACGGGTGGGCTTCAAACCCCACGCACAACCTTTTTTAAGCCTAAGGAGGCCCGCTGCTCAGATTAGCCGCCAAACTAACGGTTGTCAGTTTTGACGTTGCCCAGGAAACACCACGTGGAGGTTTGAGTCGACTTGAAGCGATTTCACAAAGATTATGCTGGCCTCGCCAGGTTGAGACAGTCAGACATGTTACATTGTTCCATCGTCCCCGGTTTCCCCATTGCTAGACATCCAAAAATTTTCATATGGCTTACATCTGGTTTCCGTCCTGACCAGATTTCTTCAGAAGTACACTTTAAGGATTTTTGGGGACTTCTATTTGCAATATACGCTGCTGTCTGTACTGCTTCTGCCCAAAATCGCTTTGGTAGCTTCGCATCATACAGCATACATCTCGCCTTTTCCGTTAGGGTTCTGTTTACTCGCTGCCATTACTGTACTCAGTGCCATTATCGCTTCTTAGCATCTTTATCTTTGCTCCGAATTGAGTTTCGGCCATAGTTTTAAACTCCTTAAATTTTTCGAATACTTCGGATTTAGTTTTGATGAAGTATACAAATATCTTCCGAGTAAAATCGTCAACAAAGATCACAAAATATTTGCTTCCATCCAACGATTTCACCTCCATCGGGCCACAGACGTCACTATGCACAATCTCTAAAATTTTTGTTGCTCTGTGTCCAGCTTTAGAAAAACTTCCTCGGATATGTTTCCCTTGTGCACAACCTTCACATAAATGTGTTGATACAGCTTCTTGAAATTTCACACCTGTTACAAGACCATTCTTCAGCATTTTCAAGCCTTCATTGTGCAAATGACCAAACCGTTTGTGCCATTTTTCAAACGTATCTTCTGACTTGGCTATAAAAACTTCATCGAGTTTCACCGTATCCAACTTATACATACCACCTACACATGAAGCTGTCACAAGTAACTGGTTTTCACCATTAAAGATTTTGCATCCAGATTGATTAAATACTACTCGATTGCCACGTTTGACCATCTTTTTTTAACATGCAATAACAATAGAGTTCAGCTACTACAGCTTTTTCGCACTTTCTTCGCATTAGATCATCTTAAGAACCAGCCCAAACAACATTAAAACATCTCAATAAGGCCATTCACAGTTCGAATACGCTGGTCCGCCATTTGTACGATCCGCTATTTGTACGCCAATTTACGAAAGCGCATTTTGCCTTGCTGTTGTTTTGCATACAAACGCAAAAACGCAGGCACGCGGAAATAAAAGCAGCCCTTGGACGTGTTTTTTGTACCTCGTATTTTTATGCTCTGTCTACAGCTGCATAATCACATACATCACAGGGTTGCACAATTTTTTTATACGACAGTCACATGGCGAGGTGCTCACAGTTTGAACAATAACAAATGCTATAAATACGATTTGTTAAAAGTACGCTCAAACTGTGAATAGCCCTAATGATATCGATAAGAGTGGTCCAAAACAATCCAAAGTGAGACAAATTTACCCATCATAATATGGGTTGGGCTCAGGGACAACACAAGACATAACAACTAACCATGCGTTTACATATATCTAATCATACATTAGTTTTCAATCTACTTTTGAGTTGACCTTTCGATAAGTTAACATCAAAAAAGCTACAGTTGTTAACAAAGGTACTCATACGATGTAAAGGAGCAGTAGCCATATAATTTGTTCTACTAAAAGGTAAGTAAATTAAATTGTTAGCATTTCTACTGCTTCTACGGTTAGTGTTAAAATTTATAAGAGTTGGGAATTCTGGTGAATCGAATACACCAGTTATGAGTTGGTGTTAATAGACGATATCTGCAGACTCCTTCTCTCGTTCAAAGATTGCATTTTAAATAGTTTTAAACGATCCTCATAAGGAGGAAGGTTTAAAGTGTACGTTGCACTTAAGCCCCTTAGAGCAAACCGAACAAAACGTTTTTGGATTCTCTCTATACGTTCAACATGTACATTGTGACTTGGGGACCAAACTTGACTTGCATACTCTAAGTGAGGTCGCACAATTGCATAATACAGCGTTGTAGTTGTGATCATACTATTAAATTCTTTGGCCCAGCGTTTCATAAACGCGAGCATAGAAGATGCTTTTTTACAAATGTAATCAATATGAACGTTAAACGATAGCTTAGAATCCATGCATATACCAAGATCTTTGACAGCATTTACACGACTTAAAGCAGTATTTTTTTATCTTATAATCAAAAATTAAATTATTCATTTTTCACGAAAAGGTCATAGTTTGGCATTTATCTGGATTTAGAAACATATTATTTTTAGAACACCAAATTTCAAAGGATTTCAAATCAGACTGGAGCAGATCTGAATTGTCTTTAGCATTTATTGTTCTGTATATTTTCATGTCATCTGCATAGATAAGTATATGAGAGTGTTTGATGATGTGGGTTACATCATTAATGGCTAAAATAAACAGAAGTGGACCAAGGTGGCTACCTTGAGGAACACCTGATGCAGCAATAAATTCAGCAGACAATACACCTCGAAATCGTATTTGATAAGATCGCTCTGTCAGAAACGATTGAATCCAGCTTACAAAAAATTGTGGAAAACCCATTAACTTTAGTTTAAATATAATTAATTTGTGTGGTAGTTTATCAAATGCTTTACTAAAATCAGTGTAAATACAATCGACCCGGTTACCTGAATAAACTGAATTTAAGCAGAATGTTGTAAAATCGAGGAGATTAGACACAGTGGATCTGCCAGTAACAAATCCATGCTGACGAGTTGTTATGACCTTCCCACAACGAATCTTCACACGATCATACACGAGCCGCTCAAAAAGTTTTGGAATCGATAAGAGTTTAGCGATAGGCCTATAGTTGTTTACATCATTCCTACAACCTTTTTTATAAATAGGACTTATAAAAGATTTTTTCCAAAAAAGTGGAAAATTACATTCCCTAATTGATTTATTAAATAATATGGAGAGTGGTTGGCTTAGAACGGAACCACATTGCGTTAACACTGCGGCAGGAATTCCGTCAGGTCCAGCATTAAAATCTTCTTCGATCGATCCAATATACTTTAAAATATCCTCTGAATTAAAAGATATAGGGTCCAACGAAACCCTGGGTGTAGAGTTCATATATTCAAAATAGTCTTCATCAGGATTAAAAGAGTCTGAACAGAATGTCTCTTTAAAGAGAGTGGCAAATAGGCCACAAATTATAACGGGATCGTCAGTAAATCCGTCAGAAGTCTTAAATGATGAAGGGAATCCATCAGATTTTTTTTTGGTGTTTATGAAATCCCAGAATTTCTTCTTTGGATCAGACAATATTCTCAGCTTAATATTGTCTAAATAATTTTGATATAAGGTAGCTGAGCAACTTTCAAAATCCATAAACAAACACTTGTAGGTTTCTAGGTCATTTAAGTCTAAGCTACAGACATATTTCTTTCATGCCCTATTCCTGTTGTTGCGAAGAGACTTTAATTCCCTTGTGCGCCAAGGGTAAGCACAATTTTTCGCAAATTTTAGGCTATACGGCACGGACTCTGAAAACATAGTAAAGATTTCCATATAAAAAAAATTAATTGAATCTTCAAGATTATTACCATTAAAATATTCTAAAAATACATTAAGTTTATTATGAAGTAAATGATTCCACCTCAGAAAGTCAGCTTTTTTGAAATTGAATTCATAAACTTTATCTATTGAATTGGAATTCACTATATTTTCCCTGTCGGACTTGTACCATATACTCAGTGGTGGATGGTAGTCATCAACAGAAGTTAGAGCACAAAGGGCCCTCTCAACAATCACGTTGTCACAGTCTGTAGTTAAGACCAGGTCAAGAAGTCTTTCACGACTATTATAAATACAACTTACTTGTTGTAAGTCAGAACATATATTATCAACAAATATATGATCTTGGCGTGTCTTTGAATTAGATGCACAAAAATATGTATCATCGTCTGAAGATTCCCATTTTAAGTCAGGCAGATTGAAATCGCCCAACAATAAAATGTCGTCACTAACGTCAAGAATATTTATAACGTATTATATGCAATCTGCAAGGTTTGCATAAATTTCGACACTGCTCTTTGGAGGTACATAAGCATTAACTACATATACATTAGAATTACAAGCAGGGAATATCGATAATGGAACTAACGAAGTAGTTCCTAACAGCTAATAAGACACCACCACCGACAGCAGAAGTATTGCCAGCGTATCTGTCTTTTCTATATACTTCAAAACTATTATCAAACAATTCCAAGTCAGTAATGCTTCCATTTAACCACGTTTCAGTCAATGCGATAATATCTTCAGACAAATTTTGAGACATTAAAAATATGTCTCGTGTCTTAGAGCGTAGTCCCCTTACATTTTGATAGTAAAGGGATAGCCTATTCAGTTTTTTTGAGTTTGACGAACAGGTTGAGTCGTCCTTCTATACTTATTCTTAGGCAGAAACTCTGAAACGAATATATTATCGGTCCACAAATTAGAATTTAAAACATTTGCAAACTCTTCAGCTGGAACTGTGAGAATGAAAGAAGCGTGGGAAGGTTTATTCCCTATTTTTTACATGAAAAAAAGTCGTTTTGACTCAACAAGTTGTTATGTTTGAGAAACGTCAATACGTTTTCAACAGTTGTGTCAGGCTGAAGACGTGAAATAAATAAATTTTTCCTCCTTGACACTGCCCTTAAATTTAAATGATTTCTGGGTTCAATAGGAGGTAAAACTGCACTATTAGTCAAAGGAGAAACATTAGTGGGTGAAGAAGAAGAAACTGGAGTATTTTTGTTCAAAGATGCTTTGCGACTTACCGATAGTAAGTTTTCAGCAACTCTAGACACATATAAAACTCTTCGTATTGGGATACCGCATACATTGCCATCCTTCCTCACGTTCACCTGGACATCCCCTTTGGAAATTGCTTTCAAAATATTGTCATCTGCAATCTTCACTTCACCATCGTACGGCTTCGGGTCATTGATGAGTCATTATCATCGGACGATATGTTTCTGGAAGTCCTTTCAGCAGCAAAAATCCTAGCCAATCATTGTTCACCACGAATCCAATCAATCCAAGCTTCTGAGATGTTGTAACAATCTGCGATACGTAATCTTCGACTGAATTACAATCCTCCAGTTGGATTGAACACAATTTTTGAAGCAAGCCCACTTTTCTGTACAGACTAGAATCCTCAAAAAGGTCTTTAAGCGTGTTCCACACATGCCTTGCCTATGTGCAGTCTCTCACGTAGACATACAATGATTTATCCAATGACAAAATCAAGCGGCATCTTGTCTTTTCTTCCTCTGATGTATTTACTACAGATTGGGATACATTTTCTCCAGATGCATTGCTTTCTGCTTGAGCATCAGAAACAAACTTCCAAAGCCCATCCAGCCTCAGTTGCGCTTCTATCGCAAAACTCCACGTCATCCAGTTAGCCGAACCAACGAGCTTCTCAAATTTCTCCAACGTTGCGATACCAGCCATTTGAATGCAGACGTTAAAATTTAAATTGCAAAAAAAACTGAATGTATGTAACTATATTCGCGATTCTCGATCTAAATGCCTGGGCCCATAACCTTTTAGTAATTAAAACAGGCAGCTTGAGTGAAAAAATCGAGAATAATAAAAATTTTATTTTCTGAACAAATACATAAAACAAAGAAACATATATAATTTAATTCGTTATAAACAAGTGATTTTTAAACAAAGTATTTGAAACCAACAATCCTCAATAGTTTTTACATGGTTTTATTCTATGAAAACATGAGAATATTTAATGAAAAATAATAAAGTACTCGAGTGAATATACTTCAATAATTAACTACAAATTTTAAAGTATATTAACTTAAGTTTATTTAAAATTTTTTCAAATGACTGAAAGTTTTTATTTTGCACAGATATCGCTGCAGTAAGTTAACCATTTTAAAAATAGGAAACAAGCTTAATATAATTATTATAATAATTTAATTAAGCTTAGGAAGAAACTTTAAAAAGTTTTCGAAAACTTTTCACTCGGATGATGAATTTTTGGCAGTCAGAAAAAGAATATTTGTTACCAGTGAAATGAGTATGATTGTCAAAAATGCCCCGGGACTAGAATAAATTTCGACAACCGGCAAGAAAATTTTTGAGTGAAGCAAATGGGTTGTGCTTTACCCTTACAAAATTGTTAGTATCAGTGTTTTGCTATGTCTTTTTTCTGAAAGAAGTAGATTTCTATATTTTCCGTATAAAAAAAAAAACAAAAAGATTGTGCTTTGCTTTTAATATTTAGAAAATATTAATTTTTAATTCAAAAAATGCAAGGATTGAGGAGCAATTGAAAAGGATGGAGTCACTTTAGTCGTCTTTAATTTATTTAAGTGTCAGCGAAAATTACTACAAATATTTTTCAAGATTTTTAAAAACTTTGCCAGTCTAAGGAGCTAAAGTGTTTAAAATAAATATATATGTTCAATTTGGAAGTTCATTACATCTGACATACGCAAAGTCTTTAGTTTTTCTTTACTGCATTTAACTTGCAAAACTAATGCATTGAATATACTTTTTGAATATTTATAAATATGGCTGATAAGGAGTTAGTACATGTTCAAGGATGTTTTATATTTAGCTGATTGATCGACTGAGTATAAGTCAATATATTCTTTCGTATTACAATCGATTGAGCTCAAAATTTGGCAGTAAGTGTATTTCGGGTTTTTTCCCCCGCCCCCTCTTACGGATACCCTACAATAAGCATTTTTATATGTAATATGTGTGAGTAGGTATATATTGTGATAATGATTTTTTTAGTACAAAACATTTTCTTAAAGCAAGGTCATTGCCTCATAATGAGAAAAAAATTATTGAAATTTCAGAAAGTTGGTTTAATTTTAGCAACAGGCGATACTAGTAACATTAAATCATCATGAAGGAAAGTTAACGAGGTCTAAGAAATTTATTAAATTTTTTTTTTTTTTTTTTTTTGTTTCACTAATGAACGTAATAAAAGCAAACAAATGTTTTTTATTTTTATTTTGTTCAATGGAAATCTTTCAAGTCTTAACAAAGTACTTGTTTTACTCACCTTTATCGTAGGTAATGATTCATTCATATACTGGAGCATTTGGGCTTTGTTTTAATTCAATCTAACTCGTACGCCTCGTTGATAAAAAATGTTAAATGTTTCAGTTTTTTTAAAGCTGGATTCTTTCAGTATGATTTTTGGGAATTTTTTGAATAGAACATAAAAATTGAGTAAAAAATAAGGTGTGTTCTCCAAAAATACCATAAAATAGCACACCTACACAAATAAATTTACACGGACCGTGTAACCCGTGTAATTGTCTATAGAAAGAAAAAATTAAAAACCTTTACTTTTTTTTAAAAAATTATATTTCAGAAATTGTTTAAGATATTTTCAAGCACTTTTTAGCCCGTTTTTTTATTTTTCACCAACGATACCACACCTTTTGATGCATATCTTATTTTTTAACCACATTCTATTAGAAAATGCTGGTGCAGCGAAAAAAAAACCACCTTTGTATTTTTCATATATATTGTGGGTGCTCTAATGAACACAACACCACTACCATCCTTCATAATAAGTTACGTCATCAAACTTATAAAATATGCATAACTTCACTGTAAATGCTGTGGGGGTGTTTTAACTACGGCCTACTCTAAAAAAATTCCTTATTAGTTTTCGAATGCATATATAATTTTATTTAGTGTCAGTATTTAGGACAGATATTATTATGGCAAAAAACTTTCATATTTTTTTGTTTACTCTTAATTTTAAAAACGTAAATAATGCTTTTTTAACTAAGGGGTTTTGTTTGCAATTGCTTGCAATTGTTTTAATGCCAACGCTAAATTCGTAAGGCTATTCCACACTACGTCACTATCACAATGGCTGCATTCTATCCGAAATAGCGCTCAGGTAGCGAAGTAGCATTAAATATTTTCGCTATATTAATTGTGACAGCTCAAGGAACATGTTCTGTGAGCACATACCATTCAGCCTGAAAGTTGTGGAACAGTTCCTTCCGCTGAATGCAGGCAATGTATGCACTTTCATGCGCTGCTCTATCGATTTATTGACATTTAGAATTTAATTGGCATCATCGACTAGCATTGTTTGAACTTCGTAACGTCACACACTTAATGTCCGGAAATATCTTTAAGTGAATTTCAGTTTTGTCTCTTTATGTCCAGCATCGGCTAACACACTTACACACTAATGGATTATTAATGTGATGCCATCCGGTTTAATTGATGGAGCACATATTTTCAATGCGAAAACTTTTTTTTTTTTAATGCAGTATCAACATGAACTAGGTAAAAAGGCGGTTACAAATATGATTAGAGTACTTGAAATGTTGGGAAAGTTAAGAATATCAGATTCAACATGATATTAAAGCAAAACATTAAATTTCCAAACGTACAAACGTTTTAAATCAGCCTTACAAAGCGTCAGGCCATTTTTGTCACTATTTAGATATCATGTTTTCGATTTGCTTCAATTTTTGAGGGTCGATGGACAACGGAAAAAATCAAAAAAGCAACATTTTTGCTATTATATGCATATTTGAAAAAGATACAGTGAAGAAAAAAAAATTGATTTTTGTTGATTTTTGATTAGTTTTTTCATGGTTCATACAGTACTGGACTTAGGCCTAGGCCTAGGGCGGCAGCATTTTAGGGGCGGTAAAATTTTTGAGGGCTGAAAAATTTTGAGGAAAAGAAAAAGTTAGAAACGGAATCCATTTGGTTGCAGCAGGATTGACAGGGCGGCAAAATATTTTCGTAGCTAATTTATAAAGGAACTCAATATAAAGCAATAAGCTAGTTTGACGAATGCTGTAAATTTTTTGACATCCAAATGTTGAGCGAAAAATATTTAAGGAAAACTAACCAGCAAAAACTTCGCAACTTTCAGGCCATAAATAAAATATTGCAGAAAAATCGTGCAATCGATTACTTTTTAGGTTACAGAAAGTTTTACTTTAACATGGGCTTGTCATTAGGGTAATGAAATGCAAAATTTTTTAAATGTTTTGTTGAGTGTGTTTAGAGGACGAAATCTTTGTGATGGTCTAAAAATCTTAAGAAAGACAGAAATATCTAAGCTCATCTAAAAAGTAAGTAACTTTAAGTTTCATGTTCGAAAGTTTTTCGTTCATTTAAAAGGTTTTTTAAATACAAATTCTAGTTGTTTGACAGTTTATAATCGTTTATTGAGCTTTAGGTAAAGGTTAGAACAATTAATTGTTCTAACTAATCTCTCCAAAGAAACAACAACAACGTTTTCAAAATGAAAAGGAAAACATCACTAGCTGATTTTATTGCAATTTCGGCCCTGCTAAAGGCTTCATCAGAAATCTTTTTAATACGCCGCACAGTGGACCGCCCCATACAAGTTTGACGGAAGAAATTATTTTATGATGATAACGATAGGGGATGCAAAAACAAGAAAAAATGTACGGGTAGTAGGGGTCTATTTTGACCCTCTGGGGAGTTATGGGCAAATTTTTTTATTTACGTAGGTTGTTTCACAAAAAATGCAACAAAAAGTTTTTTAAGTGAAGCTTTGTACAAACACGTTTTAAAAACATAACTTCATGGCCTTTGCAACGATATGCAACACTAGTAGAGATTTATGTCACAAATAGACGTATTTGGGTGTCAAACCAGCAAATTTTGGAAAAAAATATACTTTTTCGAAGTTAAAACTGAATTTAAAAGAAAAATATTTCGTCAGCCTTAAATTTTTATTAAAAATTATGATTTCTCGTGAAATTGCTTTTAAAAAATATCTTACTTTTGTTTAGTTTACTGCAGTTTTTTTATATTAATTAACATAAGCAATTTCAACATAAAAATTAACAAGAACAAAAAATTCATCACTTAAAAATCAAACAAAAAATTATGGTACAAAATAAATTTCTTTTTAAATAATTTTTGTACGGACGATGAAATATTATCAAAATAACCTTGAAAACATTTACGAATCAAATCAGAATTTGTCTCTATTACTGTATAAAAAGTAATTTTACGTCTACACTCACGATACTTTCGAAACTGTGCCTTTTTTCTTTTGAAGCAATAACAAATAAAAACTCAGTTCATAAAATACTTCAATTCAAATTCAAGAGAGATTTATTTTGAAACACAAACATACAGAAATAATCACAATATTACGCACTATCTGAATCAGAATCGAAAGAATCATTTTCCTCTGTTGAATTTGGATGTACGATAAGAAATTTAAGCATAGGTTTATGCTTTGCAGAAGACATAGGTTTATGCTTTGTTGTAGGTATTTTCCGGTAAGAGTTTATTTAGGGATCAGAAGATATTAATAACATATTAAAAAGATCCCTGTTATTGCCCACTCTGGATGATTTTCTTGTATTGCACAAGCGAGAACTTCTGCAGTCTTTGTTGCGCTTCCTGTGCTTCCTCTGATAATTTGCCGATAGGTACGAGGCATTTTTTGATTACTTCTGAAGCGTGACAGAGAATTTTATGTACGCTGACTGGCATGTTATACCAGCCATACAAATTTAAATATTTTTCGAGTTTCTTCAAGAAAACTTTCAAACAACGGTAATCTTATTTCCTTCCCCGACGATAGGCAGCTAAGAATGATGTGGAAGTTCCTAATTATTCCTTCATCTATGCCAGTAATACTTGGCGATTTCTCAGGATCATTAAAAAATGTTCTGGCTGTGTTTCCGTCATGAGTAGTTCCGTACCCGGGCTTGCAGATCTCTATCAATAGCCCCATCTCTTGTTTAAAGCGCGATTGAATGATTTTTTTTTCTATTACCAATTTATCAGCTGGGTGTCTAATAGCCCACTTTCTAATATCTAAGCGATATGGTATGTGTAGAAGACACATTTACACAATAGCAGAAGACATATTTACCTGCTATTGCTATTATTGTGCTTACTTTATCTCGTAGTACTTTTTAGTTAAATAGTAATTTTATTAAAATGATTCGTTTCAAGTAAATAGTGTCATAGATTTATAAATAATTGAACAGTAATTTTGAAGAAAGGGCTTGACAGAGGATGGGGCAAGGAGGGGTGGTTGAAAAAACTTATATATTCATTCAAACTTATTTGCATTAAAAAAAATACTGAAGAGTAGTGTGGTAGCTCCATTAATACATATCAAAATACATAGAACCACATAAACTAAAGGGTTTGAGCCGAAAACCCCTTGAAATGAAAGGTTGCCAAAAGTTTCCAAACCTAAAAATGTTCAAAATATTAAGTAAATACAACATACTTTAGTAATTTGGCAAAAGTAAACACAAGATCATACAAGGACGGACCACATTCCACCTGGAATATGGCAAAAATTACCATTTTTGGTAACTCAAGCGTACCCTAAAAAAAAAACATATAAATAATAGATAAAATCATTTTTAATTTACAAAGAATTTCATAAGCGTACATTGGCGTTTCCAAAAAGTGGCTTATCGTGTCTGTGAAATTTTTCGTTTAGGAGTTATGTCATTAAAAAGAAAATAGAAAATCGTGATGTAGGGAAGCGAAATGGCAAAATACGGTCAATCTATTTGAAATTAGCATGGAAGGAAGATATGCCACTCAATAGCCTAAATCCCGTTTAATTTCATTTCATTCCGTTTACTCAAACTCGAGTAACAGATTTATTTCCCTCAAAACAGGCCAAAGAGTCCACTGTGCGCCGTGCAAGCGATGTGATACGCCAGAGAGGATGAGATTTTAAGTGTCAATTTCTCAGTTTTCTCCCATTTCATATTTTCATGTTTGTTGTTGTATTTTTACTTTACTTTAGTCTTAATGCTTATGTTTTTATGCTTTTTATTTACTTTATTTAATTGTAAATTAATTTAAGTATTCCTGTTACAACTTACCGAAAGGACTGCATGGTTTAATGGAAATTCAAATTGAACTGCGTTAAATAATGTTTATCACAACTTCAATTGGAAATTATGTTTCGCTGATAGAAATGTAAATGCCGCACTGCCATGGTACAATAAATATTGTTTTGGGTATGCGGTCTTTCATTCCCAATAAAATAAGAAACATGAAATCAAAAGATCACTCATGTTTTAATGAGACTTGTAAGATTGCGATCATGTCTACCAGAGAAAGCCTTTCAGAATTGGCGTTCCCAAAAGAATACTGAAAACAAAAGACTTCGCATCGAGGCAAGGAATCGCTGTAATGCAATTTTAAAAGGAGAAAAGTTTCTGCACGAAAATTGCATTTAAAATATGTTTCTCCTCTGCCCCCAAATTGAGCAAAAATTGTTAAACATTTTTTAAAAGACTAAAGAATCAGACATTGTCAACGATTCCAACTCTTTTAAAAGATGACCAAATCTTTACTGACTTGGCTGATAATGCGAATTTACTGGCAGGATTGCTTGCACAAAATTCCACTCTCTTATATAGCAATCAGCCACTGCCCTTTGTTGAGGGTAGATCTTCTGCAATGCAAGAAATTTACTTTCGAAAGAGAGCAGTTAAAAAGCTCTTTAGAAATCTCAACATAAAGAAAGCATATTGCGATATGCTCTATGCTTTTCAAAGCTATGGAGAGCGTTGCTAACTTTAACATTATGAACTATCTGGAGCACAACCAACTGCTCAGTGATCGTCAATATGGTTTCCATAGGGTCTTCTTCATTGAACAATATTTAAAAGGCATTTGACCGAGTGTGGCATAAAGCACTCGTGTCAAAACTAATTCCATATGGTGTTGGTGGTAACTCTGCTCGAGAGACCACGTGTTTTCTTAAGAGCAGAACGATTCGTTCAGTTGTTGATGGTATTTCGTCCGAGGAGCACACCATCAACGCAGGGGTACAGCAGGGTTCGGCTCCACTGCCAACCTTGTTTCTAGTTTTTATAAACAACTTTCTTTCATTGACACATAACCCAATACATTCGTTTGCGGACGACAATTGTCATTCATACTCCTTAAAAAAAACGTCCAAGTTCTATGAAGATTGAGAGAAAGAGAAAATAAACCTGTTCAGAGAAACGTTCATTTTCTACATTAACCTTCATCGGTCCCTTATTTCTAGATACGAATAGGTTCCTTGCAAGCGCGTTGGAAGCAAATTTCATCAGGGGGGGGGGGGAGTATAAATGGGGGTGCAAAAAAAATCACCAAAATTTCTTAAAAGAAACATGAATATTAATAAACAAATTTTTTATTTTAGTTTCAAAATAAAAAAAAAATATAAAACTAAATAAAAAAATATGAAAATTTCATTATTTTTAAAAGATTTTCCAACTTCGATATTAGAGATAATTTTTAAAGGATCTTTCATATGGTAATATGAAAATATAAAAAATAATTGTTGCTTTTATAAAGCAAGACTAGGTATATCTTTACATGGTTTAAATGCAATATGGTATAAAAAGTTATATCAATTTAAATTCTTCCAAAATGTTTCTTTCTGTCCTTGCGAGAAACAAACTCTTTCACCGCCTCCATCGAATTCAATTCTTCGGTTTTATCTTTATAAATGTGTATAAGTGCCGCATGAGTGAGTCGTTTCTGTGTCATAGTTGCTCGAAGATACCTTTTAAGTCATCTTAGTGCACTAAAAGGACGCTGAGATGAAGCTGCTGATGCAGGTCAAAACCAAAGCAAGAAGTTTACAACTTCATTTAATAGTTTTTTTAGTGTATTCGAATTTTTTTTCAAATTGGAATTGCAGTAGAAACTCCACATTTTGTTCTATCTTTTTGCAAACACAGAGAAAGAAAATGGTTAGCCGAAAGCATGCTTATGAAGAAAAGAGAAAGAAGAGCAAAATATATAATACAAAAATATTATCGTTGTAAAAAAACTGATATTTTGAATAGCTATTGAAGTTTATTTTTAAATTGTTTATCTAGTTAAATAAGTGGGGGGCAACTTCCCCCCTTATCCCCGCTTGCTACGCCAATGGTTCCTTGTGTGTTAATTTTACATACTTTTTCCAGGAGCAATATTTTCATCGATGAATGAAATGCATGCAATCTTCTCGTTAAAAGTAATTAATTATTCATTATTTTATTGAATTAAAAAAAAAAATATTTTCAAATCGATTAATCGAGTATAAAATTTATTTACATAAAAGTGGATGTATGTATGTGGGTATGTATGTACCGCTGAACCAATCTTTATGACACTTTCAGGGAAATTGAAACAACATCTTGAGAGTGCTCTCGGTGAGTGAGAGTTTGGTGTCGATTGCACAAGGGGTCGTGGTACCTCTCATACAACCCAAATTTATGCTATCGCCCACAAACCATAAAAAATGCAATATATCGGACGATTTTCATCGAAAAAAAACTAAAATTTTGTTTAGATTGCTACTATCAGCAACTGTACTAAAAATGGGCGTTGTCGAACTTTATCTACACCTCATCATCATTGCCACACAATCATGTCAATGCCTGAGTTGTACAAATTTTGATAGTGAACTATATATATAAATGTTGCCACGCCCACTTTTACCGCCAAAATACTAATGTAACTTCCATATATAAGACGGTTTTGATCGAATAAAACCAAAATTTGGTATTTTAGTTCACATGTTTACTATGGTCGTAATATATCTACGCCCACTTTTTCGAAATCATGCTAATTCCTGAAATGTTCACGTTTGAATAGGGAAAATTGGTATATAGGTGCAATGGGACCAAGTAGCGATCACTATATATATATTAAAATGTTGCCACACCTACTTTTTCCGCCTATCTATCTTTATAAAAAAAAAATAATATATGTATGTGTGTATATCACGTAACGACTCTAAACCAATTTTTATGAAATTTTCAGGGAAACGGTAGCAAAGTCTTAAAAATGTCCTTGTGAAGTCTGGTGCTGATTGCAAAAAGGGGGGCGGCACCTCAAATATACCCAAAATTTTTGAATAGCTTTATAGGTCGCACAATATCGTAAATCGGTTTTGTGAAACTTTAAGAAGTTATTAAACGCATACCAAGGATGGTTTTTGCATTATAAAAGGGGGCGTGGCACTTCCTAAACAACCCAAATTTGCTATATCGAATAACTTTGCAATTATAGATCGCATAGCCTCGGAATTCGGTATTCGACCACAATTTATAGGTGCCGTTCCACTCATAACATTTTATGGGCGTCGGACAAGGAGGTGTGGTAATAACGAGTCGGGTTTCAGCTAATTAAAAATAAAGGAAAAATTGGGGAAATACCGAAACAAAAATAAACAATAAAGCAGAAGAACAGTGATATAGACGCGCCTAGATTATGGTGTGTAAATTTTACATACTATTGTACAACCTATCAGGGAAATTTTTTCTGTAGGGTAGCAGCGACACCTAGGGTGAAAAAAACCTCGAAAACATAAATTTTCCATACGATATTTACATTGAGCCAAAATCCTAACTCGATTCGATAAACTTATAGTAAGGAAATATCAGCTTGAAGTTGAAAAGGGTGTAAAATTTACACAAAGAACCGATTAAGGTTAAAACGAATTAAAAACTATCAACTGTGAATGATGAGCGATCAAATGCACTGGCCTTATTAAATATTGAAGCAAATCTAGAACAAAAACTTATTTATGATGAGGACGTAATAAATAAATCGTAAATATAATTCTGCTGTTTTAAAATTACTGTTATCGTAATAAAGACATTTTTTGATTACGACTTAAATAATTGTAATTTTTTAATAATTACGATTACTGTAATTGTAATTAAAAATATTTCGATTATAATGACAGTAATCTTTATTTTTTTTTTAGAATACGATAATAATTTGTAATTGAAATTGTAATTTATATGTAACCGATTACGAAAAACCGCTAGGAATTTTTTCAAAATTTGACCCTACGGGACAAAAGTCAAAAGTTGGGTCATTAGAATTCGTTTTAGAGGTATAGTTCCACGGGCAAAGTTTCTTATTTTGATCACTAGAATTTGATTTCACTGAGCAATGGGCGATTTTTTTGCCTCCCCACAAATCTACCCGGCCTAGTGTACACAATAAAGCATTTTTAATAAAAAAAAAAATTTTTTCGAAGCATTTAAAGCATTTTTTTCTTAAACAATAAAGCACCTTTAGCAATATTTGTCGAAAACATAAATGTGCAGAACAACGTCTGCCAGGGCATCCAGTATTATTTATTTATATACAAAACACACTGTCGTATAGCGGTTTTTCGTAATCCATTACATATAAATTACAATTTCAATTACCAATTATAATCGTTTTCTTAAAAAAATTAAGATTACTGTAATTATAATCGAAATATTTTTAATTACAATTACAGTAATCGTAATTATTAAAAAATTACAATTACTTCAGTCGTAATCAAAAAATGTCTTTATTACGATAACAGTAATTTTAAAACAGCAGAACTATATTTACGATTACTGTAATCGTAATAATTCTTTTTGTAATTGAATTACTGCATAAATCTGTCTTTTCATGATGCAATTCACAAAGAAGATCTTTTCTAGTAACTTTATTTGTGGTGGGGTCCTGCTGGAATAATTCTCTCTGTCATTCTTTCTTTTTGATGCCGTCCACGGTGGCACGCTCTTTCAGATTTTTCATTAGAAAAATTAGTCTTATTTAGGGCAAATATTGATTTTTAATATTTCAGAATTAATTGGTTTTATTCTCGTATCAATTTATACATTCCTTGTTATTGAGTTAGTTTGAAATAGACTTCAAGTACTTCCCAGTGGTAAATGGACACATGACGTAACCAGTTATTTCTTAAATACAATGTAGCTGCGAGGCCTCCAAAGCTTGTTTACAATTCTCAATTACATTTCTTCGGACATGGCCGCTAAAACACAAATGACATTTACCTTACACAGTTAGCGACGATGGGAGTAGGTATGCACAAAATAGGAGAGAACAAAATACGACGCACAAAATTGGAGAGAACACAAATAAATTTAGCGAAAATCCTCTCTACGCCAAATACACAACGAAAACGAAAGAGAACTTACCGAAAAGAAGCAAACAAATGCAAATGACGCCACAAATTATTTCCACAATAGTTTTTACAATTGAGAATTGTACAAGGTAACAGGATTGTAAAAGGTAACAATGAACGAATTTGTAACCTTTTATCTATCACTTCAAAGTTAATGTTTAATAATACTTTGTTATTTTAAGTATAAACCTTTGTTCTGATTTAAACATAAAGACTAATAGTTTTCAAAAACACAATTCAATGCAAAACTTCCGGTTTGAAAACACGATGCTACTACACAGATGAATGATGAACTGTTGTTTGAGCAATGAAAATAAATTAATGTGATCACAAACAAGATTTTGTTTCTGCTTACAGTTCTGCATTACAATGTCATCACCGACAAATTTTTACAAACGGGTTGCTTCAAATACAAGTTCAAGCTTGCTACCCTATTATACAAAAATTACATAATTTTGAAATTCTGACAACGGATTCGGACTCAGCGACTCCTTTTTAACCGACTTAAAAAAGTAGAAGGTTCTCAAATTGAATGGTTGGTGTTTTGTTTTTTTTTAATGTATGTACATCGATAACTCCGAAAGTACTTGCCCGATTGCCACAATTTTTTTGTCAGCAGATAGAGATATTAGACGCGGAGGTGCCCGTGGGCGGTATTCGATACAGGGGTGTGGCAATATAAGAAACACTTTGTTTATCGAAAAACATTATCACTAGAATACTGAAATTATTTATTTATTTATTTATTAGAACTTACATAATAATACAATTATTATATAATTAATTAAATTATTGAGCACTAGCTGCTTAGGCTTTCGGCTCGATTTTACAATGAAGAGAAGATTCTAAAATAATGAGGAGCAATATACTATAAGACTGCTTAATTTAAAAATGATACTAAATGAAGGTGATGAGCTTAGATAGTTTCAGGAAATCATAGATTTTGTCGATGTTTTCACTAGTTGTGTTTGCAAGAAAGTTTGTAGGCGTGTCGTTGAGGAAAATTCGGTGTCTGTTCCCATTGAAGTGTTGACAATCATTAAATGTGCGTTACCGACGTTGACGTGTTGTTACAAAAAAGGCAGCCAGGCGCAGCCCTACCGCGCAGCAAGTGTTCATGAGAAATAGACGTATGTCCCAGTCTGAGTCGAATGAAGTACTGAATTTTTTTGCAGCATGCTGACTTGGGTAGAATTGATCTTAGCCGTTGAGGATTGAGTGATTTGTAAAAGTGATGGTAAGAGTTCCAATCATTTAGCGTGTTTTCTACAAGGCGCGAGTTAATGAGGCGGTAGATGTCTTTTTTCTCGGCAGTGGCATAAAAGAAAGTTGGCATAGCCTTTACTTTTTTGCTGTTAAATCAGCAAGTTCGTTGCCACAAATTCCGACATGGCTGGGGATCCACATTAGTTTAAGTTTTTTATTAAAGCGAATTAGATAATCTCGGATTTGGGCGGCCAACTGGCTTGTGTTGTAAGAGCAGCGAATTGCACTTAGTGCAGAGTGGCTGTCTGAACAGATTATGAATTTGCCCTTACTTTTTGATGCAAAGATTACCGCTTGACGAATTGCAAGTATTTCGGCTGTAAAGATGGAACAATGCGTATCTATGAGACCCATGTTGATGATGCTGTTAGGTTCTTTTACTACGGCAAAGGAAGAGTAATCATCTGTTTTGGAACCGTCTGTGTAGAGAAAATTAAAGCCAGACTGCAAGTGAATGTTTTTTTCTTTTTCGAAGAGTTGACGAAACACTGAGGCGGGCGTTGTGTCTTTTGGAAATTGTTGCAAACTAGTGATGATAGAAGAGGATTCTAGCATCCAAGGCGGAAAGCTTGAAGTTTTCATTAGAGTTGGGTTAGCAAGGGGATCCAGTTCTTTCGCAAACATAACACATTTAAGTATCGCCGAACTATTTTTTGGAATAAGTTTTTTGGCTACAGCGGATTTAGTATCTTTTTGGATGAATTTGTTGTTTCCATTAAATAGTTTCGGTATGAGACGGTATGTTGAGAAATCGACTCGTTCCTTTATTGATGGAAGTCCGGACTCTGCTAGTAAATTTTTGATTGGTGTGGTCGGGAACGCGCGGAGGCTACTTTATCACTAGAATACTGAAATTAAGTACAGGGGTTGGCACAATTATTAAAAGTTATGTTCAAAAATGTGGGCGTTATTCGATAAAGGGCGTGGCAATATTAGAAAAACGCTGTAAATCGAATAATATTGGCACTAGGGTACTGAAATTAGGAACATAGTTATAAAAATTTACTGTGAATAAATTGGGCGTTTTTGGACAAAAGGGCGTGGCAATATAAGAAAAATACTGTATCTTAGTTAACATTGACACTAGGGCACTGAAAATGGGTACAAGAGTTGGAACAATTATTACAAATTACGGTCAAAAAAGTAGGCGTTGCTCGACAAAGGGCGTGGAAACATTAGGAAAAAGCCATAACTCGAATAATATTGACACTAAGATAGTGAAATCAGGTACAAGGGTAGGCATAATTATAAAAAATACGGTCAAGAAAGTGGGCGTTACCGGACAAAAGGGCGTGGCAATATAGGAAAAATACTGTATCTTAGTTAACATTGACACTAGGGAACTGTAAAGTGGTACAAGGGTTGGAACAATTATTACAAATAACAGTCAAAAAGTGGGCGTTGCTCAACAAAGGCGTGGCAATATTAGAAAAAAGCCATAACTCGAATAATATTGATACTAGGATACTGAAACTAGGTACAGGGGTAGGCATAATTATAAAAAATTACGATCAAGAAAGTGGGCATTACCGGACAAAAGGGCGTGGCAATATAAGAAAAACACTGTTTTACAGTTAATTTTGATACTAGAGTACGAAAACTCGTTACAAGAATGGGAAAATTGTTATCATAATCTCTAAACAGGAAGAAATAAAAACTTTTAAACACAAAATAAAAACCAACTTCAAAAGCACTACAAAGTAAAAAATAATTTTAAATTACTTTTCACATTAATTCTTGGTCAAATTTGTTAATTTATTTATATGTGTTATTAAATTGGAAACCTTATTGCTATAAAAATTTTTTCTTTTATATATTATTATCATAAATATATTTATTTCTCCATGAATATAAAACCTTTAAAGTTTTAATCAGAGTTTTATAAAATAAACGCTCCGGCTTTAAAGGTTTTATATTCATGGAGAATTTAATGTATTTATGATAATAATACGTACTAGACAAAAATTTATAGTAATAAGATTTCCAATTTAATAATATATATAAATAAATTAACAAATTTGACCAAGAATTAACGTGAAAAGTCATTTAAAATTATTTTTTACTTTGTAGTGGTTTTGAAGTTGGTTTTTTTTTTTTTTTTTGTTGTTAAAAAGTTTTTCATTATAAAAAAGTTATTATTGTTAGCCAAGAGAAAGAGTTATCAAATAAGTGTTGTTCATTTATAAGTTTTATTTTACAACCTCACTTAATAACTTTTATTTTTAACAGTTATTTTTAACTTTTACAAACTTTTACAACTTAAAATCAAACTTAAGAGTCTTTGAAGACTTTTAAATTACAAAAGTAATTTCGAAAGTCTTTAAAGATTTTTATTTAAAAAAGTTAATTTTAACGGACTTTTGAGACTTTTATTCTGTTAAAGTCTTTTTAACCCTTTCAATGGCTAGACTAAACTAAGAACAAAATAATTTTTTAGCTAATATTTCTATCATTTAGGTCCTTAAATGTTTAAAAAAGATACTTTTCATTTGCGCTACTTACGTTTTGCAAGCTTGTACAAAGAAAAAATTGTTTTGCTCCTGTGCGGCAAAAAAATTTTTTAATCCCTTGAAGGTTTCTCAACCCTATAGAACTTTATTTTTAAACCCTCATAATATTTTTATCATTAATGCCATAAAGAGGTAAAAAAACATTAATTTTAATTTTTGTCGGGTTGATTTTTTCTTATAGGTCAAAAAAAATGTATTTTGCTTTTTTTCGACACAAAACCGAAAAACCAACTGACTTTTATGTCAAATATCTCTCTAAATTTACTTTTATCATGTTGGTTCATCTTTTTTTTTTTAAAAACCAAATGGTTTTATTTAAAAAAAGCGTTGCGAAATAAATATAAAAAATACTCTCTGACGTGCCCAATGTTTTGGTCAAGTCTACTAAAAGGGTTAAAAGTTTGTATGTTATTAATTTGTTGAATACGAATCTTTTCAATAGTTGACAAGATTAACAAAACCAATCGGTGGAATAAATTAGTTGCTGGTATTTGGTCATAAATAAACATATCTGTATCGACAAGGAATAACAGCTAAAGTGTAAAATCAATGTTTTGAGAAATTTTGCTTTAAAGTTTTCGATCTCCATATAAGTTCTATGAAAGACAGTTTGCTTTTTGTGTGATAATTTTGGCTGGAATCACGCTATAATCTGCTGATTTTGTGTGTGTACGGAACTATATGCGTGGAACACATCTGCATCATCAGCTGAACTTTGACTTAACTCAACTTTAGCGGTTATTCCTTGTCGGCACAGATTTATTGAATTTGTTCGCGGTTTTTTTTATATTGTAAGACTTTAATTAAGACTTTTATAAAAGAAAAAGTCTCAAAAAACTCTTAAAAATTACTTTTTCAAATAAAAGTCTTTAAGGACTTATAAAAATTTTGTTGGAAAATAAAAATTTTTGAAGACTCTCAAATTTTAGTTTTAAGTTTAAAAGTTAAAAGTGAGGGAAAACTTTAATTTTTAAAAATAAAAGTCAACTCTTAACTTATATTTTTATAAATAAAACTTAAAAGGAATTTTTAACTTTTTTTAATTAAATAAAAAAGAAAACAGTCGGACTTAACTTAAAAAAATTACATTTTTAAGAGTTATTTTCAGGCTCTAGACTTAATAAAAAAAATATTTTTTAACTCAACTTCAGTTTCTAGTGTGTGGCTATTAAGTGTGCGCTGTTGAAAGAAAGAAAAGTCAACCCTAGAATGAAAACATTTTACTATGATTGGCAACACTTTTACACACTCTCATTGTGCCTTATTATGTCAGGAATTACACGCATACCAATAGACAGAGCTTGAGAAAAAGTTAATCACAAAATCTTTAAATAAAACAAAACGAGAGCAAGGATAACAAGAATTACATGCACACTTACTCATACACAGGCACGCACACACACACACACACACACACACCTCTGTTGTCCTGCGCACTCAAGCGCCAAGATTTAACAATAACTACCAGAGAGTTCTCTTCTGAGCTGCCGTACTAACTAACTACCACAAACGCAATATATTCAGCAAATCAATAATCCTGTGATAAGAGCTTTTATGAGTGAAAATGAGCGTTCATAAGCTTTTTATTTTTTTCTTTTGCTCCATCTCAGCAGCAAATTGGCATCTTAACCAGGCATAAAGTTAGATAAAAAAAATGCATTGTATTTATGCCAATGATATTAGAAAGTTCCATCATCTAAAGTTTCAAGGGAAGGGAGGAAAAAGTGCAATGAGCAAAAATGTTAAAGCTTTTCTTGCATTTTGTGTGCAACCAGACTTGAGAGCGTTTAAAAGCTTGTTTGCCTGAGATAGTCTGTTCGCAGCGCTTGTAGCTAAACATCAAGTTTTATCGTTATACAAGTCGCCCCCACTTTTTAATCCTGTCACTCTGTGTGGAAGCATAAAAAAGCGTTTCAGTGTAGAAAAAAAAAGAAATAAAAATAACAAAAAAAAGGAGAAAATGTAGCATACAATTTTATAGAAATAATAAAATATGCAAGCAAAAGCGTAAAAAAAATTAAAAGTTTTAGCCAGAGTGTAAAAAGTGATGCTTTTAGTTAAATAAAACAGAAAAAAATATATTTTAAGTGCATATCAGCACCAGTATTTCAGCAATAATCTCCATCTCAGAACCTCTGTCAATAAATTATAGCAAAAAAAAAATCTCATTTGTGCCTTTCTTCCAAATTAATGGAAAGAAAAAATTTATTCTTACAATTGAAAAGAAAAAACGCTACAAAGCTATAGCAAAAGTTACTAAATTCGCGAGTTTTTTGCAAAGAAATTCTTATTTTACTTTAGCTACGAAAGTAAAATCAATAATTCGTAAAATAACAAAAAAAAAGACACCAAACGAGAGCCAAAAGGCAGAAACAGCAGCATAAGTAGCGCCAGCAACAACAACAACAACAACAATACCAACAACTACAACGAAGTCTAAAAATACAGCAACAACAAAAACAACATCGGAACATATATCAAGTGTAGAAAAAAAAAAAAAAAAGAAAAAAAAAGAAAGGAAACCCAAAGTAATTTTAGCCTCAACAAGCATTGACACCAAATAGGCTTAAAATAGTAGCAGAAAACGTAGCAACATCATAAAGCAGTGGCTGCTACAAAGAAAATAAAGAAAAAAGACAAAACAAAAAACAACATCAAATAAGTAATATTATTTACTAACAGCTTTTGTTAAGTGCGCAGAAATTGAAGCGCGCTCCGCATCAGTGTTAAGACACAAAGCTCGTATCTTTGAATTGTTCCTAGTCAGCCCCTTTCACGGGCCAAGAAGTAACACTACGCGTACAAAAGCAAAGCAAAAGAATTAAATAGATAAAAATATTTTTTTTAAACTATATTACCAATATATCTTGTAGCAGTTTCAACAAAAGCGGCAAAAACAACGACAGCCTATCTATTTATCGTCTCCGTTAAGTACCTGGCTCCGTGCGAAAGTTAATACCAAATTTTTAACTCAAGGAATTTCAGTGCTCCCATCCCTTTAAACTTATGGACAATGCTTATGTCTACTACAAGGTAGTATTCCTAACAAAAAAAAACAAAAAACATAAAAAAACCAAAACATTTGCAAAGCGCGCTGATATTCATCACCTTCATCTTTCTCTCATGCTTACAATTTTTATTCAATATTAAGAAATCACAAAAAAGGGCAAATTAAAAACAAATATTCACAATAACTATAAACTAACACACACACACACACACACGCTGGAATACCACCATGACGGATATTTTTACGTATTTTTACTGAACGTCACAAAACACTAAAAATTACACTCACACGCACACACTCGCACATGCCCCCTCAATTCGGTCGACTTTCCTGTGAGCTTTAGGTTTACTCGTTTAACAATGCGTATCCTTCAAATTGTGCGCTGTCTGCGTTAAGTGCGTGAGTGCAAATGTAAACGAGTACGGCAACGAGTTTATGGATGTATGTGTATTTGCAAATTCAGACACAAAAAAATAAGCGAGCAGTAGAGGGAGTAGATGACTTTTCCAGCCGTATAGCACTTGCACTTTACGACAATCTTCAACTCTTTAACTCCAAAATTACAGATTTCGATCTGATCGGAGATGATCCTGGTAGAGATGAAAAACATAGAAAACTTCACATGTATCGGCGTTTTTCAAGTTGACGTCTGAGTAATATTTATATATGCCTTATAGAACGGTCAAAAAAATCTGTTCATTGAATATGTTTTTTTAAAATCGTTTTGTGCTTAATATTTCGAAGGATGTGAACTGCAAAAATGTTATTGTTTGCCAGTGTTTCTGCACGCTTCTGCAATTCGACAAATAGATTTCTTACGTCTCTGGTCGCGACAGAGAGTACTTTTTATCACAAAAAAAAGTATTATCTTTTGAAGTATTAGCTCTTTTGCAAAAAAACGAAAAACAAAAGTGTTAAAAGTGGGTTGCAAATTTAAAATACACTAGTATCAACTGTGGCCGAAATTCGACCAACCTTCAGAAATTTCAATCGTTTTTTTCTAGTTCTGAGGCATGACCTTGCTTTAAGAAAATGTGCTGTACTAAGAAAATCTTAAGTTTCAAATTATCACAATGGTTTTGATATAAAAAAAGTCTAAATTATGTTGAGTTTATATGATTTAAATACAAATGTTTGATAGTTTAAATTATACTTGATCATACTTGTATTTAAATCATATAAAGTCAACATAATAAATATAGAGGTCATTTAGAAAAACTTTAAAAGTCTAAATTTTTTTAAAAATATCTGTAAAAACATTACCCATAATAACTTTCATACACCGTTATTTTTCACAACCAGGGCTTTTCATACAAAAATACGTTGTACTGAGAAAAGCTACAGTTTTCAAAATATCGCCATAACTTTGGTGTCAAAATAAAGGGAATTTTTCAGAATTTACTATTTATAAGAAATTTTACCATCACAATTTATATTAACACATGTTACACACAAAAATGCTTATTGTAGGGTATTTGTAAGAGATAGCGAAAAAATATCTTTGTACATTGTATTAATGTCGAAAATTTCCTCTTACACCATGTTCTTGCATTTTTTATAGTTTAGGTTTTACTTAAGATATATTCTTTAACTAATATTTCAGGTCAAAGGTCACAAAAATATTCAGTGAACTCATTCGCCCTACTCTAATTTCTTTAAAAAAATTATCAAAATCGGTTCAGAAACACGGAAGAACTGTTTCTCCCACGCATATTTCTATATACTAGTATCGCCTCTGGCCGAAATTTTGACCAACTTTCTGAAATTTCCATCGTTTTTTTCTCATTCTGAGGCAATGATCTTGCTTTAAGAAAATGTGTTGTACTAAACAAATCTTAAGTTTCAAGTTATAGCAATAATTTTGTTATCAAAATAGCCGAAATTTTTTAAAAATATTATCTGTAAAAACATTACCCAAAAAGAAACTTTTGTACACCGTTATTTTTCCAAACCAGGGCTTTTCATACAAAAATACGTTGTACTGATAAAAGCTATAGTTTTCAAGATATCGTATATATATAAATATATAACTTTGATGTCAAAAAAAGGGAATTTTTGAAAATTTCCTTTTTAAAAGAAATTTTACAATCACAATATATATTCACCCTTGTAACATAAAAAATGCCTATTGTAGGGTATCCGTAAGAGACGGCGCAAAATGTCTGAAGTATTTCCTGCACATCAATGTCTAAAACTCCCTTTTACATCATGTTTTTTCATCTCTTACAGTTAAGCTTTTATTTAATAAATTCTCTTTTTTTTACACTCATATTTCAGGTCGTAGGTCACTAATCTACAATGTAATCATACGTTGCAGCCAGACCTTTCATCTGATAACTCATTCACTATTCTACCTCTTTCTAGCCCTAAGATTCCTTACTAAAATTAATATAAAATTTCAACGTTAATATTTCAGTTCAGAAGTTCGTTAATTTAAAATCTAACACGATTCGGCACATCTAAAACAAATACACCCTTGTTTTAAAATAAATATCAAAAATGAGTGCGACAACATTTGATGTTTGCGTATTAATATATAAGATTAAAACAATTTATGCATGAGTTCTTAGCTATTAAAAGGTTCACAAACACCATCATAACTGTTTTTGTCTATCTGTAATGAATACCCTACAATATGCATATTATATTCAATATAATTTAATGTATAGATACTAACTTTTTCGCGAACAGCGATCGAACATGGATTGCACGGCCGTACAAAGGTTGAATATGGCCTAAAATTTATAATCCAAAAAGCCTAGCGGCCAAAAGTTAGTTCGAACAACGGCCGAACAAGGCCTAAATTAAGTTGTACGGCCGCTGTAAGCCCGTTGTATTCCGAAAAATATTTTAAAGCTCTTGTTAAATAGCAAACGTGTGCGCAACAACAAAAGCAAACCTCACTCAGCGATGCTGATGTTGATAGTATCGCCGCTTGTGTGCGGCTCCAAACAATTTTTTTATATAAAAAGTTAGTTAAAAAACTGCTCATTTACATTGCAGAATAATACCGGCTCGGCTGACGTACGGCCGCTGTACGCCCGTTTTAAAGCCGAGATAACTTCAAAACGGCCTCTGTACAAACGCTGCACACTGTCAGATTTTTCAAAAATAGGTACACTTAATTCTGTTACTTGGGAACTAATTGATTTACTGCTTTATTCTGTATAACGAAAATGCATACCAACGACGACCAAGACACGAGAAGCAATAGAATTTTGTATAGAAAAAAGTATTGCTTCTCGTGTCTTGCTTGTCGTTGGTGTGCTGTTTCGTGATACAAAATAATGCAGTTAGAGTATTGAAATTGAGCACGTGGTGCATTTTAGGATCGATAAATACTTTGTCAAAATATGATCACTCTGAAGCTGCTGCCACGGCCACCTCCCATACAAATGACGCATTTGAAAACATGATAAATCTTAATTAAATTCCTAAACACAGAGCAATAGACCTGAAATTTAGTATTCAAGCTTTACTTTCTGATAACCATTTTATACCTGAAAATGAATGAAATCATATTTAAATCACGACTACCTCCTATATTTTGTAATGTGAAAAACCGCAATAAAATTCACAAATAAAGAGTTATCGACTTGAAGTTTGTAACGTGACCTTTTCTACTCAGTACCAATGTAGTAATAGCAAAGAACCTGAAAAGTCAGTAGACAACCACGCCCACGATGTGTATATAAAGAATTTTAAGAAATAATAAATACTAAAATTCTAAACATTAAAAATATGAAATGCATACAACAACTTATTTAACATAAGTATTTTTATTTTGTATATATTAAAGTACTAAAACTAAACCGTTACAGCACACTTCTTTGATAAAAAATACAAATTTAAAATATGTAGTTTTTGCATTTCAATTATTTTACATATTATACGGCGAAAAGTTACATACATTATTTTTTTTTTACTGTGACTCAGAATCCGACTTAACATTAAAATAATGTATTTTTAAGGTATGACCTGCGGTTCAAGCCCACAAAAATAACGTTTTTTAAAATTGCTGTAGATCAGTCGTTTTTCAATTTATCAACTTTTGGTTTTTTTTACGTGAAAGAAGACTTAATATTCTAACTTTTTGCGTACTTTTTTACGTTTCGATGTTTTTTTATGTGCCTTTAGGGCATTATTTTTGAAGGATTTTTAAAAACATTTATGAAAAAAAAAAACGAAAAAATTTTAAACTGCAGGTTTTGAACCTTAATAATAAAAGATACATTTATTTCACTTTCCAACCATTTACTGTCCTTTTCCGAAAATCGCCAAATGTTCAAATTTGAACCAAATTTTTGAGATTTGAGATTGCTCTTTGCCTACGTGTTTTAAAACACAATTGTGCTTGAAGTTACACCTCGCTTCTTTTTTAAAGAAAGTGATCCTGGCATCTGCTTAGATCACTCATCTGTAAGAAGTGATCGTTTGAACCGAATAGTGGAATATTATCTTGGAAATTTGAGTGGTGGATCGCAAACTAAAGTCGATGCAGATAAATCAAAAGACTTTCCACGGCGATTTTGCTTAAATTTGGACACTTGGCGATTTTCGGAAAAGAACAGTAAATGGTTGGAAAGTGAAATAAATTTCTACTGCTGCAAATTGTTTCCTTGGCAAGTGTCGACAAAAAAAGATGCTGGCTACAATATTATTGTTTTGTTTAACAAAATTCGTAAAATAACCTTTTCAACAAAAATTATTTAAAAATTAAATTACCACTACTTTTGCAAGATTTTTACACCATTCGCAATATCACAGCCGACTTACAGAACTAGCAATGTAAGCAACAAGTGGTTTTTTTTCAGTAAAACATACCTGACTTTCGTGGTACCGTTATGTACATTAACAATAATATTAACATTAACATTAGCATTAACATTAACATTAACATTATCATTAACATTAGCATTAACATTAATATTAACATTAACATTAACATTAACATTAACATTAACATTGACATTGACATTGAAATTGACATTAACATTAACATTAGCATTGACATTAACATTAACTTTAACATTAACGTTAGCATTAACATAAACATTAACATTAACATTAACATTAACATTAACATTAACATTAACATTAACTTTAACATTAACATTAACATTAATATCAATATTAACATTAACATAACCATTAACATTAACATTAATATTAATATTAACATTAACATTAACATTAACATTAACATTAACATTAACATTAACATTAACATTAACATTAACATTAACATTAACACTAACATTAACATTAACATTAGCATTAGCATTAGCATTAGCATTAACATTAACATTAACATTAACATTAACATTAACATTAACATTAGCATTAACATTAACATTAACATTAACATTAACATTAACATTAACATTAACATTAGCATTAACATTAACATTAACATTAACATTAATATTAACATTAACATTAACATTAACATTAACATTAACATTAACATTAACATTAACATTAATATTAACATTAACATTAACATTAACATTAACTATTGATGTTATCGGCCTTTTAATATTTATTTTATAATTGATTTTTGTAGGCTTTGGCCGTGATGATCCTGATGATGACTAACAATTTTAGTCGAAATATCGAAAAATAAATACAAAAAAAACCAAAATTAAAACTCGTGTTTAATTTTTACGGCCAAAGCCTACAAAAACCATTAACATTAACAATAACATTAACATTAACTTTGACATAAACATTAGCATTAACTTTAACATTAAAATTAGTATTAACATTTACATTAACATTAACATTAATATTAACATAAACATTAACATTAACTTTAACATTAACATTAACATTAGCATTAACATTAACATTAACTTTAACTTTAACATTAACATCAGCATTAACATTAACAATAACATTAACATTAACATTAACAATAACATTAACATTAACATTAACATTAACATTAACATTAACATTAGCATTAACATTAACGTTAACATTAACAGTAATATTAATATTAACATTAACATTTCCCTAAAACTATTAAAAAAATCTTAGTATAATAAATTTTTGCTTGTTATACATTTTACCTAAAGAAAAAAAATAGATTCGAAATTCAAAGTTTCACTTCCGATGCATATATTTTTTTTTTTTTTTAAAAAAGTTCAAAGTTTGGCGCCGCACACAAGTTCTGAAAAAAGTAGTTAACCATTAATATTTTTACTATTTAAAAAAAAAACCAAATCATTTATTTTTCGAAAAAATCGGGTAAAAGTGTTATTATTGCAAAAATAATAAAAACTAAAAATTTAATTTTTTAACACTCTCTCATATGACTTGTCCTTTTTATGCAAAAACTATTTTAGTTTGACACAAAATTTGTTGTTCTATTTCTATTATGAAATATGAATTGGTAGCCTTCATGGATTTCTTAAACATATGCCTTAAAATCTATTTTCATATCATTACTTATTTTATAAAACTCATTTTCTTTAATAAAAATAACTTTTCTTGAAGCCTCCGCCCTATTATTCAACTGTTTGTTTGCTTCCATTTATTTTTTCTACTATGGCAAGTTTGTTATTCATTCTTTAGAAATACTTGAGTGTTTGGTTTTTGCTTTTATATGTTGATTTCATTTAACTAAGAATAACATACAGTGATGGGACAATAAATACTGTGCCCGATTTACTAAATATTCACAAAATGGTTTAACTTTTACTATCACTTTAATTTATATTGATATACAAAAGGCTAGCATGCTGCTCCGTGTCCGATATCTGACAAACTGTTCAGCCTGAAAGTATGCACATCTTAATAAATAAAAGGCAAAAATGCTGCTCCACACACAGTATTTCTCAAATTGCAATTATTTTTGACCGTAAAATAATTTTACAAGACACACTGTTTTCAAAAATGTTCAGCCTGAAAGTATCCACAGAAAATTTATTTGATACTTATCAGTGACAAGATAGGGTTTCTATAGGTTTTACAATAGCACGTTTTTGATCTAACTACTTCTTTTTTTCGTGCTTTTATAAATAACTTATGACGAATTTATTGAAATTCTTTTGATGGATTGTAACAAAAAAATAATTGTATCAGCACATGCGCCCATCTGGCCCAACACGGTTCATTAAGTTTCTTCTGACCATATTACTTTTATGTAATCATCAACGGTAAAGTACTTACACTTTTTTGCGAAATCATAGCTTTGATTTCTGTACTTATTAGTCACAAGAAGGCTTCCTCACTTTTTATCTAGGAGAAACTCCACTTTTCTGTAGGCTCCTGCGAATTGTCTTTTCATTGACCTAAGCTCCGAGTTTCTGTTTTAGGACCTGATTTGTCTCCTAAGCAGTGAATATTAAACGCCTGGAAATGCCTGTAGATAGCTTACGTAGACTACCGACACATTTCCTTAAAGCAATCACATTAGACTTCTAGAAATTTTTTATATCGTTCCGCTCGTTACAAATAGAAAAGGGTTTCCAAGCATACATTGCATATGACGAAATTTCTAAAATGCAGAACTTCATTTCTTTTGTAAACAGTACTAGCTGAACCCGGTGTGGCTCGCTACCCCCCTCGCGCTGTTGCACTTGGTCGTTATCATCCGCTTGTCCCATGAAATAAATTTGTAAAAACTTAGGATCATCTTCATCTGGAATTGGCAATATTGATCCCATTCGGTGATAAATTTGGCCTTGAACTCTAAATGTTGGCATGAAGTTGTCTCGAACCACTTTAGTCGCACCAAACGATGTCATTTGAAAACACGAATTGTATTTTCGTATGTTGCTTAAGAAATTTTAGGAATCCGCTGTTGTTCCTATGTAGTGGAATATTATTATTTTGAATAATAATCATTTTATTTTTTCCTTTTCTTCCTTTTTTGAAGCCTTAGGGGCAAATTATTTATTTATTCTTACCTGAAACTAACGATAGTAGTGGTTCTGGTGGTGATACCAGTTCGGGTAAAGCAATTTTACCATTTGCGCAGCACAATTCAGGTGCTTCATTTTTATATTTCTTAGCATTGCAGTATTGGCAAACTTTATTCATTGGTCCAATGGCGACTAACTTATCTTCACTGCAATCAATTTCTGATGTGTAGTGGAATGCAATCAGCTATATGATGCAGGGCTTCGACGATGCTGTGATCTTCGACTACGATCTTGTTGACGGTGTGCATCACGTTGCTCTGGTGTCTCGGCAGCTCTTGATAAAGAGGATCGCGATCGGTCACTTCGCATGCGTGTTTGACGTTGAGTAGAAGTCTCGGAAGCCCTTGATGTCAAGGTTCGAGAACGGTCGCTTCGTAACCGTGTTTCATGCTGAACAGATGTCTCCGAAGCCCTTGATGTTGACGTTCGAGATCGCTGAATTTCTAAGCGTGTTTCGCTCTGAACAGCAGTCTCGGAAGCCCTTGATGTTGAGTTTCAATTTATTATTTCGTAAGAATATCCTATTGTGAAAATTTAATGAAGATCGGTCCAGTAGTGAAGACTATATTACGATTTTTAATTTTCCTAAAAAGGGACGTGGTCCCACCCACTTTTCTCCTGGTACGTATTCCTTATTATGCCAATACCATATGTACCAAATATCATCGACGTAGGTCAAAAAATGCCAAAAATATGGCGATTTAAATGTTTGGGTCATATGAACGGTGCCACGCCCCTTTGTCCAATCAAAACTTCATATAGCCTATTATTTCTTCCAGAGTCACAGTAACATGCTGTGAAACTTTCTAAGGGTTTGGCCTCCTATAAAGCACAAACAAACAAACAGACAGACAGACATTCATTTTTATATAAATATACCATATTAAAAGCAGATTAATTATAATTAAAGTAAAATGGGGCGAAAAAGGGGGATTTGGTAATAAAAAAATCTATGGCTACCTTACCTGTAGATAAAAAGTATATAAAACTTTAGGTAAATACATATTACAAAAAAAGTATTTTGTATAGCAAACATTGTTAGTGGTATAAGTAAGTATCTGAATAAAAAAAGGGGGCGGTGAAGTGGGCGTGGTTCATAGTAATATGGCGACGTTAACAGTATTAAGAGCAATATACAACAAAATAAAAAATAATCCGTTGGTTGGAAGGAACAAATTTGTACAGAGAACAAAAAGTTTAAAACTTAAATTTGGCGTGAAAAGGGGCGTTAAAGGGGGCGTGGCGTAAGAAATGTTTATTTATACCTCGCCTGGAGTATAATGTGTATACAATTTGAAGTAAATCTGTTAAAAACTATATGGGAGCAATTACATAATTTTAAAAGAGTGGGCGTAAAAGTGGGCGTGGTCGAAAAAAGTACCCTATTAATCATGCCAGAGTCCCAGTTAAATGCAGTGAAAATTTCAGGAAGATCGGTCCAGAGGTTTGGTCTCCTATAAGGTACAAACAAACAAATAAACAAACACACATTCCATTTTATATATATAGATTGTCCGTCACTGTTTATCCAAAGCACCATCGAGCTGTGAAACTAATTTTTTGTATAAGATTTCACAATTTTTATTAATCCAAATCAGATTTCAATCAGGAAAAAATGCGAAATGGACACTTCCTCTATTTTTTGCTTGCAGTTTTATTATTCTGCACAGATATATTCATGTCGATTAAGTGGTAAAGTAAATAACTATTGAATTTTTAATTAATGGCAATAACACTGGTTCGCACAAAAATTTGTGTTTAATAATTTTAACCTGTTCACTTAATTTTAATATGAGAAATCGCGTGGCGACATCCGTTTTGCCACTTTACCGAAGCCTTCAGAGCAGTGGTTCTCAACCGTTTTTAGTAGCGCCCCTCTTTCTATGCTAACGTCAAACTCGCGCAACCCTTTCAAAATTTTTTCAAGTTCCATTCATTTTCCTGTTTTATATAATAAGTTTTTATTGAAAAAAACAATATTATTATATACAAATTTATATTAAAAAATATAGTTACTATAAAAATTAGATCATTGGTTTTAAAAAAAAAATATTTCAGTAAACTTTTTAAAAAAAATCATAACATTTAACATGAAAAAAAATAATTTTAAAAAACTTTATATAAAAATGTGCTGGTTAATGTGATTGTTGACAAATTTTTTGATCAAATAGTTTTTTATATTTTATTTTAATATGTTTTAAAGCAGTTTGACTATTACTGCTCAATGGCAATTTTGAAGTGAAAAATAATTGTTAATTGTTTTAATGTTTAATTGTTTTGATAAATTGTTAAATAATCTGTTAAAACAAGTGACAAAACGTCGGAAAAAATTAAATTTTTACTTAACATTTAAAAATGTAAGTTAAACAGTTATGGTCAAAAATCTCCACAACATATTAAACTAATTTATTTATATTGAAAATGGCCCAAAAAATCACTTAGTTTCTTATGTTAGTACCAGGTTAGTATAAGAAGTGCACCTGAGATCATTTTCGACATTAAGTCTTGAACTATTTTTTGTTTTTATATTTAATACAGCTGAGAAACTTGACTCACACCAAAATGTGGAGAAAAACTGCACTAAAAAGCGTAATGTCTCTGCACTAACCAGAGGAAAAATTAAGCTTTATTTTCAGCTTTATTTACCAAAACTCTTCACAAATTATAAGAGAAAAATTACCTTTGGCACATGAATACTCTTCACTAAATGGATCACTTATACTTTAAGTTTTCTGACGAAAGGGAGTGAAAGTAAGAAATCGGTAGATTCTTTGCAGAAAATTTCTGGCGCCCCCCTAGGGAGGAGTGCCCCACCAGCTGAGAGCCACTGCTTTAGAGCAACATGTTTGTTTTAAATTACTCAAGATATACATTTATTATCATGTTAATAGCTCATGAACCAACAATTCTGGCCAACAACTTTGCTGAACAAATATATATGAAATTTGAAATAATTTAGAATTGTCTTGAATATGTCTGAATTGTCTGAAGAAATTAATGTTACTCATACGCTCTGTATGCTCAACTCGTTAATGTTACTCATACGCTATGACTTCAAGCTAGACTTTTTGTAATGCTGCTCATACACACTGCAACCAAAACATTAGTGGATCTGCAACCCGATTACGTCTTTTTTAATACGCTCGACACACATGCTGCGATGATTGCAGCAATCCATTTTGCCATACAGGCTGCAATGCAGCAACAACACAGCAAAAAACGGCAACAACGACCAAAATAATAAACGATTTTAATTTTGCTGCAACCTACGTTGCAACTGTCAATGAGTTGTGTAACTTCGGCACACTCGCTGCAACTTCATCGTATTAATTATCAAAAACTTCCAAATTACACTTCCAGCTATTCTTTGGTTGCAGCGTGTATGGGGCTCACTCGATAAGACCCACTGAAGCGATGATGGATCAAGAGTTATCAACATCAAAATGATTGCATATCTTGAGTTATTTGTGATTCTGAGCTATATATATATCTTAAATAAAAATTTTGTAAAATGGTCCGCAAACTGGTAAAACAAATGTTACCACGAGATTCCTCACGCCCAAATTAAGTGAAAAACGTTGGCTGAAAAACGTTGACTGGTACAAAAATGCGCACAGGATATATGTCAATCAAAATCTTTTTATTTATTAACATTTGCAAACAATTGCATTATTTTTGATTATTTCGCCAAACAGTGAGAGTTTATTGTACCAAAAAATTGATCTCTCACAACAAAATTAAGTTAGTATTTATATAGATTAGACATGATGTCAGTAACTTTATCTTAGACACAAACCAAAGGCCTTTACCTTATGCAGAATCAAATGGGGTCCATCTGCAGGGATCAAATTATTATTAATGGAATTCACACTTCGACCTTGAGAACTATTGTGCCTCTTTATGGAGCTAAAGACCCTCCTTTAGTCCAATCTCTGAGATAAAAGCTAGTATACGTCCTATATCTCTTGATTTTATTTGGTATTAATGAGCTGTAACCCAGATTTTTCTATCGAGCTTGGACAAGTGCGGAACTGTGTCCCAGAAAGAAAATCATGTACTGGTTTTTTTTATGATTTCGGATAGACCTTTCCATTCCTTTTAACTACTTAGTTCAGTTTGAAGTCTTTTAGTAAAACTGAATTTTGGATGCATTATGGCCCTCGTATTGTTATTTCTGAATATTGTCTCGAAAGAATATCAAACTTCTTTCAAGTTTTGCAATCCCTTTGCCCGATATCTTCACTAGCAATGGAGCCTGGAGTACTTTAGAAAAGTTGCTCCTTTTCTTCCTCATTCGCAGTAAAATGTCCATCGTTTTTTCAGACTGGCTACCATCGGCCATAACCAGGGGTATCATACATGAGGTATAAAGACTATATAAGGTTATGGCCGATGGTAGCCATAGTATGTTCCATTCTTTCACATAACTTCCCAAAGCTAGCTAGCTTTGCTGCCCTTATCTCATTGATATAATGAGTTAGGGTACTCCAAGTATTAGTGGCACTTTCTTCTTTGTAACTCACTAGATTATCGATCATGTCTAGAGATGGGAAAAACGGTAAATACCCGGTAAATTGGTTAAAAATGGGTAAATAAGCGGGTATTTACCAAGACGGTGGGTATAAACTATGTTGTAGAAAATTTGGTAAAAAAACCCATTGTGCAGAAAAAATTTATGAATTTTATAATAAAACTAGCTGAAACCCGGCGCGTTGCTGCCACTCTCCCATGTCTATATTGAGGTAGAATACTGAATTCCGAGACTGTGCGACCTATATCCACAAAGCTATTCGATATAACAAATTTGGGTTGCATAGGAAGTGCCACGCCCTCTTTATCACCGCTCATAGAATGTAATCAATTAAACTACATGTGTACATGGAGGTTGAATACCGAATTCCAAAACTGTGCGACATATAACTCCAAAACTATTCGATAGCACAAATTTGGGTTGTATGGAAGGTGCCACTGCCCTTTTCCTTACGCCCATAAAATTTTACCAATGAAACTGCATGTGTAAATTGAGGTCAAATACTGAATTCCGAGGCTGAATTTCCCCGACAAACTAAAAAATTTTATCAGTAAATCTGCAAGCGTAAATTTTGGTCGAATACTGAGTTCCGACGTTTTGCGACCTTGAACTCCAAAGCTATTCGATATCACAAATTTTCGTTGCATAGAAGGTGCCACTCCCCCTTGATAAACGCTCATAAAATGTAATCAATGAAACTGTATGTGTACATTGAGGTCCAATACTGAATTCCAAAGCTGTGAGACCTATATCCCCAAAGCTATTTGATATCTCTAATTTGGGTTAAATAGGAGGTTTCACTCCCCCTTGTCGATATCACAAATTTGGGTTGTATGGGAGGTGCCCCTCCCCCTTGTCTACTCCCATAAAATTTCATCACTGAAACGGTACGTCTAAATTGTGGTCGAATACCGAATTTCTAAGCTGTGCGACCCATAACTCTAAAGCTATTCGATAACAACAGTTTTTTATATATATGTGGGAGGTAAAAGGCATTTTCTCTTAAACCATCTCGTACTCAAAGCAAAGCGTACTTACAAAATTTGAGCTCAATCGGACCAATAGTTTCGAAGTATTTTGATATTTTCTTAAAAGTAAGCGTAGATGAAGTGTGACCACTCCCATTTTTATCAAAGTTGATGATAGTTATCATACGAACTTATTTACCAAATTTGAATTTAATACGACCAAAACCGTCTTAAATACAGCATTTTTATTGATTTGTGCATTATATTTTTCCTAAACCAGTAGAAAGAAGTATCCAATTTGGTTCAGTCGTTTTCAAGTTTTAAGCATCCGAACAAATCACAATTCATTTTTATATATACAGATATTGATTTGTGGGCGGTAAAAGTGGGCTTGAAAACATTAATGTATCGTGACTGCCTCTTGGAGCACCTACACAGCAAGTTTCACTATAAAAATGTGTAGAACTCCGGAATTGCCATGATTTCGAAAAAGTGGGCGTATATATATTGCGACCACGCACATTTTTTGTACAGTAACCATCTGAACAAAATTACTAAATCTTAGTTTTTTACGATCGAAACCGTCTGATATATATCCTTTATTTGGTTTGTGGTCGAAAGCGCAAATTTGGCTTGTATGGAAGGTACCACGCCCCCTCGTCCAAACATTACCAAACCTCACAGGAACACTCACTCTCCTCGGCAGACGTTGTTCTGCCATAGACCGCCTTACTGCCATATACGAAAATGTCGAATAGCTGCCGAAAGTAACCATATGAACTAAATAACCAAATTTTGGTCTAATACGATCAAAACCGTGCGAAATATAACAGTTTTGTTGTTTTGCAAGCGGTAAAAAGGGGTGCTGCAAAATATTTCCCTAGAGCCATCTCGTAATCGAAACAAATCGAATGCCCAAATTTCAGCTCAATTTAGGTTGAGGCTGGCGCATTTTACTTCACTCGACGCTAACTCCCCGAAAAGTGAGTTTAACTAAAGTGGGACAGGCTTATTTTTAGTGCACTTGCCGAGAGTAACCATATGAACTGAATTACAAAATTTTTGTCTAAAACGACCTAAACTGTTGAAATAAAACGTTTTCATTGGTTTTTGGGCGGTAAAAGGGGGCGTGGAAACCAATTTTTAGTTCAGTTGCTGACAGTAACTGTACAAACTAAGCCAACATTTTAGCTCAATCGACCCAGCGATGACGCCTTTTTTAGTACAGTTGCCGAAAGTAATCATACAAACGTAGGTATCACATGTTAGTCTCATACGGTCAAAACTGCTTGAAATATAGCATTTTCACTGATTTGTGGGCGCAAAAAGGGGGTGTGGAAACCAACTTTTCCTATAGTTACTGTCAGTAACTACACAAACCAAAGTACCAAATTTAAGTCTTATACGACCAAAACCATCTGAAATAAACCATTTTCATTTATTTGTGGGCGGTAAAAGGGGGCGTGGAAACCCATTTTTAGTACAGTTGTCGACAGTAACCGTACATACTTAATTAAAAAATTTTAGCCTTATACGACCCAAACCGACTGAAATATAACATTTTTATTGATTTGGGGGCGGTAAAAAGGGAGTGTGGCAAATTTTTTTTTCCTAAAAATTTCAGGTCAATCGGTTCAGTAGTTTTGGAGTCTATAGACATCACACAGCCAGACACACATCTTTTTGCTTTTATGTATATAGATATTGATTTTTGGGCGGTAAAAGTGGGCGTGAAAACATTTACATATAGTGACCGCCTCTTAGATCACCTACACAGGAAGTTTCACTGTAAAAATTTGTAAAACTCCGGAATTGCCATGATTTCAAAAAAATGGGCGTATTTATATTACGACCACGCCCATTTTTCGTACAGCTACCGACAATTACCATCTGAATAAAATTACCAAATCTTAGTTTTTTACGATTGAAACCGTCTGATATATATCCTTTTTTTGGTTTGTGATCGATAGCGTAAATTTGGCTTGTATGGGAGGTACCACGCCCCTTCGGCCAATAGTTACCAAACCTCACAGAAACACTCTCAAGATGTGGCTTCAGTTTCCCTAAAAATTTCATAAAGGTCGGTTCAGCGGTTTTGGAGTCTATATGTGATATAGCCACATACCCACATACCCACATCCCCACATCCCCACATACGCACATACCCACATACATACATCCATTTTTATATATATAGATTTATTACTGAAAATAAAAATGTTCATAGAACAGTTGTAAAATGATAACATAAGATATAACATTACATTTATATGTAGGGACCAGAGGTCCCTGGGTCGAATCCAGGCTTGGGCATGGTTCTTTTCACTTTCTTTGTTCTTTCCTACATTTAAGAAGTATGGAAAAACTAAAAATTCACAACTAAATTGTGGAAAATGTGGAATTGAAGGACAGGAACAACTAAGGGCTGGAAATTCTTGCCGAGGTTAAGGCATAACACTAACCTCGGTTAAAAGCAAATTCAAATTTTCTTCCACGCTTGTTTCGCAGAATCAATAATTCACGTATGGTTTCAATGAATTTCTCTAAATAATCTATCACTTTCAGGTCCAAGACCAAACCTTGTTTGTATAAGGCACATGCTTTGGTTCTTTGATCTTTAAAAAAAAAAAAAAAAAAAAAAAAAACAAAATCAATCAATTAATCACTGTAGCTGAATCGACCATTGCCAGTTTCACTCCGGAAATAATTAAATGAATGATGAGGTGTAGAATGGGTGATACCAGTGGAAGTAGAAGGCGGTTCTTCAAATAAACTAACATTTATTAACATTTGCCCAGTTATACACCGAGTCACAATGTCTGCAAAAAACAGATTTCACTTGTTGCAAAATGCTTCGATATTTTTTTTCATTTTTAGGTCTTCCCATGACTGAACATAAAAACGATTAAATAATGTTGCATTTCATCAATAAAAGCTTTACTAATATAAACATACCTTCTCCACAATTTGAACTAAATTATTAAATCTATCCAAAAACTCACGTGCTGTTGAAAACGCTGAAAACATTAAAACAAATAACTCATTTGAAATGACGTTTTAGCTGATTGACAATCAGATGTTGCTAGATGCTTCATTTCAAATTAAAAGTACCCAAATAAATTCCCAAAAAAGGAATATACCCGGTATTTACCCGATGTGAAGGTTATAGCTTAGGACCCATGGCCCGGCCAGGATTCGAACCTGGGACCCTTGAGCTGCAGTCAAGCGCGCTATCAATATACTATCGCGGCCGCCGGGACTGGAAAAAAGTTGGAATGCCGGGGTCCCAGGGTCCCGGGACTGACAGCCTTAGTTCAAGTATTCTGAATTTTATAAATCGAAAATAGACGATGACGTACTTTCAGGATGAATTTTCAAAAATGTCTACATTACGACCTTTCAGTGACCTTGAACTTTGACTGTTGCTTCTTTGTTGAATCTTTCTGTAGTCTAACACCTTAAAATAGTAGTCTCAGAGAATAACTTAAGAATGAACTAAACCAGCGTTAGTTTACGTTGTTATAATAAAAACCGTTATAAACATCTATTACTTCTCTACCAAAAATTATTATCGAAAAAAATTGTAAAAAAATAATTTTTTGTGTTAAATTGCCGTATGAAAACTATCAAGGTATTCATATCAGCACGATTGGCGTCGATCAATCTTTTTGTTGGCTGTTTTGACAAAGAATGTCCCATATACTAGAATTCGCCAGTTCGAAATTCTACTTTTTTTCGCATATATTCTTTGTTAATTCGATACAAAATTATTGTAAAAAAACTATGGTTTTCAAAAAAATTTGGCATCACCTTTACTTTTCTAATGAAAGTAAATAGCAGGATGAATGAAGTAGGTAACAGATAGCAACAGGTTTCTAAAAAAACTCTTCTTAAGCGCTCATATTTCAGGTTAAAGGTAACAAAAAATATTCAGTCCACTCCTTTTTTCCAAAAAAAACATTTTGAAAAAATTATTTTTCATCAAAACAAATCATAGGGCTCATGATTTTCGATGATAGAAACTGTTTATTGAATTATGTGTCAAAATGACGCAATTTTTGCAAATAAATGATATATCATATGTAAGAATGGGAAAAAAGAAAATTTAAACAAAAAAAATTACAACAAAAACAACTTTTGGCCTATTTTTTGAGCAAAAATTTAATATTTTATAGGTTTTTTGGAAACAATATAAAACATGGAATTGGTGAGGTAACAGTACATCTTTTCTTACCTCTCCAAAGTTATTTAATTCAGCTTTCAGACAAAGAAAATTTTATGGAAATTGATTGGAAAATGGCTGAGATATTTGCTTGCAAAATGAAAACTTGAAATTTTTACCGTTTTTTTCTCTTCTGAGGTGATGGTCTTGCTTCAAGGAAGAGTGTTGTACTGAGTAAATCTTCAATTTTTGAGATATTGCACTAATTTTGATGTCATAGTAACGGGAATTTGTTTTAACATACTATCCGTGGAAAATATTAGCAAAAAGCTTTCGCATGCTTAACGTTATTTTTCGCAACCAACAACTTTTCATACAAAAATTCGTTGTACTGCGAAAAGCTACAGTTCTCGAGATATCGCCATAAGTTTGATGTCAAGATAACGGAAATTTTTCAAAATTTATTATTTTTAAGAAATTTCACCATCTCAATGTATGTGTATTTTAGTGTCCAACCGAATATTTGGCTTAATAGTAGTCGACAAAATAGGTCGATTTTTTAACCTTTGGCTTCGACCTAAAACAGCCGATTGTTTGCCGAATAGTTATAAGCAGGGTTAGGATTTCGATGACATGCCATTTTTTCTGCTGGTTCCAAGACATTTCCCGCTTATTTAGAACGTCTATTGATGTTTCCTAAATTCCAAATATGAAAAGTTTGTAGGTCATTTTTTCGTCATTTTTCATCGATTTTTTTCGGTTTTATTTTTCAGATAATTTTTACTAGATATGCGGCATTTTTTGGTAATTTTTATTGATATTTAAGTTATTTTATCATTATCATTTTTGAACATTTTTAATTTTTAGAGTATTTTTTGGTTTTTTAGGTTATTTTAGAGTTATCTTAAAATAATTTTTTCCGTACTAAAAAATGTAAAAATGCAAATTTTTAAACATATTCCTTTAACTATAAAGTCCTTTCAATCAAAAATATTACCTCTCAAAAAAGAAGTAGCTTTGTTTATAGACCTCGATGAAAAAAGCTCTGCGCGTGGTGAAACTGACGAAAGGGTATGTAGAAATATGAAACAAGTGTTAGATAAAGACTCAGGTTGTGCTAGTTTTTATTAACTCTATTTTTATGCTCTATTGCTAAAAGGTTAGGGTGTAAAAATTTTCATACTATGAAATTAGAAGAGGAACTTTACATCCGATGGCATATCGTCTTTTTAATATGTTATGTTCCTATCGTCAGTGCAGAAGTAGAAAGCAGTTTTTCTGTTTACAAAAACATTTTGCCAGACAATCGACGTTCTTTCAATTTTAATAACTTAAAAATGTACCTTGTAATATACTGTAAGACTATGAATAAAAATTTTATAAGAAATTTTCAATGCATTTTTATGTAAAACGAAATGAAGCCTTAACGTCGTGAAAGAAACGAGCAACAGAATTTTTTATATGGAAAAGAATATTGCTTACAGTGTCTTGCACCATGTTCAGCCTTCGTTTGGTTTAACATAAACATGCAGTAAGTTTAGTAATATTTTATTTTTGAAGTGTTTTTTTATTTTGTATGTAATTGTTTGCGTTTTAACGTCATTTTTGTCAGTTTTTGTGTCATTTTCTGCAGTTTTAGGTAATTTTTGTAATATTTTTTAGTTCATTTTTTGCAGTTTTTTAGCTCATCAAAATCCGAGCCCTGGTTATGAGCCTCCGTGCCGACCGCGTCAAAGTAGAAAGTGCACTATACTTTAAACATTAAACGCGTTTTCTTTAAAACTTTGTTTTCGTTGAGCTGGCGACTCATATAACTCAATCAATTTTTAACGACCCAACAAAAAATTTCAATGCGCATTACTTGTATGCACGTAAAGAGCGCTTTATTCTCTTTTCAAATAGTGCTGTTTGTATAGCGTTATATTTGTAGCGCTTTCCGTAACCATAACGTTGCACTGGAAACAAAAGTATAAGATTTTAATGTTAAAAATATATAATTTCAAAAACTGTAAAAATTCATCAAATCGTTTTGAAACTATGTTTTCTGTTTTTCCTTCATCGAATGAAAAATCAAATAAAATGAATAAAAATCCATACCTTTTTATGTTGTCGAACTAATTCTAATAGGATGTATGTAAAAATAGGGCAAAGAAGAGTTTATTAACGATTTAAGTAGATTGGTCAAAACTACACCAATGTCCTTTTTTAGTTTTTAATGCTTGTGTAAAAAAAAGGAGGTAGAAAGTTTGAATTATCGTATGAACTTCATACATATAATAAACAGTTTTCTTTGCCTCATGAACAATAGTTAATTCTGACGTGGTATAAGAACTAGGCCGACGATATGAACTATAAAGAACCTCGGTTCTCGATACATTCTTCTTCCAACTACAAGGAGAACAAAGCGCTTAGTTCTTGCTATGTTTTTACATCAAATACAAGCAGAACAAAGCGCTCGCTATGATTTTGTATTTTCTACAGCGGGAGCGGAGCTCATACAGCTGATGACATGACTATGTTAAAAAATGCGCTGTACATAAGGAAAATGAAGCTCTCTACTGTTTTTTGGAGCGCTTCAGATGCGCTTATGAAGCGCTCGCTTCCCTGCTGTGGAATCGTAAGGTTTTTTTTACGAGATTGTCATTGAACCATAATCACATTGATAAATTTCATATTGTAATTTTTATCAAAAAAAAAGCAACGAAAATTTTCAGTAATAGAGACAAAAATTATTCTATAATCACATTCATACTTGAGCTTAGTATGCTGTAGGAACGAACATTTTTAAGCATTTAATTCTAAACGCGGAATTTTGGTGTAGACTCAACATTAACACATATGTACTTACCATAACGTGTTTGTTGAAAGTGTTTTTTTTATTAACAAAAGCATTAGTGCAGTACGAACTAAGTTCTTTTATAGCACAACATAAACACATTCAATATAAGTATAATAACAACTGTTGTTATGTGTTAGTTGAACATTATTGTTGAATGTCAAATTTCTACGCCAATTAACTGTACGGCCATATAAAAGGCAGCGAAATTTTGATATTTTAACTCTCCAATCATGGTTGTGAACTTGGCTGCATTGAACAAATTTTTCGGTTCAACAGCGTACTAACCAACGAAAAAAAAACTTCGCTACCTTTTCGCTGTCAAAAATGCAATGCATTTCTTACGGAAGATTTATTTTCGTTTCTACAGCATACAGCAAACAGGAAAATATTTTGATATTTTGATCTGTGTTAAAATTTTATACAATCTTCTTCAAAGTACTGTAAATATACCAAAAAAATTTTGAGTACCTTATATTATTTATTTTTTCCATAAAAGATTAATGAAAACTGCTTATTTTTTGGCCTGTTCAACAAAGCTGGACCCTTATTGATTTCTGTTTTTGTACTGAAATTAATAAATAACGAAAGCAAGACCTAAATTTTACTAATTTTTTACTTGAAAAATATTTTGTTAGTATTCGGCTTCGGCCAAAAATCCACTTTCGGTCGGACACCACTATATTCGCACTTGTTACATAAAAAATGCTTATTGTAGGGTATCCGCAACAGATAACGAAAACGGTATGGAATAGTTTTTGTACATTTTAGCAATGTCTAAAATTTCCTCTTACACCATGTTCTTCAATCTCTTATACAGGGTCCGCCAAATAACTTTTTTTTTGAAAATTCTATAAAAAAAAACTACTGAATATTTTCTTAAATTTCTTTCTTTGTTTGAAAGTACAATCCTTCCGGTTATTAATGGAAAATAATTTCATTCAAATGGCTGCCTCGGCTGGCCATGCAGTAGCCTACACGATTGGTCCAATTTTTAAGCACATTATCGATTGTGTGCAGCTGTATTTCACCAATGGCTTCACGAATATTGTCCTTTAAAGCGTCAATTGTCTCTGGCTTGTCGGTGTAACACTTATCTTTGAGGGCACCCCACAAATAATAGTCCAACGGTGTCAAATCGCAGCTCCGAGGTGGCCAAACTACATCAGCTCTGCAGCTGATAATGCGATCTTTAAAAACAGGGCGCAAAACATCGAGTGTAGTTTCGGCTGTGTGGCACGTAGCGCCATCTTGTTGAAACCAAATGTTGCCAATATCCGCCTCTTCAATTTTTGTGAACAAAAATTCGTTCAACATGGCCCGATAACGATCGCCATTGACTGTGACGGCCACTCCTTGCTCATTTTCGAAGAAAAATGGCCCAATTATGCCTCTGAACCAAAATCCGCACCAAACAGTGACTCGTTTTGGATGCAGGGTCTTTTCAATGTATGCGTACGGGTTTTCTGTGCCCCAAATGCGACAATTTTGCTTGTTTACATACCCGCCAAGATCAAAATGAGCTTCATCTGAAAAGATGATTTTTTTGGCAAAATCGGCATCTTCTGTAAGTCGAGCGCAGGCCCACTTCTCAGCGTTGTTCAAGCGTATACACAACCATATTCGTTCAGCGGAAGGATAAAACTAATTATCTGTCAAATCAGACATGAGCTAAGTGTTACCATTCACGAAATAAGCACTAGTTGAAAAAAAAAAGTTATATGGCGGACCCTGTAGTTTATGGCGTTTTCGGTTCTCGGATAAATGTTGCATTTTTTCTGCCCTCTTTCTGCTATCTTTGAGAATTCAGAATGTTTTCTTCTTTTGAGGTCAACGATATCGAGAAAAGAGCATGATTTAATTACAAAGGCCACTATTTTTGGATTTCAAAAAAGGTCAGAAAAAATGTGGCATTTTTTGAGAAACGAAAACGCCATTAGATTTTATTTCACAAAAAATAGGTCACAAAAAATATTCGGTACTTTGCTTCTGAATATTTATCAAAATCGGTTGAGAAACACGGAAGAAAATGGTATCGAATTCTTTCGCGTTCACCTATTTATATATAGATATAAATATATTCATATATAGAATTTTTCAAAATGTCTGCTCTCCATTTACAGCATTTTAACTGTATTTGAAATACAAAATCTTGTTTTTATACACAAACGTTAAAAAAAACGTAATAGGGGCATATTAACTTTGTCACTCCGTTTGTAACGCCGATAAGGAGGCGTAGCCGGTATAGAAAAGTATATATATTCCTGATCAGCATCACCTCCTGAGTCGATTTAGTCATTTCCGTCTGTCCGTCTGTGGTCACGATAACAGCCGTATTTTTTTAGCTATCGTAACGAAATTCAATATATAAACTTTTCATTTAAAAATGGAGGTCAAGTTCGAAAATGAGCCAAATCAGATGAAAACCACGCCTACCTCCCATACAAAGTGACTTAACTAAAACGGTAAAATCTCTTCAAAATTCACTAAAATGAATATAAAGACTTCAAATTTTGCACAGCATCTTTAATATTTGTTATAAACGTTGAGTATGAAATTTGTAAAAATGGGATGAAAACCACGCCTACCTCCCTTACATAGTAACTTACCCAAAACGGTAAAATCTCTTTCAATTCCACAAAAACTAGTCTAATGACTTACAATTTTGCAAATAAGCTTCAACCTTTAATATGTATTTTTAGTATAAAATTTGTAAAAGTCGAATAAAAATCACCTCCCATAAAAAGTGAGTTCACCAAAATGGTAAAATCTCTTTCAATTCCACAAACAATAATCTAATGACTTAAAATTTTGCACAAAACCTTTTACAATTAATTTAAACTTTAGGCATGAAATTTGGAAAAATCGTAGTTCGTGGGGTTATTTTAACTTCAGCCCAGTCGAAGATAATTCCTTACTAGTTTAAGATTAAATTATTTCCTCTAGCACGGAAAGTTGTTATTTTCAGCTTATTACCTCAGTTGTTCTTAGTCCATATCTTGCAGAATTTTGGCATAGAGAATTTTTTAACACAGTTTTATGTTAATGCAGAATTTTGTAATGCAGAATTTTGTATACAGAATTTAATACATACAGACAACTGCACCGAACCCTATAAAGATATTGCAGCTTAAATTTATTAAACCCATTAGAAACTGCTTTATTGCAAATGCTGAAAGCAAATTAGAACAAATATTCGGCACCACTGTAACACACTTGAAATATAATAATTAATTATTGTATTAATTAATAACTTCAAAACTAACTTGATCTAAATAGCTCATAATTTAAATCATCTCAATTAATTTTATTAATCACTTTTATCATTAAATAAGAAAAACATATTCATAAATCCATGCACATACTGCGAATTCCTAAAATTTACAACTTTTTTGATTAAAGTGGCAACACTGCTGCACTCACTCACTCATACTCGTCGTACACAATATCTCACGCGGCTACGCATTTACACATACATACACTCGTTTGTGTGAATTTGAGTTGGTGCTTCAGCAAGAATGTGGAGCATTTCATTAAACGAACGAACGAACGAACTCACGCTCCAAACGTGTCCAAGCACTCAGTTTTCAACCCCTAGCAAGACACGAGACATCAACCTTGCTCCGACACTTAAAATAAAAAAAAATATATAAGATTTTTGTTTCCTTTTTTCGTAAGCTTTTTCCCCCAAATAATTTCTTCTGCCTAATGCTGGCCTTTAGCGTCTCTACTAATTGTGTAAACTGAAAGCTTCTCTAGCTCTAACATTGTTACACATTAAATGATGCTTAAGTGACATTTTTTAATGTTGACATATGGGACAGTCAGCAAATCCTTACACTTCTAATATTGAATAATATGATATTTTTAATTAGTGTGAATTTATTTCCTGTGCATTTGTTCATCATAATTATTAGAAAGTTTTTATGTTTTTAGTAATTTTGTCCTAAAATCATATAGATGCCATATACTTATAGCACATATATATATATGTATATATATAGAAATATACATATGTATATGACAAACAAACACATTCGCGCATAACCTTGTGCCCAAAATGTTGTTGTATTTTTTCTGCACAGTTGCGTCTTGCGTTCATACACATTGAATTGCACAAAGAAACTCGTACATTTATGTATGTTTGTTATAAAACGAGCGCATCTTTTTTTTTATTTTGCGTATGATACTTGTATATATAAATATAGTTTTTTTTTATATATATTTGTGCATATACTGTATTTGTTTCATCCAGTTTAAGGTTTTAAGCATGTCTTTTTATCACTGTGTTGTAGTTTTATTTTAATTAAAAACTTTAAATCTCAATGACAAAAGAATTATTTTTTTTTATACTCAAAGATATGCAGATATATCATTGAGATATTTTTATTTAAGAACCCATATTTAAATGTTAGTTTATAAAAAGTAAAGTAAAGTATGGTATAGTTAAATCAAATTCATTCCTCATAACCGTATAGAAATCATTAAAAGGAATTTAAAGATAGTAACAGCACTTTTTATAGTTATCTACAAAGCTCTGTTTATATCTAATGTCTTTAAAATGTTAAACAAATCAAATGTCAATTTTTTTTTATACGAACAGCGTTGTCAAGTATGTTTGCATGCTTCAAAGGCTTTTATGCTATGAAAACATGTCGTCAGAATGTCTCGAATTTTAAGTTTATTTTATGTTTATCGTTCCGCTATGAAAGAAAATAATTTTCTATCGACATTTTTCTTGATGTTGATGTTGTTGTTGAATGAAGGACCAAAACAATTTGTTGGCTGAATATTACAAGGTTTTTTGCACAAAGAAAAAAATTTGGTTTCATAAGCTAAATGTAATAATTTGGCGCCTGTCTTACAATTTAAATTGACTTTTAGCAAATTTCGTTAAACAAAGGGTGTTTTTTTATAGGCAGAGAACTTCAAGTTGAAATTAAACACATACGTGTAAAACTATTAGCTGGCGAACAGCGGTCGAACATTGGCCGCACGGCCGTACATGGAGCAAACATGGCATAAAAATAATCCAAAAAGCCTAGCGGCAGAAATTTGGGTCGAACAAAGGCCATACGAGGCCTACATTAAGTTTTGTAGGCGCGTAGATACCAAATTTGTCATAGGTTTTTTCCAACAGCAAACGTATGCGCTGTTTTTTTTTAAACATTTCATTTAACATATCACAAATAATCAGTGGCGCAACCAAAGGGGGTTTTGTGGTTTAAACCCCTCCTAAATTATTGTACTATGGCAAAAAGCAAATAGGATAAAATAAAAAAAACACAGGTGCGTCGTTAGGCACACGAGAGAAGTGAGCTTTTTCGCAGTTTCATAGGTTTGAAAATTTTATGGTTTTTTTAAAGAACGTACGTTAATCTTCACACAAGTTCATTTTACTACACTTTCATAAAATAAAATAAATCAGTTGAAAAAAATCAACACACAAACGCATTCGAAAAAACGCTAATACAAAGGTGACGGCCAAAAAAATTATTAATTCAATTGAAAAAATGTTTATACCAGAGATGAGTATCTCTAACCAAGGCAATTTACTGAATGCTGCCTTACAAAAAACAGAATTTCTTATTTCATTGCAGTGTATTAACCAAGTATTCGGTTATTCATATGGTTTATGCAAATTTCTTCAAGCTCGAAACATTGATTTAAAAATTAGCGATGGGAAAAATTCAGTGTTTCAAATTCAATAAAGATTATTCCCTAATAATTTAATTTACTACAAATCCTTGCAACTCTTCCAGTCACTTCATGTGAAAACGAACGAAGGTTTTCAGTACTTCGCCGACTCAAAACGTATTTAAGAATCATGATGCTAAAAGATAGCTTTAACGGTCTCACATTATTTCATCTTTACAGAGATATGACACCATCATTGGATAATATTTTAGATAAACTTGTTCAAAGAAAGCGCAAACTGAATTTAAAAATATAGTTTTGGCTTGTGTTGTTATTATTTTTTAGTACTAATAAAACATTATTAATACACACTTAACTTGAATTATCATTAAGTATGTATCCATTGTGATAGAATTCTTTGTTTGTTAGCTTAACCATGCTTTCATAAGCAAATATTACTTCCAAGTTTGTTGCTGTGAAGTGAAGCAATTAATATGTTCCTTGCCCTGGCTGAGGTTCGGATCAGGAGCCATTAGTGCAACAATCAGAATCACTAATCACTACACCACAGCCGCTATAGTTACTGAATTTTTCTTTTATACTTACTTACTTAGTTGGCGCTACAACCGTATGTCGGTCTTGGCCTCATCTAAGAATTCGCGCCAGCCATTTCTGTCTATCGCTTGCTGGCGCCAGTTGGAAATTCCAAGCTTGGTCAGGTTGTCCTCTACTTGGTCTTTCCAACGTGGATGCCAAGCCAACATGACCAAGCCAACGAAGCCGCTCGATTTTAATGCGCTTGACTATGTCGATGTCAGCGTACAGCTCATACAGTTCATCATTCCACCGTATTCGGTACTGGCCATTGATGCAGATTGGTCCGTAGATCTTACGAATAATCTTTCTTTCGAATGCTCCTAAAGTCTTTTTATCTAAACTGCTCAGCGTTCAGGTTTGTGATGCATAAAGTAGGACGGCCATGATGAGCAATTTATAGAGCGTGATTTTCGTTCGTCGAGAGAGGGCCCTGCTTCTCAATTGCCTACTGAGCCCAAAGTAACACTTGTTGGCAAGAGTTATTCTTCGTTTGATATCAATGCTGATGTCGTTGGGTGAGTTTATGCTGGATCCCAGATAAACAAAGTCCTTCACAACCTCGAAGGAGGTATTGTCAACGGTAACGTTGGTTCCAAGACGCTGGGACTGTTTATTTGTTGACACCAAGTATTTCGTATTATCTGCATTCACTGCCAGACCCACTCGACTTGACTCTCTTTCTAATCTGGAAAATGCTGCACTGACTTCGCGCGTATTATGGCCAATGATATCGATGTCATCAGCATACGCAAGCAGCATAACACTCTTGTAGAATATTGTGCCACTACGTCTCAGATCAGCAGCTCGGATGATCTTTTCCATCATTATGTTGAAAAAGTTGCACGATAAGGAATTATCATGTCTGAAATATCGTTTGGTAATAAATGGTGGGGAGAGGTCCTTCCCGATTTTAACTGCGCTGCTGGTGTTGCTCAATGTGATCCTGCAAAATCGTATTAGTTTGGCAGGAATACCAAATTCAGACATGGTGGAGTACAGGTGCATCCTTATTGGGCTGTCGAAGGCGGCTTTGTAGCCGACAAAAAGATGGTGGGTGTCGACTTGCTTTTCTTGAGTCTTCTCCAAGATTTGTCGTAGCGTGAAAATCTGGTCGATGGTGGACTTTCCAGGTCTGAAGCCACACTGATAAGTTCGTTTACAATGGACTTCAATCTTTCACATAAAATGCTCGACAGGAACTTATATGGGATATTAAGCATCACACCACTTGGGGCTTATCCCACGGTAATTGGCAGAGATAGTGGGATCGTCTTTCTTGTGGATTGGGCAGAGCACACTGAGATTCCAATCATTCGGAATGCATTCTTCCGACCATATTCTGCATAGAAGCTCGTGAATGCATTTAAATACAGCTTCGCCTCCGTTCTTAAACAGCTCAGCAGGTAAGCCATTAGCTCCCGCGGCTTTGTTGTTTTTAAGCCAAGCTATAGCTGTCAGAACTTCGCCATAGTCGAATATGTCGAATAGAAGCTTAGAGAAGTGTTCCCTCCATAACGTCAGTGTACTCTGGACATATGTCACTAGATTCCCGTTTTCATCCTTGCAGGAAGAGGCCTCGGTTTTAAAACCATCGGCAAGGCATCTTATTTTTTCGAAAAATTTTTGGGCCTCATTCCTGTCACCATACATCTCAATCTTCTCCTGCTCGCCCTTTTCTGCCTCTCTTTTTTTCCACCTGAAAATATGTCTCTCTTCCCTCCTCTTTTCTTTGTATCGCTCTTTAGCAGCGAGCGTTGCAACCGACTGCAGGGTGGCTTTGTAGGCGGCGTCTTTCTCTGCAGTGGCGTTGCGACACTCCTGGTTGTACCACTGGTTTCGGCGAGAACGGATGACAGCACTCGTGGAGTGCTCACCTCACCTCTTCAGCAGCCGCACGCATGGAGTTGGAAATGTGTGTCCACTGCGCGCATATATCATCGATTGGAGGAGTGCTTTGCAGCAGGAGTGAGAGTCGAGTGGCGAAAGCTTTGGCTGTCTGTTTTGATTGCAGCTTGTCGACGTCTAGCTTTCTCTGTGTAGGGTTGCGTGTATTCTTAGCTGCGCACAGACGTGTACAGATCTTAGCTGCAACAAGATAGTGATCCGGGTCAATGTTTGCACCACGGATCGTGCGTACATCCAATACACTGGAAGAGTGCCTTCCGTCGATCAAAACGTGATTTGATTTTTGGTTTTTTGATCACGGGACATCCAGGTGGCTTTATGAATATTGAGATGCTTGAATCTAGTGCTACTTACTACCATTTTTCGTGCTGCGGCGAAGTCAATCAGCCTCATTCCGTTATCGGAGGTGTTGTCGTGGAGGCATATCTTTCCAACTGTTGGACCAAAAATATTTTCCTTGCCCACCTTAGCATTGAAGTCACCAAGCACGATTTTTACGTCGTGACGGGTGCAGCGCACGTAAGCATTTTCAAGGCGCTCGTAGAAAATTTCGTTGATCTCATCGTCCTTGTCTTCTGTCGGAGCGTGCGCACATATTAGGCTTATATTGAAAAATCTAACCTTGATGCGGATTATGGCAAGTCGTTCGTTCACAGGTGTGAATCGCAGGACGTGGGGCCGTAGTCTCTTGCCAACTACAAATCCGCATCCAAACTCGTGCTTCTCCGCATGGCCGCTGTAGTAGATATCACAGGGTGCATGCCGAATGCAACCCTGTCCCTTCCATCGCATTTCTTGGATAGCATTGATATCAGCTTTGTATCTTTCCAAGACATCAGTCAGTTGGATAGAGGCACCTTCCCAATTAAGGGTTCGGACATTCCAGGTGCATATCCGTAAATCATTATCAGTTTTTCGTTTGCGGTAGTCGTCATCAGATTTGGGGATCATTTTTCTTCTATTCTTATTTGTTTTCATTGAAATTGGTTTTTACGGGTGGGCTTCAAACCCCACGCACAACCTATTTTAAGCCTAAGGAGGCCCGCCGCTCAGATTAGCCGCCAAGCTGACGGCTGTCAGTTTTGACGTTGCCCAGGAAACACCACGTGGAGGTTTGAGTCGACTTGAGGCGATTTCACAAGGATTATGCTGGCCTCGGCAGGTTGAGACAGTCAGACATGTCACCATGTAAAGGTTCGCCCCCAGTTTCCCTTATATATAAGCCCGAAATTTTATAAAATCCTGCCCAAAAAATATTTCTGGTTGCGCCCCTGCAAATAATGGTAATGAAAAAAGATTAAAAAGATACAGAAATTTTATTGAAAACAAAAAAATTTATTCAATATTTTACATTCGCATGTGTCAGGTTAAACATGCATACACAGTAAAAAATTTGAGGGTAAATTTTATCTTTTTTATAACATTTGAGTGGTATAAACTCTTTTTATTCCAAATAATTAATAAATTTTATACCACTCAATATTATAAAAATAATAAAACAAATATAATTTAAAAATTTCAAATGGATATCATGTGTTAAGAGAAAAATATATTCTGGTTCGAAAGAAAAAAATTCACCGAAATCGGGAAATTTAAAAATATAGTGGTTTCGATTGGTCTAACGAGAAAAATGGTCTGGAAAAATTTATAAGATTTGATGGTATAACTTTTAAAACATTTTTGGTTTGGATTTATATGTATACAAAATAGTATAAAATTTATGCTCATATTTTTTACTGTGTAGGTATATTTAACTTATTTGCACATGAACTTCCCGTTTTCATTGAAAAGCTGCTAATTTTTAATGTAGAAGAATCACTGTTCGCCTTATGTATAACCACTGTACACCCGTTGTACAGCTGTTGACGGGTCCCTTTCGTGATATTAATCGTTCATCAAATAATTCTTTCAGTAAACGAACTGTATCGCTCGCTGTGAGGCGTGTGCCATCATTTTTCCCTCAACCAAATATAATTTTCCGACATCTTTTTTGGTAAAACAACCCCAGAATAAAATTTTTAATCCTCTAAATTTTACTGTAGGAATAACATCGCGATCAGTTATCCATTTGGATGGCTTTTTCCACACATACCGGATTCCGTCTGTTCTGTGCATCTTGATTTTGCTTTTAGGGCTTTCCATAGTGACTGGTGGAACAGTTTACTCCAGAATCCCTAATGTCAAATAGATCAAATAGCTTTTTTACAATAGATTATCAAGCGACTTATAAAACTTTTACCGAAAAAAACAACTCATATAAATATTTTGGTGATATTTCATTGGTTAAGGGAGTGTGACTGGTGGGACAGTCAAAAATACCTCACCTCCGCCTTCTGCACTGTCAATCGAGATTTTAGTCCAAGTACTATGCATAGCCAGATGTATTTTACTATGCTATGAAATGATTAAATAGACCTAAACAGAAACTAAAAATTAGCACCAAGTAAAATTTCTACAATAAAGTAGAAATTGTGACTGGAGGGACAAAAGCAACAAACAACAACTTTTCATAGTGGAAAAAATACTTAATCTTGTTTTTTCGAAATAATTTTTACATATCATATAAATTTAACTTTTATACATTGCGTTAAGAATAAATGGGTTATTTATTCATATCAATTTAAGAAAATAACTCATTTTCCCATTTCCCGTAAAATGCCCCTTTTGTCAGTCCAATTCACGGAAGACCACTGCGCCCAAGACTAATTTGCATGAGCTTTTGCAAACGCTAGACGCAACTTTCTGTGACGTGCTGTTAGTAGGACTTTTTTAATCTTTCGCCCTGCCCATTTTTCTTTGCTCTCGATTAACTGTCATTCTTGAAACTTCTTTTCCCAAGTTATTTTTGAGCTGCTTTTAAACGTCAGTGCTCGATTTCGCTGTTCCAGTGATAATTGAACAACTTAAACCTCTTTAATCAAGGTCATTAAAAATGCTTCGTCGACCAGCACGCTGCTTGAGAGCCTCTATATCATTGTTATTAGCAATGTTTTTCACAGAACCGTTTGAAACACCCACAGATGACACTATAAGGCGATATAACAGGCCCTATTTTAGTTATTTGATAACCAAATTTTTTTTTTTTAACGTTACGTTAACTTTCGCATTTTACCTAAAATTATTACTTTTGATATTGAGCAAATTTTAAGCATTACAAATTAATTTCATATTACCGCTTGTGCAGTAAATATTTCTAAAATGCCACTGATATGCCACTGTTTATTTCATTTTTTTTTTTTTTTTGCAATGCACATCCACGCATCTGTAACACAATTGAGCAAATGACTCGCAATACCAAACCCAGGGTTCGCATTTGTTCATTCATGGACTGCTCATTTCTGCTTCTATTCATTCATGAACTGCTTATTTCTGCTTCTATTCATTCATTTAAGAATATGAAGAAAGATCAAAGAGAGCAGCTTATTTTCGTGAAGAGCTGAGCAGATTTTTTTTGTTTATGAATTGAAGAAGAGGAAACCAGTTTGTGTACAAGAATATTTTTTACTCTTGCGAAGAAACTGTTGCTATGCATCTCTTCTTTAATACTTCACTTGTCGTTCGTTGGTTCTTCATTTATTCATTAATTGTTCATGAAGCGATGAAGGCAACGGATGATACTCACTTGTTCATTGGCAGTAAATGGTTTGTATCAGAGAAGGAATTCAGTGCTGGCACAAACTCTAGGTAAAAATGGGTCGCTAAATCCGCATCCGTTGTCAGAATTTCAAAATTATGTAATTTTTTATAATAGGGTAAAAACAATAATATTTATTTTTAATAGTTTTAAACATAATTTATCAGTGTGCGCTTAAAGACCAAGAATTTTGTCAACTCCTGACCCTCTGCCGAACTCGAGTAGTTATCAGCATACGATTCAGCTATTTCAAAAACAGCAATCATCATCTGCTCAGGTTGACCAACATGCTTTATCAAATTATAGCAATAAATTTAATCCTCCCGCCACAAAGTCATTAACATATCTTTATACTCAGCCATTATAACACAAAAATGCTGAACAAAAGAAATTTTAAATCTTAATCAATATATAATCTAAACAAATAATACTACATTGAATTCCACCATGATCACAGATGACAATAATTAAATTGTTTTTCTATCTAGAAAACAATTCTGTGTAAATAATGTATTTCGTAAACACCCTTTCATAGTGGTTTTTTTAACGATTTTGGTGGCAATTTCATTCTGTTATGGCCATCAGTTAGAGGAGAGAGTAACTAAGGAACGGGAACAAGAATACCGCACAGCTCTGTTGAAGTGTCTGAGTCACTCTCGCATTCTACTCTTTCTTTTTCGTGCATAATACAGCAACGATGTTCAACCAGTGTCGCCAGATAAATTCAATCTCACAAAATTACCACACTCCCAAAATACCTCACATTACCACAAAATACCTCAAAATTCACACAAAATACCTCAAAATACCACAAAGTACCACAAATTACCACAATACTTGAAATTACCACGTAAAACCGAAATGCAGTGATAACCATAAAACTAATTTTATTTGTGCAGTATCGTAACAAGTTTTTAATATATATACAAAAAATCTAACTACCCTGCAAAATATTTCAATGCGCATTACTTGTATGCACGTAAAGAGCGCTTAATTCTCCTTACAAATAGTGCTGTTTGTATATCGCTATATTTGTAGCGCTTTCCGTAACCATAACGTTGCTTTGAAAAAAAAAGTATTATATTTTAATGTCAAAAAAAATTAATATAAAAAACTGTAAAAATTCATCAAATCGTTTTAAAACTATGTTTTCTGATTTTCCTTCATTAAATGAAAAATCAAATAAAATGCATAAAAATCCATACCTTTTTATATTGTCGCCCTAATTCCAATAGAATGTATGTCAAAATTGGGCAAAGTAACGTTTATTAGCGGTTTAGGTAGATTGGTCAAAACTACGTCTATGTCCTTTTTTAGTTTTTAATGCTTGTATGAGGTAGAACGTTTCAAAAAATACATTATCATATGAACTTCATACATATAATAAACAGTTTTCTTTGCCTCATGAACAATAACTCATTTTGACGTCGTATAAGAATTAGGCCGACGATATGAACTGTAAAGGAAACAAAGCCGAAGCGAAGTTCGCGCTACATTTTTCTTCCAACTACAAGGAGAACAAAGCGCTCGGTTCTTGTCACGTTTTTATATCAAATACAAGCAGAACAAAGCGCTCGGCTCTCGCTACAATTTTATATTTTCTACAGCGGGAGCGGAGCGCATACAGCTGATGACATGACTATGTTAAAAAATGCGCTATACACAAGGCAAATGAAGCGCTCCACTATTTTTTTGGAGCGCTCGCTTTCCTGCTGGGTATATGTATAAAAAGTATGTCTGTTTGTTTGTATTGCTGTGTGATGGCCATAGATTCCAAAGATACTGGACCAATTTAGCTGAAATTTTGACAGTTAATTGTTCCCGAGTACGAGATCGTTTACGAAAAAGTTTTGCCACACCCCCTTTAACCGCCCACATATTAATAAAAATGGCATCTTTTAGACGTTTGGAAGATTAGATCTTCCTTTCCTGCCTGAAGACGTTTTCCTCCACATGGTCTACAATTAAAATGATAGGGGGAGCTTGGATCCTTTTCCATTCATGCTTTCTTTTTTCATGCAAACTACAGGGGTATTCACGATCCAGTGCATTTGGCTGTGCATTTGAGCATGAGCACAATATTCATGCTTTTATGCACTTAACACTAACAAAATATACATATATGCACATGCTTCTATTTGAAACAAATGCACAGCGTCGACCCTGTGCATAAACAGGTTTCGTGCATGTGCTAATTAAACAACTGACATTTGACGCGTGGAAATAGAAGAAAAACAAAAAAATTTAAGTGCACCAAGAAATAGACCATTGATAAAATTAATTTACTAGTTGATTATTTGAAGCAACCTGAGGTTTTATGGTATGGTTGATATGTTTATTGATGACTATCAGTTCATCAAGTTTCATATGTATTTGTTAGAAATGTGTTAAATGATATCGCAGATGCAGCTATTTCCACAAAACCATCAACGCTTTCCACGATTTTTCTTGGTACCAAATAACACCTTGTTTATGTTTAAATCAGCTGTTTTTCCTGCTGTTTCAAGAATTTTTTAAATTTACAATGATGTTGCCCCTGTGCACCCAAAGGTATGCTCACAGTAAGTTGCAAATGCATGATATAATTTGCGATTGCGCAGCCAAATGCACTGGATCGTGAAGACCCCTTATTTATACTTACAAATGTTTTGCAGAAAAAAGTTTGCGGCAAGGATATTTTTTTTGTTTCATATATTATACTTTTTAAGGACTTTATTAACGTAAAATCAATAATTGCTTCAAATAAAGACGATCATCATAGTATGATTTTTTTTAAATAAAGTGTGCTCTGCTTAATGACGAATTGTAAAAAACAAAGAGAAAATATATACATACTACAAACCACCACAAACAAGTGCATTCAGTCATTTGAACACTTCAGTTCTCTTAATTCGTATTTCTACCACGCGTTTTAAACATGTCGTGGTTTTTTTTTTAGTAATTTGTGGTATTTTGAGGGATTTTGAGGGATTTTGAGGTACTTTTAGGTATTGTGGTATTTTGTGGTAATTTGAGGTGTTTTGGGGTATTTTCTTTCACACGAGAGATTTTTCCCACAAAATACCATTGGAATTAACACATCCCAAAAATATCATAAGCACTATTTATCGTACATTTCTGGCAACATTGTATTCGACAGAGCTGTGTCGATATGTATTTTGTTGTTGTTTCTCATTGTGCCATCGGGAAATAGTTTACACATTCGCTTAGTTGTACCAATCTTAATGACAACATATTCAAATAAAAATTATATTCTGCCAATATATCCAAAAATACCTTTCCATCGATATAAAATTTATGTGAATATGTTGACGTTTACACAAATAAAACGATACCACAACTTTTTGTTTGCATATTGATAAATAGATTCTAATCTACGTTCATCGCTCTGCATATTAATAGGACTATACCCATTTTAGCCATTTTTTAGTACATTTCATGAAATATGTCTCATTTATGGATGGATTAGTGGGCCTTTAAGTGTAGTGTAGAGAGTATTACATTTTAAAGATTTTACATTTTTGCGTTTTCGTGACTTAAATATACAAAAGATACTTATGCCTAAAAGTTTTATTTGCAAAAACGGCATAATTTGTAGTATTTACTAACTTTAGCCCATTTTTTCTATTTAATCTGCATTCCAACAGCTCCTGCTTTGTTTTTTGCTTGCTTGCGCTAAGTGATTGTTGTTTTTTTTTTTTTTTACAATATATTCTTCCTTTTTTGATTGCCAAATGTATAATCATTATTTATTTTTTTTTTTTTTCAAAACTCCTAATAAACATGCTTTTTTTATTATTACTAAATACTACATATACTTTATATAATCAAAAAGTAATATTGTGTTCCTAATTTTTCTATTTTACTTCGTAACTAAAATAAAACTGTTTGTATGAGAAAAATAAAAGACAAAAAACGTAAAGTTGTTTTTAGAGAACAAATAAAAAAAGAACAAAAAAATTTTAATTAATTCTTTTGTCATTTTATTGCCAAAAGATAGAGATTTTTCACGAAACTTATCGATGGTAATGGCTCCAAAAATTGGCTATTTTTGTTAAAACTATAAATATTTATTTTGTTGTTATTCTAAGAAAATAAGAAAAACTAAATGAACTATTACAAAACGGTTGATAGATACAAAACAAATAATAAGTTATGTTGTAAAAATGCTTTTTTGTGGCAATTTTCTGACTTTTTTTCTAAATGAAGCAAGTCTTACATTGAAAATAATGAATAATGTTTTAAATTACAAATACAAAGAGAATAATATGAAAACACTGTTCAAATAATAACAGTAAAATGATGAAAAAATTACGTGTACAGCAGTTTAAATTAACAAATTTTATTAAATTTGCAAAATATTACTTTTTGGTTTTGTATATATTAATATACATATATATATTTAATATTTTATAAAATATCTTAACTAATGATTTATTTGTTCTATGCCAAAAACAAAAACAAAAACAAAAAACAAATATCCCAAGCGGTTTATACACAAATTTTTTTATAAAAACAGCCGTTAAACCTCTACGGATACAAATTTACTTTTCAGTTTCAAAACAAAAAGTTTTCATTTCTTTCAAAAAAAAAAAAAAAAAAAATCACCCAAATCCAGTTATGATTATCTGGTTGAAAACTTACACTAACGACCTCTCAAAGGCTTTATCAACAAAGTTCTGCAAAACAAACAAACCTTACCTTCACGGAAAAACAATGAAATCTGAATAGTTGAATACTCACAAGCAAACGATTTCAAGTCAAATACATTTCTTGTATTCCTCTACCAACCAAACAACACAAGCCTCTTTTTTGTACACTGAATCTTAAAGCCTACTACTTAGAGATCTTTCTAACTCACTTTCTTCTACTTCTTTTATTAAAAATTAACTACTACTTTTTTGCTACCTACATTTTTAAGGTCAATACATTTGAATTTTTGCACGTTATCTATCTTTTTAAAGCATCTTAACTTAATATATTCTTTAAAACAGAACTACTTAAGCACTCTTCACATGCCCACAACCAACACTTTTGATTACACTGTTTTCTAGAACCACTCACAACTTGTAACTGTTATACACTCGACTATGCTACCAATACTTTACACCAACCACACTACTATACCTCGATACTGAGACACACTATTCGAAATTGGTTTGTTTCTTCCATACATATATACATGCATACATACATAGGCATGTATAATATGTATGTGAATTTATCTATGTACATATATGCATAAGTATGTGTATAAAAAGATGTGACCTTGTCCAGTCAAATATTCTGTAACAAGTATCTTGCCAACTAGGAATAATTTTTAACTCTTTAAGAGTTATCAAAGAACTTCATCTCGTATACTATACATATATAGACAGCAAATGCCAAAGATTTACAAAACAAACAAACAAACAAAAAAAAAGAAAAGAAATAATAATAACAAATGCTATAAAGAAGAATAACATTTTTATCAAACTACATGTCAATTTTTATAATGCAATACAAAAAAGTGCCTAGCTTTAAAAGAGGTATCTAACAAATTATCTTATTAAGTGTAAAAACCAAAGAAGAAAAACAACAAAAATAATTTTTATAACAAAAATGAATTGCTTGCTATTAAGATTCTTTGCATAATTTAAGAGTTAAGAGAAATTTAATTAAAATTAAAAAAAAAAAAACAAAAGAATAAAAAACCAAATCAAATGGGGCCAATAGTCCGTAAGTGTTCGGGCAAAATCTATTTTGGTGATTATAATGATAAAAATGTTGTCGTTTATAATAAAATTGCAAATCATATGTTTCTATCAACAACAACACGTTCGTTCAGTTAAGAAATGCTGAATGTGTGGTGTGCGTGCTTGCTATTGTCACATACATTAAAGCAGATGCATTGAGGTGCATGTAGCAACGCAACGCAACGCAACACAACAGCATGCAACGCATCAAAAAACAAAACGAAGGAAAACAGAAAAATTTGGAAAACAAAACGCGATTACAACAAAATAAGACAAAAAAAAAATTAATTAAATATTAAACCACATTCAAGTAGCCCACCAAACAAAACACAAAAACTCTCTCTCTCTCTCTCTCTCTCTCTCAAATCGCCCATTTCAGATGTACAATAATTACAACCTGGCTGGAAGCCCGCCACTACCCGATATCATAGGTCAATATTATGTGCCATCATTTGGCGGTGGTGGTCTGTGTGGCCCAACACTGTGCCCAACATCCTCACTAGAGTTCTTTGGACCCTCCACCTCGACCGGCTATCTCTATGATCCGCCCATTGGTGGCGGCGGCGGTTTATACGGCGGACAGCCGTCACCTATACGCAGACGACGCTATAGTATCGCCGGCTTGCCTTCAGCCACTATGATGAATGACTTTTACGGTCTTGGTAGTGGTGGCGTTGGTGGCGTTGGTGGCTATCCTTCAATGGGAGGCCTTGGTGCATCGCATATGCACCAGTCAACCTCTTCGAATCTTGAAAATCTGCTTAATGAGGCGCACAAGTCCATCTCACGCTCAACGCAGATTCTCAATCAACAGGCACGTTTACAGCAAGCGCAGCCCGTGACACCGCTTTCGCATTATCCGGGACGCATAGTATCCAGTTATCCTACCCTACATCCGGGTGACACCTCGCCACCATACTTGAATGATAACCTAATGCAAATGTCAGCCAGCTTCTCCTCGCAGCCGAATATGTATTTTCAACCGTATTCCCAGCAACAGCCACCACTAACCACTTCGCAATCAGCGCGCTTAAGACCCGCCCACTCCGTTTCGAATCTTAATTATTGGAACTATCCTGCGAGCAAATACAATGGAAATGGAGGCGTGAACTCGAATGGTTTGGTCGCCAACGTCAATCCGTTTAACCTGCCACTGTACAATCAGTCCGATCTGCCATACAATCTGCTGCAGCAACGACATCTGATGTCCTCGCTGCACGCATCCAATCCAACAATATCGCAACTATTTACCCATCAACTGCCATCGACCTACTCCACACAGCCGCTCTCATACAACTTACAGCAACAATTTGCTGGCACACACAGCTACCAACTGCCACCAAATGCACATCCGACCGCGCAAATTCATCACTCGGTGCAACAGCAGCTGAATCCACAGCATCAATATCACGTGCATCAGCAGCAGAATCATCTGCAGACACATCCTTTGGCAGCGCTTGCCTCAACGTCTGGTCCTTTCGGCGGCACACTCACCAGCAGTGCTGCAGGTGCAGATATGCGAGGCACTGGCAGCGGCATCGCTTCGGCCTACGATCCTCTGCACTCATCATATCATCCACATCTTCACCATCACCAGCACCCATCATCGTCATCAACGACAGCATATCATCAACATCTTCCACACCATTTGCAGCACCAACAGCTGCATCATCCGCATTCACATCCACATCATCATCATCATCACCAGCATATGCCATATTCGAAACTAGATTTAGATTATCCAAAACTTCCAACAGAGAATAAGCGACAAGTAAGTTTTAAATTTGACGTAGATACGCTATCGTTAGATTCTTAAGTGCGCATATTCATTGACAAAAAAAAAAATTCAATTTGAGAAAAACCCAAATATGTAACCCGATTTTGAAAAAAAAAAAAAATCCAATTGGAAATTTCCAAAGTAATAAAAAACACGAATCGAATAACTATAATTAATTTATAATCGCAAAGAGCTTTTACTTGAGCTTTACGCCGCCACACGTTCTGAAAAATACAAGATTAGTCTGCATTTTACGCTTTTGGTTTTTAACCTAAATTGGTAAGATATAAGAAGAGTTGATAGAATAATAATGAAAAAAAAAAAAAATAATTAATAAAAGAGATCAAGAGAATGAATGGAATGATTGTGTTCAGAATGGAAAGTAATATTATGTTGAAGTCAGTAAATAAAAACTTGGTTTAATTTAACAACTCAGTTCCTGACGAACGTTTGTGCTAAAAGTTACGATTTTGCCTGAAAATTTATTTAGCCTTAAAGCCCTTATTTAGTACACTGGAAAATGTTAAGAGTAACTGCTACATATATAATTTGAGTTGTTGCTGTAAAATTGATACAATATTCAAATTTTCTTATAAAAATCTATATACATTAGTCCAGTTCACTTTACAAAAATGTTAAAACACTTCGGTGTGCGTCCATTTTCTGAAAGTTACATTCCTCATGAGAACAAAAATACCTTAAGACCCAAAAAAATTTCACCGTTAGATATGGCGCAAATCGTTTTAAGGTAATTTTGGAGTTATTTACGACTTAAACCATTTTGAATAATGTGTTGCCCAAACAAAAACATGTGTGGAATATATTTTGTCGAAGAATCATTTATAAAAATCTAAGCTTTTATACGTTTTTTTTTTTTTGTACAAAAAATCATATTTTTAAAAATAAATATAAAGAAAAATAAATGTTAATAATGTTTTTATTTTTTTTCTAACATGTTATGGTCCAAAAGTGTGGAGTATGTTATATCGTAAGAAAGCTTAAGCTTTGTCCAAAAATACAAAATCCCAAACATAATGTCGCTGGAACAAAATAAAAAAAAAATGTTATGTGGAAAAACGATTATTTTGGTTTACGAGTTAAATTGCATATTTAAAGCTCCGCCAAAAAATATCAGATGCATATTTTAAAAAATAAACAAAATGTATAAAAGTTTAGATTATTGTTAATAATTTTTCGTTAAAATATATTCCATATGTGTTTTTGTTTGACAACGCATTATTCAAAGTGGTTTAAGTCGCAAATAACTCCAAAATGACCTTAAAACGATTTTCGCAATATCTTAAGGTCAAATTTGTTTGGGTTTCAAGGTATATTTGTTCTCATTAGTAATTGAATTTTCAAGAAATGGACGCGCACCGACGAAAAAGAGACCTATAATTTTCCTCATATAGTTTTGAACTGCTCTAATATACATATTGGAGCACCCAACTGTGCAAAAGTGTTTTTTTTCTTCGCTCCCCGCGCATTTTCATAAAGAATGAGGGTAAAAAATAAGATCTACAAAAAAATGTGTACCGCTAGTGGTAAGTAGCCAGTCGGTTTTGAATTAAAGCCTCCAAAATGGGCTTAAAAATAGTTCAAACCTGAATAGCACTTATAGCAAATGTTTTAGAACGTTTATCTTTGAAACAAAGACTAAAGAATAAATAGGCAAGCACTTTAAGTATAATTTATTTATCCAAGTGCCATACTATTTCACGGTGCTGAGTGTGGTTAAAGTTGAATTTTGCAATAATTTTTGGGTACAAATTTCGCTTAAACAATTCCCATAAATTTTTAATGGGTGACAAAATTGATAGCTTTAAAGCAGTGATGGCTAAACGCACACAACTTAAACTGCTTGCATGCAAAGGTAACGCTTAAAGCTTTCCAGTAGATCCAGTCTTGAAGAAATCTCAAATGAATCATGTACGATTTTTCTTGATCCTTGACGAAACATGCTGATTTGGCCATACATTTCATTGACGAAAATTTCATATAAATGTTCCAAATTCGTGCAATACGCAATGCAGAAACGTCGGGATTTATCATGCACGAACCCAATATTGAAATATTGAGGAAGTTTCGTTAACGAAAAGTAGACAGAATTATAAACAAAAATTCGTCAAGGAATTAAAATTGAAACGTGCTCCTGGACCGAATTCAACGTCGTGCGATATATTTGAATGGGGGAGAAAAATATTTCATCCTCTCTCAACTCTATTGGAAATTGACGTAATGTTGATTTCGTAATGGCCTGACGCCACCACACCGTATGTTTTCCAGGTCTACTCGGGCAGCTGTCCAAGCCCACTCCTTTACCATTGCCTTGAAGCCACACAGAACCTCACGTTGTAGTGAAAATTCGTTCTTTAGTCGTACGGTAAAGTTGTGGAATAGTCTCCCTGCGAGCGTGTTTCCAGTCAGTTTTGAGTTGTGCAAATTTAAAACAAATCTTTACCGAAACTACTCCATCTTTTCAGCCTCTAACTAACTATCACCCATCTTCCAAATCAACACAATGCTCATACATTTTTAATAAGCAACACCTGAGCTTTCACTCTACAAAACGGAAAAAAATTATACCAAATTGTCAAAATCAAACGAATTCGACAGCAATATCACCTAAACAGTGGTGTCAATGAATATTTAATTACTATCGAAAACCATCGATAGTCAGTCCAAAACTATCGACAGTCATGATAGTGTGAAATTATCGATAGTTTGCGAACTCTACAGTTTAGCCTCTGAACGATTCGGCGAATTACAGCAATCATGAATATCTTGAAGTTGTTGTAATAGAGTGGAAAAAGTTAGTCGCTGACAACCGCTACTTTGCATTATATTTTGTATGAATTTTTTTTAAGTCCAGCAGCTCATGCAGAAACTTCCTTTAAGAAAGCATCACGGGAAGTTCATCAACGAAAGTGGGTTTTGAAAAAAAATCAATGTTAAAGCATTTTGAAAGCTTTTTAAAGTTTTATATTGAAACATAATAATAAATCGACACGAATCGAAGAATTATGAAATCATATTAAATAAAGTTTTTATATATTATCATGGAATTTTTTCAGAAGTTTTTAAAAAGTCTATTGTAGACAAAATTAACATATAAAACCAAATAAACATAAAATAAAACTATTTAAAACTAGCCAACCACGAAAACAATGATTGGTTGTATGGAAAAATGCTGTTTTTTAAATTAATAAATCCAAGCAAATAAAAATACGCAAAGCATCATCATAATATTCCTTTGAGTGTACGATAACTGCTTAATTATATTTAAATCAAGAGAGCAAAGCGACGTGATCTTGCCTGCTTTGAGTCTGTCTGCATACTGAAAGCTTTTTAGCGACACCAGAATTTATATACGTATACTTGTCTGAAAAAGCTCTTAGCTCGCGAGTTGGTTTTGAGCATCACAGCTTAAAGTATCATAAGAAAAATTAAATGGGGCTTACATCATAATTTTTTTTTAAATATTTCTTTTTATTATCGAAAAAAACGTTTGAAAGCAAAAAATAATAACAATGTTTATATTTATTTTTTATTTTAATGAAGTCCTCAAATTTCATAACAAAGTTAAAGTGGAATACTAAGTCATATAAGTGCTAATACATTGCTTTTATATACTCTATTCAGGTGTTTTACTTTAATTCAATATTACTCATACGCCATGTTGATAAATTAATACAGAATAAGAAGTCAAACAAAGATGAAGTAAAGACTAGCGCACAAAAATGAAAATAAACGAAGACAAGCCCAATAAAATCGATCGATTTAAATAGGATTCACTTATAACGGGTGTCATCAATACACACACCGTTTTATTTTCTTAACAACCAGAATTTGACAAATTTTGTTTTAGAAAACTCTTATCTAAATACTCTAAAAGTTATTTTTTTCGAAAAATTATTGGATGGTAAATCTTTATGTTTTTTTTTTATTGTATGAAGGATTAATTGTTTTTGTATTTTTACAATAACTAATGTTTAACTATTAACTAAGCTCCAATATATTCCTCATGTTCCCCATCGAAAGTTAAAAACTTTGGGCTTATACTTGTTATTTCCTTATTTAATATTGTTTTAAAAAAGGAATAAGTGTTGCTTGTAACAAAATCTCTTAATTGAACAGTCATTATTTTCTGAGCTTCCAGAAAAGTCCTTTTTGGTTGATAAGGGTGCCTATCTTTTTTAAATTCAATACCATTTTTATCTTCATTTCAACATCTAGCTTTTCATCAAAAAAGGCTCAAAAACGCTAAAAGATACTTGTAACGAGCTGTTTGTTATTACTTCTAGGCTGAGGTATGCTCAGCAGGGTTTCGGTGTCCTTTTTTCAAGAAATAACATTTCCTTTTGGTTATGTTTAAATGTTTCAAGCTTTTATTTCGAAGCGAGCAAAATACTTTGCTTCCCTTTTTCCTCTTTATACTTTTTAACAATTTGTCCTTTTTTCACAGTTTACAATTTATTTGATTTATCGCATTTTATTTTATTATCCTCTGACAGCTCCTCGTCGTTGTCCCTCGTTTTGTTGTCGCTGCTGTCTCAACAGGCGGGCCTACAATCCTCGAACGCGGTTGCGGGATGATTAAATAGAAAACGCTGGTTTACAAGCCACGGACTTTGTACTTTGTAGAGCAGGAGAGCTTACAAGTCACTAACGCTGTTAAAAAAATGTTTAGAAATAGGTGGGCCTACAAGCCACCGACACTATTCACTGCTTCTCTGCAAGTGGGACTTCAAACCACCGACTCTGTGATGCGTGTCTTAAAATAGGTGGGTTTATAAGCCACCGACTCTGTTTCATTTTTTTCTGCATTAGTCTCACTCGGTTCACTTGTTCTTCGAGTTTTACTCGTTATCTGGGTTTCCTTGTTCACTGGGCTTATTTGTTCACTGGGTTTACTTGTTTAATGGGCTTCCCAGTGGGCATTTTAGCGAGTGCTCCGGAAAAGAAGGCATGCTAGCACTGCCAGTATTGGCGTCAATACAGCTTTCATGGTCACTGCATTGATGAGTACTTCTGTAAGGCCTACCTTTTAAAGGTTCTGATTCTTTTCATATTATTTTATATGAAAAAAATTCCAAAAAAATTTTTAAATACACAGAACAGTTTCTAAAAAATTGTAGATTTTAAAAAATCAAAAAAAAATTTTTTTGTCCGAGTTGGGTCTCGAACCCAGGCTCCCGAAAACTAACACATTGCATATATGAAAATATGAAGATATAAAATATGAAAATATTTAAATGAATATATATATGAAAAAATATATGAAAATATTTATATAGAAAAACTCCAAGTATTTTCTTATATTTTTGTATGAAGAAAATTTATAAAAAAATTCAAAAATAAAATTTAGATACACAGAAGAGTTTGTAAAAAAATGTAGATTTTAAAAAACAACAAAAATTTTTTTTGTCCTAGTTGGGTCTCGAACCCGGGCTCCCGAAAGCTTACTTTCATTTGTATTGATGTAAAATAAGCGATTGATTCTTAGCAACCACGGTAGACCAGTGGGTAAGATGTCGGACCGCCGGATGAGATTACCATGGTTCAAATCTGAAATTGTTAGTCAGTTTTTATTTGAAGTTGATATTTATATTGCTTATACCGTGACTTCTCAAAAGAGCGCAGGTCTCTTTTGAGCAAGGAGAGCGGAAAGCAAAATTTCCCCATTTCCAACACAAGACAAATTTTCCCATTTCATACAAGCAATACAACGGTGTTTGCAAGGAGCGTGGAAGGCCTTTTAAAACCTTACGCAGTCCTGTTAGAAGGTCTTCTAACAAAAATCTTCGGTCAACGCTATGAGCTCCTCTAGACTTACAAAATCCTTCCTCTTAATATAGAGTTGGTACTCTTGCCGACTATTTCGAAAGGTTCTTTCTATCCTTTGGCCCTCGTCTTAGTTTGAATGTCGCATCAAGTTCTGCAATGCCAAAACTTAATCCTTGAAGGATTCTCCAACGCTTTAGGATTCTCGGAATATCTCGCCGGTAAGAAAAAGTTTAAAAAGTCTTACTTGAAACTTCTCCACTCGAGCCATATGCGATTATTATTTCGGAACCACGTAAGAGCTCCGTCTCGCAACAACTCGGACATTGTTCGGAGAAGGTGGTTTTTTCCCAGACCTTACACCTCCGCCAGTTATTCCACGTGCTCGATAAATGCGAGTGAGTCTTTGCCAACGTCGTATTTTACAGACCACTTTCTTACCTGGTCAATAACTGCCGCATATGGATTATGGCTTCCCTGCAACCCAAGTGGTGGCGGCAATCCGACCATCCTTTCGTTATACGCCGCAAAGGCGAAATCACTGTTTGCGCTGCCAGACCCTAATGGTGCCATATTCAACGGCGGTATCGCCAGTGATGAGCTTCGCTTCTAGCTCGAAAAGTCGTTGCTCTATCTCCAGTTTCTGCTACGGTTCCATTGCGAATGTAGCAAACCTCTTCCAGAGTTCCTCCACCTCTCCATCTCCGCTCAGATTAAACTCCTTGGCAAACGCTAGCAAGTTGTCACGTTGCAGTTTATAAATCCACTTTGTTCGTACCATGTTTTCCATGTCGTCTCCGATGTTTTCTAGTTTCTGCGTTGTTTTTTTTTCCTGATGAAGTCCCTGCACGGACGCTACTTTTTTGATGAAAAGGATTCATTTAAGTACCACATATGTTGAAGTAATTTTTTTACACAACTTCTGCAATAATAAGTAGGATCATTTGATATAAATAATGCTAATTCTTTAATAAGGTGTATGTCATTGGACGGTGCTTTCGGGGCTACTTGGCACAGAAATCAGTAGTTTAAATAATCGCTAACAACGATTATATCAAATCTGCGAGTATTATTTAGCATATGAGCTGAAATATTTCAAAGAAAATTTATCACAGTCATAAAGAAAAAGAAAAAACAAAAGAAGAACTAAAGAATACGGATTTTACTAACAAGTAACAGCGATTTGTTTTCTAAAAAGAAAGCACAAACAGAAAGCACAAACTATAACTTTGTTATATATATAGTATCAATATATTTTCACCACTGTGCAATGTATTATTGTAGTTTAGTTTAGCTTAGTTTAGTTTATTTAGAAGTCTTTGAATACAAATATCCTTACAGACTATATTAAATTAAAGAATACTTTGTGAACATTGTTTAGTTATTTTGATAATCTTAATACAATGTAAAGTAAATACTATTAACAAAATGTGTTAAAATTGTGTGTTCGGAGATCAAAGACATTTAATGCATGCAGCTCATTCATTAGTAACAAAGCTCTAGTTATTGGCTCATTTAAGGCATAGTTGGTTCTACAATATTTAACATAAAATAATTTGGAATTTCTTGAGTTTCTTATTGGAATATTAAATGGAATAATCTCCAGTAGAGATTGACAGTTTATTAAACCAGAGAGAATATTATATATAAACATCAGAGATGCAGTCAATCTTGCGTCTGGAATCAAGTGATTTTAGACCTAAGAGAAATAATTGAGAATTATAAGGTGGCAAAGGGTCATGAAAGGACTGCAATGCAAACCCATTGAATTTTTTCCAGTCTAAAAGAGGTTGGCATGTAGAAAGAGCTCCAAATAATCAAATAATGGATGCATACTCCAATCAAGATCTCACAAATGCATTAAATAACATTATTAGAGTATGCGGATCAGAAAAATCTTTGCCATTTCTTCGAATAAACGCGATTAAAGAGTAGGCCTTAGGAATAAGGAAGTTGACATGGTCAATAAAAGAAACTTTTAAATCAAAAATAACACACCCAAATCCCGATATGTAGATATAGTTTGGATTTTTGAGTCAAAAAGGTAGTAAGAATTACAAGAGAATTATTAAGAGAAAGTTTGGAAAAAGTAAGATGAAAACATTTAGAAAAATTCAAAGGATGACCGTTCGAGACGCTCCAATCCAAAAGTTTATTGACGTCATCTTGTAAGTCAAAATAATCTGAAGAACAAGATATTTTTTAAATATTTCAAGGTCATCCGCATAAAGTAGAAAGCAAGAATTCCAAATATGCTTAGAAATATCATTTAAGAATAGAATTATGAATAAGTCTTGGCACTTATATGACTAAGTATTCCACTTTCACTTTGTAAAGAAATTTTAGGACATTATTAAAATAAAACGAAATTATTATGTTGACTTTATATGATTTAAATACAAATTCTAAATGTTTGATAGTTCAAATCATACTTGACAAACGAAATAAATTATTATACTTGTTGTACTTTCAAACTTTTTTTTTTGTAATAAAAATAAATATTAAAAAAAATTTTTGATTTAAGCCCCATTTAACTCTCTTTACGATACTTTAAAGCAATCAGTTTTATCACCCATTTAAAATCTATAAAAATTATTTTAGCGAAATTTGAACATAAAAATTGATGCAAAATTCAACTTGAACACCGTGAAATATGGCATTTAGATACAAAAGTTATGCCTTTAAGTTAAGATTTTTGCTTTTTTATTACTTATTCTGCGTTACCAAGAATAACTACCTGAAACATTTTTCATAAGAGTTATAGAACAATGCATGTTTGAACTGTTCTTTAGCTCATTTTGGATGCTTTAACTCAAAACCGACTGGTTTATTACCGCTAGCAGATCTTCTTTTGTACCCTTATTCTCTATAAAAATGCGTGGAGAGCGAAGAAAAAAACACTTTTGCGCATTGCATATATTTCATGGGTATTCTAATATGCATAAAGAAATCAAAGTTAAAAATTCAAAGTTATTGCAACTCAAAGAATAGAATACTTTATGTTTGGCCAAAATTCAAACAGTTGATACATTTTCCATTTTTAAATTGTTATCGTTAAGAACAATAAAAAATAGTCACTATTGATACCAAAGTCTGAAAACTTTTTTTCTTAAAAAAAACTACTATATGCATAGCAATTGGTTTAACTGGAAAAACTTTGAAGTGCATTAAATATAAAGTAATTATTTGGAAACGCATTTTTATTGCTTGATTCATTTGTTGATACCATCATTCCCCTAAACATTCTCTTTCTCAATTATCGGTAATTTATATTCATAGTTAATTGAATTGTATTACCTACACTTGCATATATAAAAACATACATACACAAATAATTGGATACCTAGATATTAGCATTAAAGCTAGATGAATGCTAACATTAGTTTTTTGATTCCTCTCGCAATTTTATAAACTTGCCAACACGCGCAAGTCAAATCTTCCAATTTTAATCTTATCAAAGCTTATCTTTACGAATATTTCTTTATACGAGTTCTTTGAAATCAATGAATGCAATCTTAAATAATATATCTGCAATTTTGACTTTGCTGGCTAGACTCAAGTGACTCTCAATAGTTGTGAGTCAAAATCGGAAATTTGATTAAGTTTATTGGTTGCGAATCAAGTAGAACGGATTTAATTTTAAAGTATTTTCTTTTAAATTTATTGGTTAGACAAATATTGAAATTTACTTACACTTCCAATTTTAGATTAAGAGCTAGATATTTGCAACAGTTTAACCTTACCTAAAATAATATGAGTTGACCCAAAATGAACGGAGGAGCTTGAATTCTTTACAACTTTTTATTAAAAAAAAACAACAACGAATTGGCTATTTAAGGGGTCACGTATGCCGAGAATCGATTGATGATACCTTTTTGACTATACCTTAGCATCGCGTAACCATCGATTTTACATATCGTTTAAATGATATCGTTTTGCTTGCTTTTTTTTTGTAAGCAAGCGTTGTTAAATTCTAAGCTTTAATTTTTTTTTTTCATTATTCAGGCTCGCTATATAATTATTTTTATAACAGATGGTCAGAGCTGGGTTGTAATGATTCTTTTTTAATTTAACTCCGTCTCAATTCGAATTCCTTAGAATTAGGAATTGGTAATTGTACATCACAATTTCTCAGGAATGTAATTGGAAAACTTCTCAATTACATTACAGGAATTGTAATTGATAATTGGACATCTCAATTCCTCAGAAATTGAATTGGAAAAAATCGTCAATTCCATTACAGGAATTGTATGTGGTAATTGAAGTACTCAATTCCTTAGAATGGAATTGGAAAAAATGGAAAATATTTGAAAAACTCCATTACAGGGATTGCAATTTGTAATTGAACATCTCAATTCCTGAGAAATGGAATTGGAAAAATAGTCAATTCCATTACAGGAATTGTAAGTGGTAATTGAAGTCATCAATTGCTCGGAATGGAATTGGAAAAATTGTCAATTTTACAGGAATTTCACAGGAATTTTACAATTCCTGTAATGTAATTGACGATTTTTCCAATTCATTCCTGAGGATTTGAGATGTTCAATTACAAATTACAATTCCTGTAATGGAGTTGACCATTTTTTCCAATTCCATTCCAAGGAATTGATGTGTTCAATTACCAATTACAGTTCCTGTAATGGAATTGACGATTTTTTCAATTACATCCCTGAGGAATTGAGAGGACTAATTACCAATTACTAATACCAAGGATTTGGAATTCAGTTGTAGTGAGTACTTTTTGACTCAGCTCAGCAGATGATGAATGAGAAGAAAAAAGTAAATTATTGCGACAATGAAGGGTTCTCAGGGATCAATCTGATCCTTTATTTCTTCCATCCAAAAAGTGTGTAATTTGCAATTAAAAGCGCAGTGTATATAATATATAAACTAGTCTAGCTTTGTTCAACGCTATCGACTATCAAAGAATGGCTTCGTGTATGTATTGGAAACAGTTAACCTTGATATATGGTATCTTCCAAGACATATTCCACAAATTTTAAGGTTATGTAAAACCTTGGAAATTTTGGAATGGCTAACCGGCAACGATTGTGGCATCTATGTTGCCCAAAGCACACTTTCAGGAATTTCCTCTGATACCACGAAATCACTGGAAGCAAGGATATGTCAAATTTTGATACGAAGGGTGATGGGGAGAGAAGGTGGCAGAGAGGACACAAAGCAGTGGTATTATCGGAAATATTCCATACCAGCAAGTTGCCCTAAACTATTAATAAAGAAATTTCAATAACATGTCTTTTTTTTATTATATTCGCAAAGGGGAACCTTCAAAAGGCCCCACCGTGCAGGTGGGAGTGTACGATTTTTACGCACTAAACCTGCATGATACCTCGCGGTATCATAACCTCCGCATTGAATCTTCGACCCTATAGAACTCCGTGGGACCGCCGTAAAGCATAACTTCGCGGGGCTTGGGAACAGCACTAGGCTGGAAACTGTTTGGTTACTGCCAGGATCTACTGTGGAATGGTCGACGTGTCAACAACCTTTACCTCATCTGTCTTGCGCGCACTCAACTCTTCGCAGCTCTTCAGTTATTTTTCTAGCCAGGGTGCTTACCATCGACCAGTTCTCTTCGCTCTTTAGCATAAGAGAAACCATATTTTGCTGTGTTAACGTTTCGCCGAGACAGGCCGAAGCCTCAAGTCTGGCGTTATGGAACATGGGGCACGCAAAAAGAACGTGCTCCGCGTCTTGCAGCGTGTTTCCTGTGAAATTAGTGCAGTAAGGATCGATCGCGTGTTTATATTTGAGAAGGTATGCCCTGAAGCAACCATGTCCGCTTAGTATCTGTGTAAGGTAGAAGTTCAATGAGCCGTGGCTTCTGCCATACCACTCGGTTAGGCTAGGGGTGAGCTGGTACGTCCACCGACCCTTCTCTGAACTATCCCAGCGGTCTTGCCATTTTTGCAAGCTTATCTCTCTAGCGAGTTTTTTATTAGCTGTTGTGCTTTCGCTACCAGCTGTGAGAAGCGCTTCTTCCACGAGAAGATCAATAGGAATCGCGCTAGCTAGAACCAGTTCTGCATCTCCGGTCACCGTTCTGAAGCTGCAGCAGACCCTGAGTGCGCCAAGTCTGTAAACTGACTCTACTCCGTGTCGGTAGGACTTCGTTTTCATCGCTGTGGACCATACAGTCGCACCATACATCATAGTAGATCGCACTACGCTGAGGAGCAGTCTTCGTCGCGCTTATTTGGGGCCTCTTAGGTTCGGCATTATTCTAGATAGCGCCAGACATGCTTCGGATGCTTTCCTGTGTGCGTACTGCATATTTTGCTTAAATGACAGTCTGGAATCGATCATTACACCGAGATATTTAATGAACGGCTTCGATTCAATTACTGTTCCACGAATACTGATGCTGGCGGTTTCTAGTTTTTTCCGACTACAAATAAGTACCATCTCAGTCTTATGTTCAGCTGGACTAAGTCCCGCTCTTCGCAGCCAATCGCAAATCATAGCGATAGTTACACTACTGAGAGCCTCAACTTCTTCACGGTGTTTTGCTGTCGCCACAACTGCAAGGTCGTCGGCAAAGCCAACAATCTTGACGTCTGCTGGCACCTCAAGCCTGAGAACCCCATCCTACATGACGTTCCATAGCAGGGGGCCAAGAACCAACCCCTGTGAGACTCCATCGGAGACATTGTACGTCTTCGTGCCTTCTTCTGTGTCGTAGAGCAGGACTCTTTCACTGAAATAGTGTGACACGATCTTCGTGAGGTATCGTGGTACTCCAAAGTTCCTGAGGGCTGTCATAATCAGATTCCAGTTAGCTGAGTTGAAAGCGTTCTTTACGTCGAGTGTTGCCACCAAACAGTACTGCTTTGCTCCCCTCACTCCCTCAATTGCTTCCTGCGCGGTGCTTGTAACTAGCTTAATAGCGTCCATCGTTGGTTGGGCCTTTCGAAACCCAAATTGTCGAGCGGAAAGTCCTCCTCCGGCTTGGATCGCGTTTTCCAGGCGGTTGCACACCATTCGCTCAAAGACTTTGCCTATTGTGTCGAGTAGGCAAATCGGCCTGTAGTCTGTAGTCAATATACTGCTTTCTGTGATCGGTTGCATAGATGGTATGCATCTATTTTTTTAAATACCCCGTCAAAAAGAGCCCTCTGACAGGCTGCATACCTCCCTTTTGCAATAATATCAAATTTTGGCTGCTCGGTACTTGTATTCAGTCCACACCTTAAGTTGAAAAATAATATAAGTATAAGTAGTATAACCAAATTTTGGCAACATAATCAATTATTACCTTCCTTTAAGCTGCTGCGGACTTGTTTGAAAGACCACCAGCATTCAGCTTGTTCGCCATCGTCCATAGCATGGTTATGGCCTGCCGGTCCTGCACCGATTTGGCAACGTAGTTGTTGGTCAGCTGCGGATGCTTATCAACGAAGTTCACCATAATATCCATTTGCCCTGGTTTCGCTGCCCTTAAAAGTACTATAAAGTTAATAAATATATTCAAAAATGCTTTAAAATACTTACTTTTTAAAAATTCGCACATTTTGGCACGGGTTTCATGATATTAGTTGAAGCTTTTGGACCGAATTCAACGTCGTGCTATATATTTTAAAGGGGAGGGAAATATTTCATTTAGTGTTGGTTGCCACAGCCTTCTGTTTAGGTACTACCATGGAAAGTGTTCAAGGGAGATACATTGACTGACGCCACCAGCTCGTGTGTTTCCCAGGTCCACTCAGGCAGCTGTCCAAGCCCTCCCCTTTTAAATTGCCGCGATGCCCAACAAAACCTCACATTACCGAGATAATTAATTTTTTAGATACACGGTAAGTTTCCCGGCAAACACAGATAAATAAATCCACTGTGGCAAATTGGTACTCTACCGATTTAGTCGATTGCTGATAACTTTTTAAGGAGTAATCACTGCAACTATTTGGTTTCCAATAGTCCTGACTGTAACAATCCATTGTAAACACTGCGCTCACGGTTTTATAAACAAAACCTTTAATCCTTTCAACCTCCATTCAGTTTCATGGTCTAGCTTGTAAACAGTTTTGATCTAAACTCAGTTGTGTGAATGGAGAAGTTATTAATTTTGAAGAATGGACCTGTTATCTGTTTTGACTTCAATTCGGTTCAATGAACGGATCCATCGATCGTTTCTACCAACAAACGATTCAGCACTTAAATGGTTGCTTCTCTGCTTCGGTAACCGAGGCTATGGTCGATAGTATAAACAGATTTTTGAGGATAGAATGAAACTGCTGCAGATTGATGGCATGTATGTTATAGCTGGTCGGGCCAGTATTCTATCTATAGCACTTTTATCATAATTTTATGATCCGGAAAATTTCCCTGACTTTCACTCACTGAAAAACGCATTGATGAAGTATAAGGAACACCTGAGACAGTTGCTCATCTGTTGCTTTCGATGGACTAATAGAAAACTTACCTGATTATACCAGAATTCATTCCTCTGTGAAGATTAGGATTAAGCTTAGATTTTAATTTTGCGTAACGAAAAATAATTTTTATTTAACACCACACTTTAACTAGATAACTTTCAAAAAAATTTTCAAACAAGCACATTGAATAACTGTAAGAAATGAAATACAAGCATCTTGCAATAAAGGACGGCTTACTTAACGTCATGATCGTGAACGCATGTATGTTTTACTCAACATGTCGGATGGGTTGACACACTTCCAGTTCCAATGTTGCCTGTTGAGATTGACGCAACTAAAAGGTTCCTATTTATTTATTAAACTCCAAAACTTCCATTGCAACATAAAAATAATGCTATTGGCATAACTTGCAATGTGGTTGTTACAAGCACTCATTTTGTTCTATTGCGTGCAACGACTTCAATTAGTTACTTCAGACAAATTATGTTTCTTATAACGGCAAAAGGAGTTGAACTAATTAAAATTGCGTGGTTCAAGTAACTAACATGTCATATTTTCATTTCAATTGAACAAAAATTTGGAAAAGAGTTGACTGCAAAGGAACGAGCATTTGCTTTAACTAAAAATTAATTGTGCTTAAATCATTTTAGTTGCATTGAGCAAATTTCAGTTGTTGCAATTTTCTCCCGCTAACCGCAAGTAATATTCATTTCCCGCAACCTTACGTCTATAAATTAATTTTCTGAGTGCAGCTTTGAGCTGTGCAGTAAAAAAAATCGTCACCGACACTACTCTATCTATCCTTCCTCTAACTAACTATCACCCATCTTCCGAATCAACACAATGCTTTTTCACATGTATAGGGGGCATCCTCTGAGTGTTGGTTCAATCTAAAAAAAACAAATACAGCAAATTACTGCTGTATATAGCCATAGCAGCCTTTCGTCTTGCTAACGTTAACTGCTAGGCCGCACCTAGCAGCCCAAAGACTGACTTTTTCTAAAACTGCTTCCATTAGCTCACTGAGCGTACGAGGGAACAGCCTTGACACCATCTCGCGCTCGCTAGAAGAAGGCATAAATATCTGGGGTCAGTCTTCTTTTCTGAGATTGACGACCTTTCAAACGTCTTACAAGCTTTATTAAGAGCTCAATGTGGTTCCACTCGGGCTTTATGGACCTTATTGGTCTAAGTGAGCAGTGGTACGTTTTGGTTGGAGCATGTACAGCGGCTGCCGTCTCAACCTTACCTAGCCTATTTACTGTGTTATGAACTTCTTTCATGGTGATGAGCCAGAACAGGGTAGATTTCACTCCTTCCTGTGGAGTACCCCTGCTGACAAATCTCGTAAGTTGACTACAACTCAAGTCTGAAGAAGCCCGCAAGAGTGTATTGCTTAAAAAAGATTGATATTTCAACTGTAGTGACAAGGCGGTATCTATGAATATGTCCTTGACGTGTGCATGCTGGGCGTTGGATATGGTAGTTCTATAAAGAATATCAATAAGATGAATATCAAGAATGCGTTCTAGGGTTTTTAGTACGAATGATGTGTGACTTATTGGTGTTAAATCCATAGCTGATTCATGACCTCTCCTCCCAGCTTTGGGTATTAATATTACCTTCACGCTTCTCCAGCTCCTAGGAGTGTAGTTAAGCAAGAGGTCAATTTTTAAGGACAGAGAGTAGATTGGTCCAACTGAATACATGTCAAGTTTCTGCAACATGATTGGTAGTATGCCATCCGGGTCTGAAGACTTGTATGGAAAGAAAGTATTTATGGCCCAAGTTATCCTGTCCTTTAAAATAAAGGAGCCAGTAGGAACCATACCAGTGGCCTCGGGTTAATCTTAACCAGAGGTCTTATCGTTGAACACGTAATTAATTTTTTGAAGTGCAAGAACAAAAAGAAGTCATTGGGCGCTAAATCTTGACTATATCTACGACAAATGTAACATCTTCGCTTTTTCTTCTATTTCGAATTTTTCCAAGCGCTTCTGGCAATAAAATGGTTGAGTACTATTCATAATTGACCGTCTTAAGTTCATGTAACGCCAATGTAGCAACATGATCTTTCTTGCCGAAGAAACAGGCAACGATTTGCTTTGAAGTGCTTCTTCCACGAACAACTTTTGTTGGATTTGGCTTATCTTGGATAGCCCACACAGTCTATTGCTGTTTTGTTTTGGGAAATGATTCGTCAGTTGTGTAGATGATATACCCAGTAGTTGATGCACCTCGATTGTATTTTTTCAACAGTTACTTGCACTAATTGGCGCGAGCTAATTTGTTAACTTTTGTCAGATTATGCGAGATCAAAATCCGCGAACTAATTTTTTCTACTGCTAAATGATTATGCAATATCTTATTGATGCTTGTGATACTAAACTTTTTTGCGTACATTAACGCAACGCAGTCCTCACGGCTTGAAATGTTAATTTTTTGTATGCATGGGCTTTATATACGTGTGAAAGCACAAATGCTTATCTGCACATTGGTTCGCTTTTGAGCATCAATGTACTAGAGCCTCAATCTAACGGTAAATTACATAAGATTTTGCTCTATCAGTTCTCGCACAGCATTTATATGTTGTAGCACAACAGCAGATTTTGGACGACCTTCACGGACTTTGCCTTGGAGAGTCAATCACGATCAATTCGTTTCACAATTCGTTGTAACAGTGTGTTAAGGTGCTAAAAGACAGTGCTTTATAGTTCAAGTCGAAAAAGTTAAAAGTAATCGCACGTAAACGTTCACGCTTTAATTCCATTTCTTAGGTTGCAAACAGAGTGAATGCCGAAGCGGATAGGCAGGCAGACAGGCGCAGGCAAACTATGTGAACAAGCAAGACAAAAGTTAGTTCTATCTCGTTTCCTTACATGTTACTGCCTGCTTGTCCGCTTCAGCGAAACCCCCCATATTACCTTCAGGAATCTGCCTGTCCAAAGCCAGGACTCAAAGGGTGATGGTTGGTTATAAGGTGGACAATTTATGGGACTCGACCCATGAATTGATCTCAAAATTAGTTTATTCTTAAGGCACGGCTCTTGAATGTTCATCTGATTTCCGTAAAATAAAAAGGTTTACCTTAAGCCTTCGTTGTTGGTGTCAAATCTTGGAGAAAGCATGGTTTTGATATAAAGTTATCATAACATTGTTATTGTAATATGCTTTCGATGGTCGATCAATCCAATATAACTTGAAGAGCGGGGGCAGTCATCCATCAATGATGAGGAGACCTGATCTATCGTTATTTTGCAGACCTTGTTTTAGAATGAGGGTTCTATGTAAGAAGCATAGAATCCTTTGACCGAGTATAAGCCGATTGGTATACTACGGCTCACGCTTCCTAGTGTTTCGAAAGAGTCTTTTACTAAGCCTTAATTAAGCTAACGAAGTTGCGTAAGTAGGATTGTGGTTCTCTCGGTATATTACCGGGAAACCAACCAATGGTTATTTTTAACCTAGTCATGCAGAATTCTAGTGACTGAAGGTGTCACAGTCAAATAAAATTGTTCTAAGACCTTTTTGTCTGTAGACGGCATGTTGAAGAGCCTTGTCTGGTGGAACCTTGAGCCCGGGTTTTGATTGTCGTAGACTTGGTTTCATTCGCTCTGGTTGTGGTTAGACCAGGAAGGTCGGTGTGAGTTACACTTTAGTTGAACTCGGGTTGGTAATTCCCTTAAATTACTAAGAAAAAGATGGTAGAAAAACTCTCGTTCATTTCAAACAGTGAATGTTAGGAAGGTAATCAACTACCGGATCAACTTACTGTTACCTTTGGAATTGGAAAACAGGTGACGGGGAAACCTTAACGGTCTGAGTTGTGTCCACAAATGAAAGGGGGAGCCTTATGACATAGCAACAGTACCATAGGTTTTATGTAGGTATCGCTTCCTAGTTTCCATGACAAAGATTACCTTCTTTGATCGTGTGGGCAAAGTTTCGTGCCAAAAAATGGGTTAAATTATCGGTATGTATACCGATAATGACCTATGGTTATTTGTTAACCATGTCATGTACAGTTTTAGTGGCCGAATGTGTCACGGTCATGTATAGTCAATAGATGGTTAAAAGTTGGTCTGTGCTGTAAAATTAGGGGAACCTTTCTGGTGGATCTTTTGAATTCCGAAGGCGCATTGGTCGATGCTTAATATTGGCTCCAAGCTTTGGAGCACCGTAAAATTAAGCCTTCACGGCAGGGGTCTACGTTAAACACAAAGAGGATTTCTGTCCACTTCGGCGTTCACTCTGTCCGCAACCTTAGCCACAATGACTTTTTTAAGTAAACAAAACAAACAAAATAACCTTGTAAACAAAACAAAATTGTCATACTTCAGTACGTTCTGGATATGAATGAAAGTTTAGGTCAAATATATTAATAGAACCATCGTTTTTCTGCTGTATGCGCTATGGCTCATTCCTGTTGGACTCAAAATTGTGAATGGTTTCTATAGATGGTCTTACAAAATTTTTCAATATCGTCCAATATCGACCACTATTAATTGAAACGGTGTTTTTTCAAAGAAATATGGGCCATTATATCTTTCGGTTAGTGTGGCAGTCTCAAACGGGACACACTTAGACCAATGAGGCTCATTGTAATACCAAGGGTTAATTTTTTCTATCTCTACTTAAACCAGTTTGAGCTGTTTACTAAGCCTAGGGTTGAGTTTGGGCCAAATTTGCCGCGTTATATTACACGTGTTACCTGCTGACCATCTGTTGCTGGTTTCGATGCTCGATAACTCATATGTAAGGAGTTTACATGTGGTTAGAGGAATACCAAAGCTTGTCTTATCTATAGATAGTTGTTTGGTTGTACCTTTACGAGCGAGTTTAGGCTTAATTAATGCTCAAGGCATCTGACTCCTCCACCTACTTTGCCATCTAGTTTTGATCCATCAGTAAAGATTTCCTATTTCCCACTCTTCTCGAGAGAGAATGGATACATCTAACTTCCTTTCAAGGGATAGTTTTTGTGTGATGTAGTCAATGGACCTAGGAATGGGGGGGAAGAAATTTTCTAATGCAAGAATGTCCTAGTGTACCTTCTTTCCACTGGGAGGTAGCTTCTAGGCAGATGGCTGAATTAGCGCACCAAACAGTGAACTTTATCTTGCAGTTTTGTTTGCTAACGACCTCATTTAATTGGAAATTGCAACATCTGTACGCTATGTCGAAAATAATAAACCATTGACTTGGGAAAAAAATTCAACGATGTGAGTTCTTTGTTCGGTGTCGTAATGTATTTACTTACAACTTATTGTATCAACTACAACCGTAGGTCGATCTTGGCCTTATCTAAAAACATGCGTTATCCACTTCTGACCCTCGCTCGCATTCGCCAGTTGGAAATTCCAAGACTCGTCAAGTTGTCGTCTACTTGGTTTTTCCAACGAAGATGCGGTCTTCACCTTAAGCGTTGACCGCCGCTGAGTAACGTTGAATATTTTCTTCACTGGAGCATCGTCTTTCAGGCAATGAAAAGGACCTAGCCAGCGAAGCTGTTAGATTTTATTGCGCTTGAGTACATGGATGTCGGCGTACAGCTCTTACAGCTCATCATTCCATCGTATTCGGTACTCGCGATTGATGCAAATTGGTCCATAGATCTTAGGAAGGATCTTTCACTCGAAAGCTCTTTTAGACTTTTCACCTGACTGTTCATCATCCAGGTTTGTAATGCATTAAGTAGGATAGGCATGATAGGCGATTTAAAGAGACCACTTTTCATTCTTCGAGAGAGGGCTCTGCTTCTCATCAGCATACGCAAGCAGTATAACTTACTTACTTACTTAGTTGGCGCTACAACCTCATCTAAGAATTTGCGCCAGCCATTTCTGTCTTTCGCTTGCTGGCGCCAGTTGGAAATTCCAAGCTTCGTCAGGTTGTCCTCTACTTGGTCTTTCCAACGAAGATGCGGTCGTCCTCTTCTGCGTTGACCGCCGCTGGGTACCGAATCGAATGTTTTCTTCACTGGAGCATCGTCTTTCATGCACTGAACATGACCAAGCCAGCGAAGCCGCTCGATTTTAATGCGCTTGACTATGTCGATGTCAGCGTACAGCTCGTACAGTTCATCATTCCACCGTATTCGGTACTCGCCATTAACGCAGATACTGCAGATTGAGCAGTATAAAACTCTTGTAGAATATCGTGCCACTACATCTCAGATCAGCAGCTCGGATGATCTTCTCCATTATTAGGTTGAAAAAGTCGCACGATAAGGAATCACCTCGTCTGAAACCTCGTTTGGTAACAAATAGTGGGGAGAAGTCCTTCCCGATTTTAACTGCACTGCTGGTGTTGCTTAGTGTCATTAATTCAGATATGGTTTGTGTATAAGTCGACAACAAGATGGTGGGTGTCGATTTATTTTCCTTGGGTTTTCTTCAAGACATGTCTTACCGTGAAGATCTAGTCGATGGTAGGTTTTTCAGGTTTGAAATTACACTGATAAGGTCCAATCCAAGGTTGGTTTACGATGGGCTTCAATCTTTCACATAAATTGCTATCGGCTCCCGCGGCTTTGTTATTTTTAAGTCGATCTATAGCTGTCAGGACTTCAACACAGTCATGCAGCGGAACTCCGACGTTGTCATCCGTAATTGGGATTGTTGTCAGCGTCGCCATTTAGGCTTGGGGAAGTGTTCCCCCTATAATGTCAGTTTACTCTGGATATCTGTCACTATATTCCCGTTTCTATCCTTGTAGGAAGAGGCCCTGGTTTTAAGACCATCGTCAGGACGTCTTATCTTTTCAAGTTGGGTATTGTATCATTTTAAATTCCACAAGTTTTCTTTACAAAATATTGAAATAAAGAAATAAAAAACTAAAAAAATTATTAAGAATTTAAGCCCTCCATTATTTTGGACCACCCTGTCTAAAGTAACCTGTCATATGTGACAACTTAAGTTTTGAATGAAAAAAAAAAACAAAATAGGTTAGCTCCATTCTACTTACTTATTCTGCCTGCCTCCAAATAAGTAGACTTCAGAACATTTTTTCAATAACTTAACTATAGTATTACTTATACAAATGCGTATTTACGATAGTCAACTATATTGTATTACCTATGTATTGAATTCGAAAACATGCATTCTTTTTACTCCTCTTATCCCTTGTATTCAAAAGTAGTTGTTTTGAAGTAGAATATTAAAAACAAAATAAAAATAAAACCAAATATAGGTAGGTACGCGTTATCATTAGTTATTTCTTAATTTGGAATCAACTTTATCGGAACTTAATCAAAACATTAAAACACCAAAATTACGTGCCATTGTGTTGTTATTTATGTAAAACCTTTTTGTATTAACACGCCATTTCACGAGTCATACATCTACCTGCATAAGGCATATACATAGATGCAAATATTCATATTGCCATGCGCTTACATGCTCCTTTTTTCCTGGTGACTTTCCATGGTCCGATAAATTATTCATATATTTAGGAATACAAAAGAATAAAAATAAAAATTCTCTCATAAAGTAATAAAAATGTGCATTTATATAGTTCAATATTTATATAAAAGACGTACGTGTATAAACTAACTGTTCTAATAGCCAAATTAAACCTAGAAAACCGAAGACATTTCAATAGAAAACTATAAATTATAAACGAAATCTTACATAATAACAATCAAATAGCAAAATAGTAAGCAACTCAAAGCAAACGTAAATGTTAGTGAAAAGTTCTTTAATCATAGGTTTAAAAAAATATACGAGAACTCAGGGCAATCTCCATATATAATAACTGTTGCTCGAATTGTCGTCTCAACTATTTAAAGACTGTATATATATACTGCATTATTTGTAATCTTTAGTTATAGTATTTTTTTCGCATAAGTTAAGGTTTTGAAAAATCAAAAACTAAATAAAATTTAAAAGCAAGTCCTTAAAACTAAAAGTTCAACTTTTTTTTTAATTATAAATGCAAATGAAATGTGAAGTTGTATTCAATAAAATAAATAAATAAAACATAAACAAAGTATTTAGAGTGTGATTCGAAATGTAGAAAAGAAGGTCAATTATAATGAATTGTTATGAAACGAAAAGTTAAGAGGAAAACATTGTATTGTGAAAAGCTATAAACAGTGAATTTATACTAAGTAAATAATAATCAAGATAAAAAAAAATTAAATTGTATAATTTAGATAGTAAAAAAACTATTTGCTGTACACTTATACTATGAATTATTATTGCAGAATACCCCCAATGTTCTTTAATAATATAGTGCAACTTCTTGCATCGAAATTGAAAACAAAACGAATATACAAAAAATTTTGTTAAAATCTTTTCTTGTATCTTAGAGATTAAATTATATCCCTTGCAATTTTATTTTTATTTTACAAACAACCAAGTAGAAAACTATTCTGATTATAGCTTTCATACTTATGCTTACTGATTTCAAAAGAGACTCTGTCCTTTTTGTGAAGTTTATTTTGGAAATAAATTGACATTGAAAATTTAGATTTTTTTTTTTTTAATCTTGTTGTTGAGGAGAACGTAGCAAAAAGTGAAAAGATTTTAAGTAAAAACTCCACATATGAAATTGACCGATTTGGGCTTGTTCCTTGGTTCAATGAATGAATTTTTTGAATGTAAGAAAATCAATTTAGAGGAAGGCGGGGTGATTTTGACACTTATAATTAAAAGTCCTATATTTTCTACAAAATATAATCAGCTTAATTCTGAATAATTATTCCCGGGGAATCGGGAAAAGGAGTTTTTATTTTTAAGATAACAGATAAGGACATCATATTTTTTGCTTACACTCATGAATATTGACGGTTGATGTTCTTGAACCTTATCTTAAAAATGAAAAATCCCTTTTCCGATTCCCCGGGGAAAATGGTTTAAAATTGGTGTAAATATAATTTTAAAAGAGTTATATATTTAGAAGCGGCGGGTTTTGAATATTCAGAAATAAAAATAAAAAGTTAAAAAAAAGGTCAATGCTCATTGTTATTTATACTTAAAACACAATATGGGTATTCTCTATGTCTAGGATATGTCCCTTGCATGGTGCAAGAATTGGAAATACGCAATCTGTGCACCGCCGCACAAACAAAATACAAGTGAAAAAAACCGAACAATATTTCCTATGTATGCTACACTTAAGCCCATGTATACAGCGATGCTATGAAGAATAGTTTATAAAGTGCAACCCTGTTATTGTAATGAGAGAGAAGAGAATGAGAGAGCAGCCATACAGAAGGTAGAATGAGTGTGAAGTGCAGCTTATTATAGAGTTATTTGAGCTGTTGATTTTTCTTAAGTTATTTCTTAAATACAATGTAGCTGCGATGCCTTCAAAGCTTGTTTACACTTCTCAGTTACATTTGCTCTGACTTGGCCGCTCAAACACTGATGACTTCTACCTTACACAGTAAGTGACGATGCGAGTAGGTATGCACAAGATAGGTAAGAACAAGAAATGATGCACAAAATTTAAGAGAACAAAGACAATTGAACGAAAATCGTCTTTACGCCAAAAATACAAAGAAAACAAAAGAGAACACACCGAAGAGAGGCAAAAAACGGCAAATGAAGCCACAAATTTTTCAATCATTTCTTCACAATAATTTTTACAATTCGATGAACGAATTTATTTATTACCTTTTATCGAGCATTTCAGAATGTATTTTTAATAGCACTTAGTTATTTTATTTCTTCTTGTTTAATCATAAAGATTAGCCCAAGAACTTTGTCTATTTTTTACCTATTTCTGTATCGCAGGGTGAAAAAACACTCCAATTTTCAAGAGCCCGCATCTCGAGCACAGTGTGACTTTGAGGGTTCCATGAGAGCTCAACTTTTTCGTCGTTTGATCTAGAATCACGTGAGCAAAATAGTTTTGGCTAAAAGTTTGAAGAGTCCGGGAAAATTGAACAAGAAGGGCAAAAACGTGAAAACTAGCAAAAATTAAATTTTTCGTCAAACTTACGATATCTCAGTGAGTTTTTGACTAAATCCAGAAATTTCAACGGGGTTCTAAAGGAGAGATTATTGAGATACAATTATTGAAAATAATTATTCCACGATTATTCCCACTGCTGCCTCTTCCCCGCCCTCTTCTCGATATTCTTGGATGCGTTGGATGGACGGCGTTTCTTGGATGCTGGAGGTGTACCTGAGTCATCATAAATAACTAAGAGATACATTTTCTCTCGCCAAATTTACCGAAAAATATGGTTTACCTACCTCAACCTCACTTTCGGACTCAACTTGTTCGTTGTCTTATTCAGCATTTTGCTCCGATTCTCCTCTTCCGTTACATTTTCTTCATCACTTACATTTTCCACAGGTGCAATGGGATCTTCCTCCTGTCTGTTCAACTGAACTACAGCCTCTAAAGATCTCAACTTATACCGCCTGACCATTTCTCGAATCTTTTCACTATGAAAAAAAGTAAAGTTATGTTATACAAACGCGAGTATATATATATGAAGTAGGGCCACTATACAATCATTATTTACCCAAAAATTGCAAAAAACACGAAAATAAAAAAACTTTAAGATGACGAAAAATAAACACAAGCTGTAACGCGGGGTAAAAAAACACCCGAGACGCACTTCTAATGTTCACTGCTCGAGCTACCACGTAGTATTGATGCCAAGAGCGTGCTCCCTCTACTCTCAGACGTTGAAACTGAATTATGGTTACTGTCCCGGGTCGTAAAGGTAAGCCCTTTGTGTTTGGCGTGACATTTAAACCGGTCTGGGGTGTTTTTTCACACCGCGATACAGGTCTAGTGTTAATAATTTTGAAAAATACACTTCACTGCAAAACTACCTGCTAGAAAACACGTTGTTTCTCCATAGCCGAGTAATGTCAAACTTTCGTTTGAACAGTGAAAAGAAAATAATTGGAGCACAAAGAACATTTTGACACACCCCGCTGCATTACAATGTCATTACCAACAAATTTTTACAAGCGGAATGATACGCTTGTGCAATAGGGCGCTTTCGATCCATTGAATATTTTAGTATAGGATTGTACAATCCGTGCTCTCATGCAATTATGCTGCACATAGAGAATACCCCTAATATATAATTTGTAAATATTCCCCATTGTGGGGCACATTTGACTTACTCAGGGGCACAATAGACTTCCAAACTAAAAGATCTGTGAATAAAGTTGTTTTTAAAGAATTTATTCAAAAACAGTTAACGATTTCATACGTATTCATATAAATAAATACACAAAAATGCACTCATATAAATAAAGTGGCATTCAGGTGACGTTATGTCGGCACGAGCTTTTTCATGTCATCTTCATTAATTCTGCACCAATTGATTTTTTTTCTTGTAATTAAGAACCATTTTTAAAGCAATAATTGACATAAGAAAACATTATTTTTTTATTTCACTTTTTGCCTGAGGACGACAATATCAAATCTACCCCATTTGCTAAAGTCAAATGTGCCCCAAACGACTAACCGTTTTTTCCTTTAAATGTAATTAATTGTGCTGAACTTGTAATAAATTCATTTTTATTTACTTACCACATGTCAATAGAGTAACAAATTATGTCAGGTGCTACCAGGAAATATGTTGTTCTCTTTGAAAAAAGGCTTACGTAGCTCGAGCTAAAAATTACATGTACGATTGTGAAAATTTAAGAACACGTGTTGTCTTGCCCCGTGTCAAATGTGCCCCGTCTTACCCTATTGTACATAAATTCTGTGTTCACAAGCAATAATTGCTTAAGTTGACTTAAGACAGAACTAAGTTATTGATGTAAATGTGTTTCACGCATAAATTTTTATAAACACACAAAATCTGGTGCTTCTATCATGACCCTAGCCAAAGTTATGACACAAAAACAAAAGATCCTTTCATATAACTCATATGGCGATGATAACTTTGAAGCAAGATTTCTCGAAACTTTTAAATCAGACTTAAGCTATTGTCGGTTATCGACAAGAAATCATCAGTTCTTACGTTTCACAAAAAAGAATTAAGGATACATTTTTATGAACGCAGATTCGTACAAACAATGAACAGAAGTTTGAAAAGAAAATAATATTTGAATGAAATTGTTCTTTGAGTCAATGAAATATTCATTGAAACAATGAATTTCGGGTTAATGAATGGAATTCATTGATTTTAAAAAGAGTATCTGTGCAATCCGAAATAATTTTTTATAGTTCCTAGAGCATGGTCGTTAAACGACGCATACTGGGGCCAAAGATATGAAAACATGGCGGAAATTATTATCAATGAAAATATTAACATACAATGGCTATTAAAAAAACATAAAAGGGGTATTCACACAGTAGTTGGATAAAAGGCAAATGCCGTACATTTTTTTTTTGTAAAGTACCATTGTACCCAAGTACCCATTTACCAATCTACTCTAGCTGATTTTTTCCATGTGTTACCACCTTTAGCTAAAATAGGCAATACCTAATTCACCTAAGGGCATCAAATTTGGAACATTTGTTGTCAAGGCTAATATGTCAAATAATAAAAAAAATTGCCACACCCCCTATTACAGCTCACAAGTCCATAAAATCGCTATATTTCAGGCGAATTGTATTGCACTCAAAGTTTGTAATTTAGTTCGTATGCTTCTCGAAAAAATAGCCACACTCCCCTATTACCGCCCACAAATCATTAAAAACGCTATATTTTAGACGAATTGTATTGCACTCAAATTTTGTAATTTAGTTCGTTTGGTAACTCAACCAACTCTCGGCAACTCAACCAAAAATGGGCTTAAGTCGAACTATAACTACGCCTACTTTTCAGAAATCATTATAATGCCTGAGTTGTGCATGTTTTTCTAATGAAACTTGGTATTTTAAAAAAAATGCCAAACTCACTTTTACTGCCCACAAATCAATAAAAATGCTATATTTCGGATGGTTTGGGTCGTATTAGACCAAAATTTTGTAATTTAGTTTGTATGGATACTGGCGGAAACTTTACTAAAAATGGGCGTGGTTGAACTATGTTTACGTCCCATTTTCAGGGAATAAGCGTGGAGCGAAGCAAAGTGCGCCAGGTATAAGCTAAATTGGTCAGCAATTTTGGCAGTCGATTTTTTCGAGTACGAGATGGTTTAAGGAAAAAAAATTATGACACACCCCCTTTTACCGCCCTCAAATCAATAAAATGCTATATTTCGGACGGTTTTGGTCGTATTAGACTAAAATTTGGTAATTGAGTTCATATGATTTTCAACTTTCGGAAACTGAACTAAAAATGAGCGTGATCGTACTGCAGTTATGCCAGTTCAGGTGTATAAAATTGGTTTTTCCGTTTGGCATGAAAATCTTATATGGCAGTAAGGCTGCCTGTGGCAGGACAACGTCTGCCCGGGACTACTAGAAAATTATAAAATGATGCGAAGTTCACGTTAAAAATTACTCGCATATAAAATAACTTTATTTATTAATGCCCAATTTTGTCCTACATTTTGCGCACATAAAATTACAACAAATAATTTGGTGGCAATCCTCTTCCAGCTGTCACTCATCTCTCATCAGCTACATTAAACGGGGAGATCAAACAAACATGCGACACTGCCCAAAACTATTCTACAAAATACTCAATTGCAATTTAGTTTGCTCGCAATTATCAAAAGTACGCAATCTACCCATACCCAACTACCCAAGTCGGTGTGAGTACCCCTAATGTATTTTTACTGTTTACTATACATTTTATAACAAAAAATATTGTATATCGTATCTACCTTTCCAATGTAAGGTTTTTCGGGCAATGTTATTCGATCGTCTTTTTTCGATGACCTCAATTTCTTTCTTATTATCTCAAACAAAGCCCATCTAGACAAAAAAGTTTTAGTTAAATGTTAATTCTGCAGAATTAAAACGCAGTAATATAGATTTCTGAAAAAATATATATAAAATATAAATACCCTACACCTTTTTTTACGGATGTTTTGTAAGCAACTTGATATTGATCTGATACAAACGCATTCGAAATTTTATCCTTCTAACTCTTATGCAAACCCTTATAAAGCGATACTAGATGACCTGGCAGACGTTGCTCTGCGCCTTCCTATCTTCCATAAATGTGGCTGAAGTTTTTTTATGTCATGTTGTGTAAACATTAATTAACTTGACAACAGTGGCACTTTTCGAATAGGCATGAACCATCGTCTCGTTCGTGGAAACAAATTCATTGTGAAAATGTGACCACAATCTGTAAAGTCGTTCAGAAGTTATGCGATCGCAAACAGGCGCACAAACGATTTTATGTATGTATAAATTACAAATTTTCGTAAATATCTTTACCCCAGCGCCACATGTCGGATCCAAATTTCGCCAAAGACCCTTCTTATTTATACCTATATTATATGGCGTAATTTTAAACATCTATTAATAAGGCCTTTTACACATGGAGCAATTGAAAAGTAAAGCAACTGCAATGCAATAGCTCAAAATGTTGCAAGCCACTCCAATTGCAAACTTAATTGCAACCTATGCTTTCAGATGAGCACGTCACGTCGCAAAGCAACATTTAAAAATTCATAACAACACACAAGCCTTTTTAGTTGAAGCTATGTTAAATAGAAACAGAAAGTTAAAGTAGTTAAAACGATTCGAGTGATGAAGATATTTCATATTTTTATACGCGAAGAACTCAACGCCAAAATAGAATTTGGGTGCACCCATACATAAGGAAAAATATAAACTGCAGATTATTCATCGCAGCAATAGAACGACATCAAACTGATGTCAAACAAAACATAATATGCAAAAAGAATCGTTGATTAAAATTGCAGCAAGCTGTGTTACATTGAACTGATCGCAAACGTGTTGTCAACTTATTGTGCACATGTTGCTTCATATAAAGGCTTCGGTATAAATACATTAGTTACCAACTTTTGTTGCAGTTGCATTACTTTTCAATTACACCATATGTAAAAGGCCTAAGAGTTTTCGAGAAACCGACTCTAGCGCCACCTAAGGGGTCTAACATAAACAAAGAAATTTCCGAGCACCACACGAATATATGGTGTGAATAAGTTGGATAGCTTCAGTGTTTCAGCCGTGATGACCAGACCCACTTACACACCAATGTTTTTATACAAATGTGACCTTCTCCGAGAAAAGGGACCTAGTGTGTCAAAAAATGGGTTTGGACTTAAGAGTGGATTCTGGTACCTAAAAGGGTGTAGAATAAGATGAAATGAGTTAGATTTCAAATCGCCATCAAAACCATACCAAATCGCATCTCGCAAATGAAGGTGTGTTTACAGTGATAATGCGTTATGAAACTTTGAATGCGTTTTTCTCAAAACTTCCTTTTCACACACTAGGTCCCTTTTCTCGGAGAAGGTCACAGATACTACATTTACGTAAATATCTACGGCTCCGCGAAATAACTCCTAACGAAATAATTCCTAACAAAAAAGATGAAATAACTCTCCCAATAAAATTTCCCATACAAAGTTTGGAGTTATTTCACATGAAAGAACTCGTAAGTGTTAGGTGTTCTTTCACCAATGTTAGGAATTATTTCATCTTTGACTTTTATGTGTTTGTTTATTATGTAATAACTCCTAAAAAGTTGCTGATGAAATAAGTCGTAATAAGAAGTTATTTCATTTAGAATTGTTAGGAGCTATTTAACTCCAATGGCTCTATGATATATGGCCATAAAACGAAAAAGGGCATGTCCGTATAAGGCCCAAATGGTTTTTTTATTTATGATATAACTACTTGCCGTTATACGAAATGTGGTTTAACATTCCGTACAAGGGAAAACCATTTTATTGGCCAAATTTCATTTTATGTAGTGGAGCAATGTTTCATATAAAAACAAGATCCCAAATTTAGGCCCTTATTTAATTTTTCGTTTTGTGTGCTTTTTTCCAGAGTTCTAGAGCCTTCCCTGCTCGCTTTATGGTCGCGGCCAGGTAGTCGTGCCGAACTTGGGGTGGCAACAACACAGCAAAACACAATATACTTGCTCGCTATATGGTCGCGGCCAGAAAAACCACAATTGTTTTTTTTTTAATTTTCTGAAAATTAGGACTTAATTCATCATTTTCACTTAGGTTTTATTTCATAATGAACATACTCCTAAATGTTAGGTTTTATATCATCTTGTCCTTAGGTCTTATTTCACCAGGTGTTAGGAGTTATTTAATTTTTCAACGTTAGGACTTATTTCATTTACTATTAGGAGTTATTTCATTAGGAGTAATTTCGTTAGGACTTATTTCGTTAGGAGTTATTTTGCGGAGCCATATCTGCACCCCAGCGCCACCTAAGGGGATCTAACACAAACAAAAACAATCCACAGAACCACATGACCATATGGTGTGGATATAAGATAAAAAGCTTCAGTGGTTCAGCCGTGATTGTCAGACATTCATACGCACCAACGTTTTATATGAACAAGATAAGGTTTTCGAAAAACCTCAGCGCTAAGATGGCATTTTTGACACAAAACAAAATAGTCCGAAGCACTACACGAAAAACGGTGTGAATATCAAGTGGATAGCTTAAATGGTTCAACCGTGAGGGTCAGACACACATACGTACCAAGGTTTTTATATATTAAGAAGATATCTCCCTCCACCTTAGCGCCACCTATCGGGCCCAAATTTTGTCAAAGACTTTTTTTTATTTCAATATTATATGGTGTGAATTTAAGCAAAATTGGTCCATAAATAAGAATTTTCGATTCCAGCGCCACCTAGGGCGGGAGGTAGAGTCTTACACATATTAAAACAATCAGGAGCATCATTAAAACATATTGTTTGAATATGAGGTGGATAGCTTCAGTGGTTCAGCCGTGAGGGTCGGATATACATACGCACCAACGTTTCTACCCAATCAGCCAAACAAGCTTGGAATAAGCTTTAAACAAGCTTAGAACCGTAAGCATGAAGCTTGGAAGAAGCTTTAGATTACTATTGTAAAATGCTTACAAGTAATTGTAGAATAAACGAAAACGATCCCTTGGAAAAATATTCCTTACTATAAGCGTAATCCAAGTGTTTCTTTACAATTGAAAATTAGTATTTGAATAAGCTTAATCCAACTGTTTCTTTACAATTGGAAATTGGTATTTGAATAAGCTTTTTCCAAGTATTTCCTTACAATTGGAAATTAGTATTTGAATAAGCTTGTTCCAAGTGTTTCTTTTCAATTGGAAATTAGCATTTCAATACGCAACTTTTATGTATAAATATATTTACCAAACAATGCGCAGCCGTCTTAAATTGATAAATAGGAATAAAAAAATGAAATTCGCCGGTTCGAGAAGCTGTAAAGTCCTCATTTTTCACCATAAAACTCGCCTTGCCTTCAAGAACACTTGCCTTGTTGCATTTTAAGTCCTCAGTTGTGGGTTCTTGTCCTTTAAATTCAATATTTTCCACAACTAATTCATTAATTTCTATGTTTTGTTTCCATAATTCTTAAATTTAGTAAAGAGCAAAGAAAGTGAAAAGAACCACGACCGAACCCGGACTCGAACCGGGGACGTCTGGGTTGATAGTCAAGCGCACTCTCCACTAGACTACACAGGCCAACAGTTAACAGCAATCGCAACTTCGAACAGTTGCAAAATTATTACGATTATTATGATTGGAAAACACTTACTTAAAGCAAGTCTTTCCAAGTTTTATTTTACAACACTTACTTTTTGTTGTTTACGTAATAACTCTACAAAGCAACTTGGAAATTTATTACCTTCGCAAGTGTTTTACAAACGTGCTGGGAAAAGGCTTGGTTTTTGCATCATATGTAAGCTTAATCCAATCACTATTTCTAAATGGCTGATTGGGTATATATTAAGATGGGAGATGGGCGTACCCGTAAGAGAATTCCATAAATATTCTAAAGGGCAGATCCTATAAAGAGTTTATGTAGACATCGTAACAAGTTTCTAAAAATAATCTCAACTATTTTCCTTAATCCTGAGTTAAAGGACAACACACGGATGAACAGGCAGACAGACGGACATGGCTAGATCGAGTAAGGTTGCGGACAGAGTGCACGCCGATTCAGACAGGTGCAGGCAGTAATATGCAAAGAAACGAGATAGAAATAACTTTTGTCTCGCTTGTTCACATAGTTTGTTTGTTCACTCTGTTTGCAACCTAAGAAGGCACTGACGCTGAACAAGAATATACATATTTTTCTATATTGGCACTAAGTTATTACATTGTTCTGGTATAGGGTATAAAAATAGTCTCCTTATTAAAAATTCATGTTTCAAAATGGCGCAATTTGCACAATTTTTGTTTTTTTTTTTTGGGGACGAACGGTCCTTTCTGTCCACCTTCATCTATACTATTATGTATATAAAATTGAAGTGCAAATGTGCCTGTTACCAGTAAACTTCAAAAGTTCTGGGCCGATTTGTATGGAAAATGTTTTAAATTATTAAATTAATGCTACAGCATGCTAAACTTATTGATAATTATATATATTAAAGTGTGCATTTTTTTAAAAAATCATCCCAGATGCCACCCATTGCTTAATCGTTTTCTTTTCAAGCGTTTATGTTGCCTCGAGCAATGCGACAAGTAAGATACATATACATGAAGGTCTGAGCTCCAAAACAAAACAAAACAAAAGAAGACATTTTTTATTTCGTTTGACATGTATTGTCTTAAGGGGGTTACTGACTTGAATCTAAAAAAAAATCTGAAACATTTTTTTAGTATTATTTTTCTTCATTCAATTTAAAATAATACAATACAAAATAACGACGAACCGCCGAGTTTTCCCATGAGTAAAAGAGCTTATAAAATAAATTTAAAATTAAAAAGGTCGGTGATCATCTGACTAGCAGTGCGGAGGTTTTTTGCTGTCCTAAAAAGTTTTTTTTCGCATTTTTCTCCACTTCGAAACACTTATCTTAAAAATTATAACAGATATCAGATGATTTTTTTTTGCCAATAGCTAACATACGAAAAGAGGGAATTTTAAAATGTTGATTACAAATATTTTTTTTTAAATGAAAAAATTGTTTTTTTGGAAAAAATTCGTTAGAGCAATTAATTGTTGAGTGCAAAAAATTATTAAATTCGGTCAAGCCGAGAAAATAACTAGTGCCTCAATTTCTATGGGAAAACTGTCAAATCAGTAACCTCCTTAAGGATATTAATAAAAGAAAACGTCACTATGTTCTGCTAGCAGTGGCGTAGATATGGGAAGGTCCGTGGGTCTGGACCCTCCCCAGAGCCATGGAAAGATTACGAAATATATCACGTTATTGTAAATTGATTCTATTAAGTTAAGCACGAATCCAAAAATTCTTCTTTTTCTCAAGAAAGTTATCAAAATTTGATTTAGTTTAGTGTTTAATTTTACTAAATCGCTCAACAATTACTAGAGATATAGTGACATGTGTAGCTTCCAGAAATGTGGTGTTGTTTAGATTCAATTCAACAAGCCCATATTTTTTTACCTACCTACCGTTTTTTGACGTTTCAACAAAGTAAGGCTGTGAAACACGACATTCGGCGTCACAAAACAGTCATGTAATCAGCTATTCTAAGTAAAATTTTTTAAGGTTATTATATTTTTGACGTATCCCCCAAAAACTATCTACGCCACTGCCTGCTAGCAATATGCAATAGTGTACAACAACTATTCAGTAGTGCCTACTGTAATTTATTATTTTGATATTTTCGCCACATTTTATTATAAAATATCCCAGTGTGCGATGATGCGGAAACTGAGCATGACACGTAAACTATACTACTGTGTGTCAATGTTAACAGGACTGATCACCTTACGAAATGATATGAGTCGATATCATATGGCGATAAAATCGAAGAACGAGTGCTCTTTTAAAAAAATAAACAAAATAGTGTTTTGGCACCAAACAAAACTTGCTTCTTTTGAAACCCAAATGCTCCTTTAAAACATTTTGAACGAATTTAAATAAAAAGTTGAGAGTATCAGCGAATTCCGTTATTGTTAAGCGACGATTTTCGACCACTAATTTATCTTCGATGCTTTCTCATCCCTCTTTGAACACCTTATAGCACTCAAACATTCTTCTTCTTGACACAGCTCGCCCGAGTAAAAATATAAGTGGGCGAACAGCGGTCGAACATGGGCCGAACGGCCATACAAGGGTCGCACATGGCACAACATAACCAAAAAAGCCTAGCGACTGAAAGTTGAGTCAAACAGCAGCCATACACAAGGCCTAAATTAAGTATGCCACCCAATTTTTCAAAGCTCTTATTGAACAGCAAACGTATACGCAACAACAAAAACAAGCCTAACTCGACGATGCTGATAGTATCGCCAATTGTGCGTAGCGCAAAATATTTATTTTTTGTGTTTGAAGTTAGTTAAAAAAAGCTGCTCATTTGCTTTCAGTAAAATAATCACTGCGCGACTTATGTAAACTTCCCTTGTAGGCCTTGTTCGGCAGCTGTTTGGCCTTAGCTAAATAAGTTCTTACTTTTACTCTACAACATTATTATCTGTAGTAAAAATTTTATTCCGCAAGCAAAATTAAATAAATTTTCTTTGACCAACTGTAAATCACACATTGCAAAGATCAAATAACTTCTCTATGTTGTTCACGAAAATGGTCGCTAAATGATAAACCATTGAACATAACTGCATGAAATTTGACACAGGCATCAAAGACAGTGCAACCAACTTAAAAGAGAAGATTTAGCCGTATCCAAAAAGTGTACGCAGTTAAAAGTGACCAGTCCAGTGACCATGTACATTTAAATACAGTAGTACGTTACTAAGTAGTTTTAGCAATTTATTAACCCAGCAGTCCAAGGCATCGTGCACGAAAATTTCATGGTGATTTCTTAAAGAAACTTTCTGCATGAGATACATTTGTCAAACATATCTGTCTTGTTTTTGTTGATCAAAAACAGAAAGTTTTCAAATAATGCACGAATTTGGAACTTTTATATGAGATTTTCGTCAGTGAAATGTATAACCGAATCAGCATGTTGCGTCAACGATGAGGAAAATCGTGCATGAATCATTAAAGATTTCTGTAAGACATAGACTACTGGGAAGTATCGTTTGAGGCATCTGCTCACGTTTACACGGAGATAAGTATACACATACGTTTGGCACCGCCTACAATTTTTGATCCATATTAAATCAGTTTTATTTAAGTAGAATTAGCAAATTAAAGGACGGACAAAGGTTCAGAATTTTTTTCTACTTGGGGAGTTTATTTAACCATTAGCTAGAAAACTCTAGTTAACTATTTAATTTTCAAGTGCTACTAATTACTTTTTTCAACTCAATGACTTTTAATAAAATATACAAAGATACAATATACAAAAACATGTGAAAAAAATATAATGAAAAATCATAAGATATGTTCTTATTAATCATAGATTATGTATACAAAGCAATCGACTGTTTTTAGTATTTAATATATAAAAATTTTTTTAATAAATAATCTCTTACTTAACAATACTTAAACTATTTATAAAACTTATATAAGTACATAAAATGAATATATTTAAGAATTCCTTAAATCATATTTTAACGTATAATTTGCATTTAATGCATTTTTCTATACATACATACACACAAAAACACTTATATTTATGTATATATATGTATACCTATACTTTAAATAAGTATTTATATATATATACATACTTAAAAAAAACAGTATATACTCTCCGATAGTCATGTATTAAAAATTTCAATAACTATTCATAAAATATTGTTAAGCTTTTTCTTATATTCTATTCCTTTGTGTGTATATGTATACATATATACATATATATATAGATACATATGTATAAATAAAAATTTACTGTTGACATTATTTATATGTAGATATGTATATTTATATATATAAATATATAGAATAGCGTTACAAAACTTATATTTAATAGTCGAATAAAAACTTTATTTAACAAAACTTCAAAACAAAGTCCGTTATATAAACAGAGTTTTGGCATTACATAAGCTAAGTTTACAACTTTATAGCAGACGTTAAATAGTACAATCGTATGCAAGGACAAAATTAGAGGCATCTTTTCACAAATGGCAACACAAAAGTAACAGAAATTCTGATATCTCAAATTCTGCATTAAGTTTTAATCACACGCAATAAAACACTGGCCACATTAACACCTTTTCGTCAATACACACACACAATTTTTCACAATTTTTTTAAGTGTAAATTCTAATATTTCTATTGCTACTCAAGTATACTTGACAACACTTTCACTCCACTCCACTCCACTTTCACTCCACGCAACTACTTCACAATACTATACTTCATTGCTCAAGCGCCCTCATTTATGCGCCCATTTGCTGCAGTAATTATTCTAATAAGACAATAACTAAGGATATTTATTCATTCAATCATTCCGTAATAAATTCATCGTGATCTCAACTCACTTTTTGCTCAATAAAACCACTTTACCACCATACAAAAAAGTACTTTTCTCAAAACTCATTCTTTTTCCTCACATTTATTTGTAATTTAAAAGTTGGACGAATTCCGTCTTGAAATACAAAGAAGGGATCAAGAAATTATGGCGATGGCGGCCAAAATGAAAACTCTGGAAGAACAACATCAGGTAATCACTGCTAGTCCCCAAAATTCCGACTAAAACGGAGTGGATTGGGTTATTTATTATTCGTTCTAGTTTTTATTATATTCTTTAGTGAAAATTTAAAAATATCAATATTTTTGTATTTATAAAAATACTGACCCAGGACTATCAACGCCACATAGCAGTACTGAAGGAGTCACTATGCGCCAAAGAGGAACACTACAACATGCTTCAGGCCGATGTGGAAGAACTGCGTGCCCGGTTGGAGGAAAAGAACCGCCTGATCGAGAAGAAAACTCAAGGTACTCTGCAAACCGTGCAAGAGCGCAATCGTCTCACCAGCGAATTAACCGAACTCAAGGATCACATGGAGATCAAGGATCGCAAGATCAGTGTTCTTCAGCGCAAGGTTGGCGAATTCAAAACGTTTTGCTTTTCTCTTTTGTTTCTGAACAAACCTAACAAATACACACACTTAAAAAACAACACACTTCTTTTCCGATGCAATGTCCGACAACATTTAGATTGAGAACCTCGAAGATCTACTCAAGGAGAAGGACAACCAAGTTGATATGGCACGCGCACGTCTCTCAGCAATGCAAGCGCATCACAGCAGCTCCGAAGGTGCTTTAACAAGTCTCGAAGAAGCCATCGGTGACAAGGAGAAGCAAATGGCACAACTACGCGAACAGCGTGATCGTGCCGAACATGAAAAGCAAGAGGAGCGCGAGCTACATGAGCGCGAAATTGCCGATTATAAGATAAAAATGCGCGCCATCGAAAGCGAAGTGGAGAAGCTCAATACACGACTTGAACGAGCCGTGACTGAGCGCGAACGTTTGGAAATCAAGCTAGAGGCATCGCAAAGTGAATTGGGCAAATCTAAGGCCGAACTGGAGAAGGCAACATGCGAGATGGGACGCAGCAATGCCGACTGGGAGTCGACAAAGCAGCGCATTGCACGCTTGGAGTTGGAAAACGAGCGCCTGAAACACGATTTGGAACGTTCGCAGGTACTCGTGCATTATGACCGATCTGTAGTCCAAACACTTGATTTTGGTTTTATTTCCTATATTTGTATCAATGTGTCGAATTTATATTTATATACTATATATTAACTTTATGTATTACTGCTACTTTTTACATGTACACATTACTACTACCTACCTAATTATCTACTACCTACTACTACTACTACTACTACTTATCATATTAGATGCAGCTAGATGAACAGACTACACTTCATAAAGTAAGCCTTTTTATCCACATAATAAAACTAGTTTATCCTTATAAAGGACGAAAACAATTTACCAGCAGGGAATTTTGCATTTCAATTATTTGGCAAAATTTGAAACTAGAGTAATGTGATTAATCGATTAGTTATGTTTTACCAATTGTCAATTTTTTTCCATGCAATCAAAATCCTAAATATTACTTGTCAAATTAATTAGTAAATCAATAAATCACACTGTTCTTAGCGAAATTAAGTCATTAAACTACTTGATGACTCAATTTCTTTAGCTTTACTGCACTACCTTTGAAAACTAAAGAATAAATGCGTGTAATTAAAATGTACCTATAATCAATAGCACAGCATTCGAATTAAAGTTGTACAAATAAGCTGGTTGTTTTCCGACAACTTCGCTCTGGATATTATTTCAAAACTTCAACTAAATCAACATTTAATTAAGATTTCAAATACAGCAGTGATCAAATGAAGATAACAGTTGGCATTAGCATAAACGATGTGGTTTTAAATAAGATGTGTGTATCGTTACCTTAAAGTATATAGGTCCTAACATTTTTTGCAAAATCGAGTAGATCACCTGAGTAGAAATATAATGCCGAACAACGGTGAAACAATGGCTGCACGGCCAAACAAAGGTTGAATAAAAATAATCAAAAAATTCCACTAGCCCGAACAGCGCCCGAACACGGGTCGAACAGTGGCCGTTTTGAACAACATTCAATCATGTATATTTTTCTTCGAGCTCATGCCAAAACAAAAACGTATTCACACAATACAGCGACAGCAAAAGCAATTCCATTCGTTGTTCATCGATTTTGTTGAATCGCGCTTATTCGACAGCAAATGCATATGCAAATAACAAAAACGGATATTTATTTGATTAGTTAACAATCTCCATTCTTTGCCACCATTTGTTTCTTATGGCAGCATAGAAAGCTTTTTGGTTTTTAGTGTTAGAATGTTCACTCAGGCTTAAATGCAGTATTCTACTCCAGACACCCGAACTTCGGACCTCTTTTGAAGGTCGATAAAAAAGAACCAATTAATATCTTACCATCCATTTTTTTATCGCTTATTTATTCATATTTTAAGAATTTGCAAAAAATTTCAAAAGAGAAAAATTATTTTTAACTAACTAGCATGCTACGCTGTTGAAGTAGAGGGTGAAAAAATACTGTATCCATCCTGTCACGACTTCCACCATTATCAATTTGACCGAATTTCAATGAACTATGTATGAAATAATATAATAAGTTATATATCTAATAGCTGTGTTCGTTCAAAGTTTCCAAAAGTGTCCATCTAAATGTCCTTCACAGAGTGATAAAATAAAAAATTTTTGGTACTTTAAACTACTCCAGCTTTTCTAAAAAGTCATGTCTTGAACTTTATGTAGTGACAGGTCATTAAAGAAATAATTTTGCAACCTGTTCTCGATCAAAACTATAACAAGTCAAAGAGTGTAACTTCCGCAATTTTTATTTCAATATGTTTTAGATGACAAGGTCAAAATATTACGTATACCGAGAGCATTTTCTGCTATTTAAAAAAAAAGTATAGAATCTTTTTAGCGTATGTTTCGTCTACAAACTTTTTGTGACTCGATCATTGACCACTTTTTCAGTTAAGCACTTTTTAGTAAGCAAAACTAAGAGACAAGTATCATTTGAGCACCCTCACAGTGTGGCTTTTTACACTATTTATATTCAAGTTTCAAAAATCTACCAGTGGTTTTGAGTGCGCAGCTCAAGTGTTATATTAAACTTTTTTATTATATTATTAATATGTAAAACAACAAAATTTGCCATTTCTGTAACCAACTGTGTATTCCGTTAGTGATAGACTAAAGCGAAATTGAGTATAAAACATTAAAGTAGTTATCAAATAAATGATAAAACATGCGGAAAGATTTTGTCATTCCTGTAACTATCATTCCAGATATTTTGTGTCATTCCTGTAATCACACAAAAAAAACAAATAAATTTCATTACATAATACCGTGTGGCCTCAAGCGCTTTTAACTTACCTTAGGACCACATAGTATAAAGAAACCATAATTCTAGCTTCAAGTTTTATTTTTACATTTGTTCATGAGTCAAATGAAAAACGCGCACTCTTGATGGAATTATTCATATTTAATAAGACCATATTTATTTGACTTTAAAACGGAAACTTTTTGATCCTTGTTCGGCTGCAGTTCAACCCTTGCTCGGTCCCTGTTTAGCTAAGTTGAACCATTTCTTTTACTATCGCCACCCACTAATACACCGTAATCTAGTGACCATAATTCCAGCTTTAACCCATTAACCGCCAAATGAAAAGTAAAAGTACAAAGTCCAAAAAATGTTTATTTTACAATAGAAAACAAACTAAAATAGCGAAAAAATGTTTTTTTTTTAATTTTTTTTATATTTTTTAAGAAAACATATATTTAAAAAAAAGATGAGAAACAAATGGAATTGACCGGCTAAACAATTGGCAATTAACAAAAAAATTTACTTATGCTTAACAACAAAGAAAACATTAAAAGTTTAAAATATTTTGCTGTACTCAAATGAGTACAGTGGCGCTTAATGGGTTAAGTTTTATTTTTACATTTATCCATCTTTCAAATGAAAAAAGGTCACTTGTGATGGAAACACCCATGTATAATTAGATGTACTATATTACTCTAAAAACAGAAGGTTTTTATCCTTGTTCGGCCACAGTTCGACCCTTTTTCGGTTCCTTTTTGGCTTAGTTCAACCATTTTTTACTCTTACCACCCATTAATACACCGAAATTTTGAAACCATAATCCTAACTTTAAATTCAATTTTCACATTTTTTCATTTTTCAAATGAAAAAAGGTCACTTCTGATGGAAACACTCATGTATAATTAGATGTATTATTTTATTCTAAAAACAGGAGCTTTTTCATCCTTGTTCGGACACAGTTCGACGCTTGTTCGGTTTCTTTTCGGCTTAGTTCAATCATTTTTTACTCTCGCCACCCACTAGTACACCTAAATCTAGTGAAAAAACTAAATTAGGGAAGTTCTATATTAAAGTCACGATAAATAAAAAGCTTATCCTCCGGATTCAATGGAACAAGTCTCCTCAGAAAACCGTATAAAAGAAAACAACCTCAAATGTACATATTTAGCCATTTACTGAGCAAATAAATGATTTAAAAAATGTTCTTTTTGACTTCTATTTGATTTGATGTGATTTAAAAAACTCCTTGTTGTATATAGCTGTGCTTTATCAAACAATTTCTAAAAATTATGAACAAAACAACCTATCTTAAATACTTAGTTGGGAACAAAGCCCAATTTTAGCTCTGTTCTCTTTATTTTGACCATCGCTGTATATGAAATATATCAAACAAATAAAAATATAGTATTTGTATGATTTAACATTAGTTGTTACACCATGAAAAAGTTAAATTTAAACAAGCAAATTGCGCCAATTAGCGAACAGTATCCTTCTCCATATAAGTAGACCCCACCCTCTTAAAGCCTTAAGCTATTATTTCCTAATCGGTGCAAATTTAGCTCACTTAAGCATTGATATTATTAGATATTCGCACACTGCAAGCACAAGCCATTAGCCATAGTTTAGCACTCATTAAAGGCATCAACTATTTAAGCTTGATAAGAACCTACGATTGATTTCAAACTAAATTTAGAATATGCAATTGTATGTAAAGAAACTTCATAAAATTTTCAGCCAAATTCAAAAACATCAACAAAATGCTACAAAACTAGAATCCTGAAAAATATTACTTAACAAAAACGAAAATTATATCCCACAAACCAGCTTACAATCGCCAGCGTTGCTTTTTAAGAAAAATTATTTTTTGTTTAAAAACATAAAAATACCAACAGTGTTACTACGTTTTATTAGTGAAAATTTTTTTCAAACATAAGTTTTCTTTCTATAAATACATCTATTACTACCACTACGTTTTATTTCAGTCCGTACAAAAGTTAATGTTTGAGTCTGGCCAAATCGCGGTAAGTTTACCAGTGATTTAACAGCGAGATATAACTAGCTTATGCTTTAAGAAAAAAATTAAATTTTAAATTGAAGAGGGAATAAATAAGAGTGTCATATTACGCTGACCTAAAATAACTTAAAGTTTCGTTACATACATAATTTTTTTTTTTATATGGATCATAAGAAATGAAAGGCATTTTTTTAATGCGGATTTTAATTTTTGTTTTATTTTTTCTTTGAACCCAGACCAACACGACAACTTCATGTCAATTTTGTCAGCTATTTCCGATAGTGACACTTTATTTTCTTTTATTTGTTTAATTTATTGTGACACATTGGCAGTTGCGTGCCGCTTGGTACGAGTAACTAAACTTGTTTAAAAAAAAAACAAAATTTACTTCGTTTAATTTAAAAAATCAAATCAAAATAAGTTGACGGCATTTCACACGATTGTGCTAGTTTGTTGGGATTTATGTCAAGCGCAAAATGCACTCATTACTCTTAAAATTCAACATGAGATTCAAATTCAAAGATTCATTCATTCATTCATTCATCATCATTGCACATGCAAATTATTACTTCTTTAACAAATTTACTCGTTTATGTTATCTCACTCATTATGGTGAGTTTGTAAGCAAAAACACTTGCCGAGCTCAAATCAGAAATTTTAGAAACTTTGCATCATTTTGGCCTCCACAAACAATGAAAATTTCCAACACAACTTACAAGTTACAAACTCGCCATAATAATTGTTTCAGTTTCCTGCTGGGCATGTTTTTTTAATAATGGTTCTTATAACACAAGCATAAACTATTACTAATACCCTATCTTTGCCCCTGAAAATAGACAACATTTGGGCGAACCACCATGACAACTTCGCAGGAGTTGGATCGAGCCCAAGATCGCGCAGACAAGGCATCCGCTGAGCTAAGACGCACCCAGGCAGAACTCAGAGTTACTCAGGTAAATTTAACATTATATTTGAGAGACAACGTTTTTTTAATTTATATCTGATCTTAATGTAATCTTAATACATATAA